>OZ023319.1:25488017-25761982 GCA_964007375.1 Ophion obscuratus
CGGCAATGCGGGGCTTTCGTACTAAAGGCGGAGCGCGCGTTCGACGCGGGCTAAAACGATATCCGCGAGAGTGTTTTACGCACGAGCGTTTATGGATTGTTTAATGGCGACCGCCTACAAATTAGACGAGCGGTAAATCAGTATCGAGCACGAGGACCTTCGTAAAGCACAATGGAGCCAAGCTCACTGGCTGCTTACACTTTGCTGCTTATGCTACTCATACACGCATATATATATATATATATATATATATATATATATATATATATATATATATATATCGTATCATGGCTCGGTCTGAAACGTGAACCCTTTGAGGAGCGTAGTCATAGTACTTCAGGTGTCTCTCTACGTTTTGGATCACTGCTCAGAATGCTGCGAACGTTCGCCAGTATTCAGTGGCTCTCTACGCTTCAAAAGCCTGGCCGATGGTCATTTCTCCTCTGATTACGATTATCACGGAGTTTTCATCCAAAGCTCGCAAGTATCTAGGAAAAGTGCGAAAAACCCATTTCTATACATTTTTCTACGTTTCCAAAATAAAAATTGTAGCTTTTGTGAAAAATAAATGGTGAATTCGTATTCCGGGGGTTGGAATACATCGAAATTGATGTGAAAAAACAAAAAATATAAACTCAATTTATTTCGAACTTTTGCCGAAAATTTGTGTCTTCGCTGAATCACCCGGCATTTGGTTTCCCTTTGAATTTTAAACTCCACTCTGCTCTGATTCTTTTTGTAATAGTTTGCTATGATAAATGCAGATTGGTTCATCGAGCTACGATTATTTTTCGATTTTTGGCTGATTTTCGAAGGCGGAGCGTCGATGATCGACGATTTTTCCATGCCTTTGCTGCTTTTTAGTCCGTTATCTTTGCTGTTTTTTCGGCCAATTTTTAAGTGTGTATTGCGGCGGGACGGAATGAGCTAGCGCGATGAATCGAGTGGTATTTTCTAAGGGTACCAAAATTCTTTTCAAAACCTTCCTTGAATAGAATCGTCGAAAACAAAATTTCGCCCGTTATAGACAATTTTGCCCTACGGCCGTTTCAAATATTGCAATTTTGAGGATCTGGCAAAATTGTCTATAACGGGCGAAATTTTGTTTACGACTTTTAACTCGATTCAAGGGTTTAACTGATGGCAAACGTTTTGTCGGTCACAACTATTAGCTAGTTTTCGTCGAAAGCTCAAAATTACGCTTGCTCAATGCAAAAAACCTTTTTTCACGCAATATTTACGATTTTTCACAAAATTTGGATGTTTTGGAAAAAAATAATGACATATTCATGTTCAGGTGTTCAAAATACATCCATATGGACTTATAAAAAATCATTAAAAATCCACGTTTTTTCGCACTCTGGCAAAAAAAAAGTTTCTTCACTTAAGGGACTATACCAGTGTGAACGCTGAAAATTTGGGTGATTTTCGGGAATTTTTTGGAAGAAAAGTACTCAATTAAATGTTTCGGAAAATTAATAATATATTTGGCTATATTTGACCTATATTGCATACATTTTTCATAGAAAAATATTCAGATCCAAGCGACTTATGCGCTGCCTTCGGAGGCGCCAAAAAAAGTTCGTCCACTGCTGACATGATTCCGGCCGAATGAGTACCTGAAACCGAAAAAGGAAAAAATGTCGTTAAACTGGAAGGTATTTCCTGTACAATGGCGTAGGATTTTCGAACAATATCAAAATCTAACAAAATGGCGTAGTTATGAAAAAGTCTATTTTCTTGCCTATAAGATGGTCGTTTTTTTCAAATGCCAAATCGTCAATTTTCATCCAATCAAGAATATTCTATGTCATTGTAGAGTAAAAATATTCAAGAGTACTCAGTTCAAATTTCAAGTCAATCGGATAATTGCTCTTTGAGTTACAATGTCAGCAAATTTGAAAAATCTAATTTCGAGAAAAACGCGTTTGAAGATTTAACTATCGATTTTTGCAAGATAAAATTATATTGATATAAATTATATAAATGATAATGATATTCTTAAAAGTATAAACTGTCAAAAAGGCAAAAAAAAATCGATGTTTGTGTCACACTGGTATAGCCCCTTAAGCATATGCGTTCTCCCTTTTGCCGGCTGCCCCGCAACGTCCCTGAGCAGCTTCCTTAAAAGAATATAAAGATTTCCAAAAAAGATTCCATACCAAGATAAAGAATGGCGTGAAGAATGTTGCGTCAAAATTTGAGACGAATAGCTTAAAAACTCTTCCTTTGAAAGTGTACACCATTTTGAAAAACGACATTTCGAGAAAAGCGCGTTTAAAGTTTCGAGTGCAGAATTTTCATATAAATTGTCTACTTACGATCAATCGGCGATACCAGGTGCAGGTTTATAACCATTTATACTATCGAACAATGCAAAAAACCAACAATTTTTTTGAAAATGTTACACTGTGATGATCCCTTAACGGCCGAGATACACTGAGAAAAAAAACCAATTGAATCAAAAAAATATATTGGTTGATTCAAATGAAATGTGCTGCTGCGGAGTGCCACCGATATATGAGGTTGTTTCGATACTATAAAATATTGAAAAATGTGATTGATTCAAATAACATATTATTTTATTTGAAAAAGCTCTTCTGTTCTCTAAATATCTACATCATCCTTCAAAAAAATTATATTCTATTGAAATCATTCTGTACACAGTCCGTAGATGGATGAAATAATTAAGCGGTTGCTACAAACATTTTTTATTTTGTACAAAAATATAATCAATAGAATTAATTATTTCTCTACTACATCGAAACGAATATGCCATGGGGAGTAAGTTTTTCATTTTGTTTTAAATCTTAAATAAAAAGTGAGCAGTAGAATGATCATCCACGATAATAGTGGAGAGAATATCAGATATCCAATGGAATATCCATGGAGAGAATATCATATATTGAACTGATTAGAACAGATACTTCACTTTGATCTTAGCTACAGGCCAAGAAGCTATACTCTTCAGAGTTTCTCCAGTGTTTAAGGGGAGGGTAGGGGTTTCAGCGTGAAAAAAACACTTTTTGCGATTTTTTTCATCTATATGGATAGAGTAAATGTATCGAAACCTTTTGTACATTGCTAAGTGTCATTTCAAAAACATTCCGTGAAATTTGTACGAGAAAATATCGACAAACAAGCCGGTGCCGCGTTTTTCTCGAAACCAATTTTTCAAAGTCCGTGTTCACTGCCATTTGAATACTACATGACCGATTTATTTCAAACTTTGTACACACTTTCTACATATAAAATACCTCCCCCCAACAGTTAGTTTGAGATTTTTTTTTCATTGAAGGGGTTTTCCACTCCCAAGATGGCGGAATTTTTCGTAAAAAATAGCACTTTTCACTTTACATGACCATCAAAAATATAGAAATGAAAAAAAAGATTATCAAAGACTGTTGGGGTATTTGATGATACTTTGACAAAATTTTAATGGTACTTGATTTCAGATAATTTCCAGCTGATATACAGTGAACACCACAAATCGTGTTTTTCCAAAGGCGTTCTTGGCAAAGCTTTGTCACCGGCTTGTTTGTGGATATTTTCGCGTACAAATTTCACGGAATGTTCTTGAAATGACACTTAACAATGTACAAAAGGTTTCAATAAATTTACTCTATTCATATAGATAAAAAAAAATCGCAAAAAAATTTTTTTTTCACGCTAAAACCCCTGTCCTCCCCTTAAGTAGATTTTCTGTTCGCGCTACCCTTACGAGAAACGAGCGCGCGTACGGCCTTTAGCGGTTACTCCGAGAACTACGGGTTTCCTCACACTTATGATTTCGGTGGCGCTCGGCTATAATTTGGTTGAATATTTTCCACCAAATGTGCAAGAAACAAATTTTACTTTCGCATAATTTTTTAACCAATTCAAACATTTGCTTAATATGTTTCAATCAAAATGAAATATTAATATTTCAACGAATAATGTACTTAAAATCAATATCGCATATGGTGAAAACACTAAAATAACATATTTACTGAATAAAAAATTTATTTGAATCAAACGAGCCAAATTCAATCTTTCTCGTGTACTCGAATCAACAATTGAGACGCCTTTTTCGTTCGTTGCAGAAATTGCATTCGAAACTATATAGTTTGTTCGCGATAATTTTTTAGATAGTTTCAATAATATATTGTTCTCGACTAACAATATATCTTTTGAATGAAAAAAAAATTCCATCTTATCATGCTATTGAAGGCAATAGCGTTTTGTTTGGCCTAATAAATCCGATTATTTACACCAACAATTTTGAAATTGAATCAACGAAATTTCATTCAATAACACCAATGATATCGGATCAATGATTTTGTTTTCTCAGTGTACGGGTGACCAAAAAACCGAAATTCCTTCGATCCGGCGAAACCGGCTGTAAGGTGAAAAAATATTTTTCCCCGACTTACCGATATCGCAAGGTGCTATCCGATGTAAAGTCTACCGCTCGTATAAACAATTCCACCCCCACCCGTGAAAAATGTCATATTTCCCAATACTTCGTACACTTCATTGCGATTTTTCTTAGCATCAGGGCAACGTGCGTGTGTGTCGAAACGCAATATGCACGAATGTGCATAATGTGCACGTTCACACATATTTGCACATACGTAGAATAATAGATATTATAATATTTCGCAAGGAAGCAAGTGGGCGCTGTGTTTATTCCTGTTCGATGCGACGCTGGTTCACGACGCCGCGAGTAGTAATAGTGTAGTAGTCGCAGCAACGCGGCAATAGCTTCGCTTTCCACTCTTCTTTCGTGTCGTCGCGGCCCGTACTCGTCCGCTCCGAACTCCGCGTTGTACGGCACAGGAAATGCGCGGCGTAGAGAGCGCGCGAGAGGATCGGTCGGTGCATTACCCGTTAGACATGGGCCTCTGGGCTGATATATTGACTCGGACAAAAAAGCGTATGTGTTCTTGTGCACTCCCAGGCGAATATATATATATATTTATATGTATGCAGTTGAAGCCAGCTCGCGGTTGAACTCCGTGTTACGTATACGTACAGGCTCCTCTACGCAAGAAAAAAATCCTTTTCTCCAGCCACATCGCTAAATTTCGAATCTCCGATATTTCAGTCCTTTTTCTCTGTCCATAAATCATTTTCCTGAATTTGGTCAAATTTCCATCGAATTATTCCTGTCAGGCAAAAAAGATTGTTTTTCTGCATCCACATCGCCAAATTTCGAATCTTCGATACTTGATTAATTTTTTTCAGTCCCGTACACTTTATTGGATAATTTATTTTATTTTATTGGACAATTTCCATCAATTTATTGCTTTCAGGCAAAAAAATATTGTTTTTCCGCATCCATATCGCCAAATTTCGAAGCGTCGATACTTGATTAATTTTTTTTCCGTTCCGTACATTTTATTGGACAATTTAGGTATCGAAGTTTCGATTTAATTTTTTTCGACCATCCGGCGAGAGGGAGAAAGAGCGAGGAAGATTACGGAGCAATGTGTACGAAGGAGGACACGAGAGAGACCTATTACGGGAGTATACAGGAGAGAAACTCTCGGACGCGCAGGACAGGTGAGATAATGAAAGCTGCGCGCAAACGACTCTTCCCTATACGAGACTGTCTCGCTTCTGTTGGGTGAATTCTAGCTCACGGCGAGTAATCACTGTTCCCGTATATATAACCCGCGACACATTAACTTTTTTACGCGTTTTATGGTACATTATTGTATATTATGATTATATTATTATATTGAATATAATTATAATATATCTACTGCACTAGCGCAATTATCGTAATAATGTTTGAGGCCGTCAAGCCGCATTTACAATTATGGAAATCATATTTAACACAATTATTATTTACGATGAGGTAAAAAATATTTTTAAATCCAACAACTCTCCATCGTATCCCCACACTACCACAATATAAGCTACCATATTTTTTATCATCAATAAATATATATAAATGCACACATTTGTGTCATATTAAAATATATCGTACCTACTTTATATTACGTTGGTACTATATTTAATACAATCAAAATATACCGCGCCATCGCAATTTTCACGATGCTATCCAAGCCTTCAAACCGAATTTACAATAATTAAAATCAAATTTGAAACAATTATCATTCGCGATGAAAGAAAACATTTTAAAAATTCAACAACCCCTCCATCGTATCGCCACACGTATACATTTTTTGTTTAATTTATAATCAAATTTCACATGAGCATCGTTAACGAGTATCGCACTCGTGGTCGATTGTAATTCCCAATTTTGAATAGCTAATTGTAACTTAAGCTTTCTTTTCGCCGGATGATTTTCTTGATTCTCGAGAAGGGGCTCCTCGAGCCGGAGACTATAACTTTAAGATATATTGGGCCTTTCCGCGTTTCTTACTCCCATATCCTTCGCCTGGGAAAACCATCTAGCACCTACCTCAGCCCCCTTCTCCTCGACCATCCCTTCGCTCTCTGCCCCGTTCATGGGCGAGATACCCCGTTACTTATATTATCCGACCTCCGAGTGCAATGAGTATAGTCAAGTGAGCTTGCACACACACACACACACACACACACACACACACACACACACACACACACACACACACACACACACACACACACACACACACACGCACACGCACACACACACACACGCACACACACACACACGCACGCAAACGCACACGCACACGCACGCACAGAGAGAGAGGAGAGAGAGAGAGAGAGAGAGAGAGAGAGAGAGAGAGAGAGAGAGAGAGAGAGAGAGAGAGAGAGAGAGAGAGAGAAAGAGAGAGACACACACACATACACACATTTACGTAAGTATATATGGACAGAGGAGAGCGAAGAGAGCTCATAGAGAGCTCCCAGCAACCGAGTTTTCTTTTTTTCTTTTTCTTTCCTTTCTTTTTGCTTTTCCTTTTTTCTATCCGCTCGAGGCAAACTCGAGCCCCGATCCCATCCTCGGTGGAACGTCGACCGAGGGGGTCAACGATAATAAAGAACGTTTATTTCTCGAAGCGAGCTCTCGTCGCGTCTTATATGCGTCTCTCGTGTGCACTATGCTCCGAGCGAAATGCAACGCGGACACGTGAGAGTGCAAGAGAGAGAGAGAGAGAGAGAGAGAGAAGGAGCAAGAGAGAGAAGGAAGAGAGAGGAGAACGAGAAAGATAGAGAGAGAGGGATGTTGAGGTAAAAAGAGCGAGAGGGAGGAACGAGAATCTTCTTCCCTGTGAAATAAAGTAGTTGAGGATGAAAAATAAATGAAAGCAGCTTTTTCAAGTTATTTCCTATTTTTTCGTTCTTTTTTTTCAATCCAAACAAACTCAAACCAAATTGTCACCCCAAACGACGCACATGTTACTTTTTTTTCTTTCATATTATCTAAGAAAAAAACCTAAGCCAAGCTGTTCCCCCAAACAATGCACTAGATTCCTTTTTTTTCAGTTTTTCAATTAAGGCCTTAGGCCACTGTAGAGGCCGAAAAATCAACTTATTGGGGATTTTTTTTCAGAAAAACTACAAAATAAATCGACATTACAAAAAAGGGTGTTTATCATATATATCAGTGACTGTATACAATCATTTTTTTGAAGCGATTAATTTTAAAATGGCGGCTGTGCAGTGTTTATCTGAAAAAAACGATTTTTAGGCAAATTTTGGGAAAGTGAAAGTTTGCCTAAAAATCGTCAGATAATTGTTAATAACAAATGAACTATGCAATATAGAAAAAAAATCTTACGTACTTCCATAGACAATGTATTTTTCAAGATATATTCAACATTTCGAGTGAATCGGTTGAAAATTGTCTGAGTTATGTTTCCGGCCAATTTAAAAAATGCAGTTATGAGATAAGCGCTGCACGGCCGCTACTTCGAAATTAATCACTTCAAAAAAATTATTGTATACAGTCACTAATATGTATGATAAACACCTTTTTTGTAATCTCGATTCATTTTGTAATTTTTCTGAAAAAAATCCCTAAAAACCTATTTTTTCGGCCTCTAGAGTGGCCTAACCCCTTAAAAAACGAGCCAAATAAACCCAAACAAAGTTGCACATCCTTCAAAGTTGTTTTAAACAGTGCACGTATTTCGTTATTTATTTATTTTTCGATGAAAAAAACCAGACCCAAACAAACCCAAAACAAATTGTTCCCCCACAAATGCACCTATTTTTCACTTTTCAATCAAATTTTTCAATAAACAAAAACCGAACCCACACACAATTGTCCCCCCAAAAAAAAATGTATTTTATTTAATTTAGTTTTAAAATTTTAAAAACCATAACCAAACAAACCCAAACAAAATGGTCCTTTCAAACATCGCACATGTCGTTCTTTTTCTTTTTAATTTTTCAATTAAAAAAAAATAAATCCATACAAACCCAAACAAAATTGTCCTCCCGAAAAATGGACAGGCATTTTTGAATTTATTTTACAATAAGAAAAAAACTCCATGATCTGAACTTGACGCGTTCGAAATTGAACCATCCTCGCAAGAATAATTAGAACATGGCAATGTTGAAAGGTTCCAAGGAAGAATTCGCGCCCGGTCTTGGGACGATCCTTCGGATAACCCCGAGACCATGATGGGACCAGGACACCGTGGGTCGATGGAGTTGTGAAAAGCGTCGCATTACGAAACGCAAATAAATTAGAAACGGACGCAGAGAGGTAAAGAGAGCGAGAGAGAGGTAAAGAGAGATAGTGAAAAAAAAAAGATGGGGTCTAATTAGCTTGGCATACGGTCACAAACTGTGAGAGAGACGATTCGCCCACGGTCGCCAGAACGGGCCGCGGGGGGGCAGCGCGGCACATCGCCTAGGATTTTATCAGATGCTCCAAGCTCATATTATGCCTTTTTTTCTCCGAGCTAGAATTACGATTGTACACATAAAACATTTATTGTATGCATACGCATGCACGTACGCATAAACACACACATATACAGGGTGTCCCAGAACTGAATGCGTTCCCTGAAATGGGGGGTTGGGGGTGAAATTCTGAGCCGATTGATATAAGCATGTGTGGGTCTCAGATTAACCCCTGAATTATTATTAATTTTTAAAGGCGGGACCAATTTTTATTGTAAAAAACATGTTTTTTACAATAAAAATTGGTTATTAACTGACTCAATTACCTCTTTACTAAAAATAATAATTTTATTTCAGACCAGAAACAAAAAATAACAAATTTTAGTAACAAAAATTCCTAATGTTGAGTTGTTCAAAATGAGCTCAATTTGAAAAAAATAAGACATAAAATTTTTAATGGCAAGAAAAGTGGCAAGTGTTGCACCATTTTGAAATCTTCATTAAATGCGCCATCTTTTGAAATAACTATTATTTTTAGTAAAGATGTAATTGAGTCAGTTGATAACCAATTTTTATTGTAAAAAACATATGTTTTTTACAATAAAAATTGGTTATTAACTGACTCAATTACCTCTTTACTAAAAATAATAATTTTATTTCAGACCAGAAACAAAAAATAACAAATTTTAGTAACAAAAATTCCTAATGTTGAGTTGTTCAAAATGAACTCAATTTGAAAAAAAAAAGAAATAAAATTTTTAATGGCAAGAAAAGTGGCAAGTGTTGCACCATTTTGAAATCTTGATTAAATGCGCCATCTTTTGAAATAACTTGCCAAGGGTAGTGTAGTACATTTTTTTTTTCAAAATGAAGTGTCAAAGTTAAGTTACAATATTTTTGTGAACCATGACTCACTAAAACTTAACTTATTTTATTAAATTAACAATGTTTTTTGCATTAATTTGTAGTTGCGATTAATAGCATCGTTAATGAAGATCACGAAATTGAAAAAATCACGAGCGAAATTGTGACATTGGTGATCACAGGACTTGAAAATGCGACCAAGGGTGTCGAATTTCAACTTTTTTTTAAAAATGTCTATTATCGCTGAACTGAGTGATATGGATTTTTTTTTGTATTTTTCCCAGAACTGGTATAACTTGGCCTTTCATTCGGTCTCAGATTATCGTTGAGTTTTGGGACACCCTGTATGTATTTATGTATAGGGGAAGGGGGCCCAAAGCGAGCACCCGGCCTAAAGCGGGCATTCTCCATACGACCAACGTTTTTAAGGGGCTAGACCAGTGTGAACGCTGAAAATTTGGGTGATTTTCGGGAATTTTTTGGAAGAAAAGTGCTCAATTAAATGTTTCGGAAAAAAAGAATATATTTGGCTATATTTGACCTATATTATGTATTTTTTTCATAGAAAAATATTCAGATCCAACCGACTTATGCGCTGCCTTCGGAGGCGCCAAAAAAACGTTCCTCCACTGCTGACATTACTCCGGCTGATTAAGTAGCTGAAACCGAAAAAGAAAAAATGTCGTTTAACTGGAAGGTATTTCCTGTCCAATGACGTAGGATTTTCACCACCAAACAACAGAGATAAAAAATAGTTTAATGTATGTAATTTAACGTGCGGTTAGATTGGCAAGACTTTTACACTAAAGGTTATGTCATTTTTTTGTTATTTAGCACCAAGATAACCCATTTCTAGCAAGAAATTAACGCAAAATAAACCTTTGTGAATATTTAGAAAAAAAAATCCTCATCTTGCCCATCGTAAACCATGGGCCAATAATCTCATGACGTAAATATGAATAGGCATAATTATGAATTGCTCAAAATTTCATTGTGAATTGTATAAAACTTTTCTACTTTACGTAATAAAAATATTAAAATGCATAATTTTGCCCTTTGATTATATATTTTAAAAAATTAGCATATATAGAATAAATCTGTACCTCGTATGCATTTTCTTGAGGTTCATTGAAAAAAAAATGAGTAAAACGTCATTTGACTCAACTGAATCGCTCCAACCTCTTTAACTATCGATTTTTGCAAGATAAAATGATATAAATGATAATGATATTCTTGAAAGTATAAACTGTCGAAAAAGGCAACAAAAAAAATCAATTTTTTGAAAGTGTCACACTGGTATAGCCCCATAAAATTACCGCGGTTTCGCGATGCGGGAACGTTGCCCCCGTTGCGCCCGGCTTGCCGCAGTGGTGAAGCTCAACTACGGCCGACCGCGCGGATCGTGTGGCAAAAAAACAAAAATCCACGGGTTTTGAAAAAAAACAACAGGAAAGTACGTACACCGTGTTTTGTTCATTTGTGAGTAAAATAGATCAACACGAAAATGTGACTATTGTTTCATGCCTATTTCACTTTGTTTTATTCATAGTTGCTTGAATGTATTTCAACAAATTTTTATCAGGTTTGATGAAAACTCAAAGTGGAGCAGAAGGGCGAAGCAGGCAGGGCAAAGCAAGCACGTACCCGCCATACCCAGTATAAAAGATGGCTATAGGAATTGAAGTTGATACTTTATATAAATAATTTCCCCATTTTTAAATCTTTATTGTATGAAATCGAGCACGTGCTCGCTATGCTCTAATGACAGATGACTATGTGACTTTATTTCAACAATTTTCCCATTTATTCATCTATGTCGGAACTCACCAAAACGCTATTATTTATTGCAACTATGTTTGCTGACATGTACAAAAGTGGTATTGTTACCTTCCTATAACGATATCCACTATTATTCTCAGATGGTAAATAAATATTAAAGGAAAACACAAGAAGCTACTTGGGACGAGAGCCTCAAGAAGGATTTGAAAACTAAGCAAAAGCCAAGAAGGTAAAAAAAGAAACAAACTGCAGACAAGGAAAACTACGTGTGCATTATATGTAACGAACCATATATAGATCCTCAATTGAAGGCTGGTTTCAATGCAATGATTGTCAAATGTGGGGTCATGATGCTCGTACTGGTTACCCTGGTGTTGGATCATTTTACTTCGAAGATTGCCAAAAAAATAAAGTTTACTGACTGTTTAGAAGACACGATAAGTTTTCGTTCTTTTATGATGATAATAATGATTTATCTGCAATAAAATATGTGGGTTCATCCATAGTTTTTTCTTATCTATGCCGAATCTCAGGAAAATATACAGGGTGCTCGCTTTACCCTTTACGTGCCCGCTTTGCCCAGAAGCCATGCTCGCTTTAGGCTACACCCATATATCCCACATATATATATATATATATATATATATATATATATATGTATGTATATACATATATATATATATATATATATATATATATATATATATATATATATATATATATAACGGGTGTCCTATTTTATTTTTCACCTGATGTATTTTGAAAAATACTGTTTCAATCAAGTATTGAGTGTAATTACAAAGGGGGAATTTAAAAAAAATCGTTTACGTATAAAAATCAAAATAGCGATGTTAAGATAGCGGACATGTTTTTAAAAATAGGATCATGAATTTCTTTCACCAAAAAATTTGTCAGATCAAAATGAACACCTTTTGACGAAAGAGTTTTTTGTAAACGTTCATAATTTTTAGGTTAGAATATAATTTTTTTACCATTCTAGCGCTGCTTAGAATGTACGACGAGGAGGTAAACCCTTCACCATCTCTAGTGTAAGTTTGCGTGTGTATGTGGGTGAGAGTTTGTTGGATAACCCAAACAAACCCAAAAAAAAACATTCGCACACATACGCACACTTGCACTAGGGATGTTAAATACCTTATCTCCTCATGGTGCATTCTGGATAGCGCTAAAATAGTAAAAATTGTATTCTAACCTAAAAATTATGAACATTATTAAAAAACTTTTGCTACGAAGTTGTTTGATCCGGCCTAACAATTTTTTCGGTGAAAAAAATTCATGGTCCCATTAAAAAAAAAATATGTCGGCTATCTTAACCTCGCCATTTTGAATCTTGGACCAAAAAAGTTTTTTTTCATGAACGTGAACCAAAAAAGTTTGATAACATCAATACTTGATCGGAGCAATATTTTTCGAGATAAATCAGATGTGCGATTAAAATGGGACATATATATACGATCTTTCAAACAATACCAAACCTTCAACTATGATCATTAAGTATTATTGTTGCTGCTATAATATTCAAAGAAGATTTTCATCGGAAGAAAGGAATTTGATGAAATTTGAAATAAAAAAAAGGGTCAATGATAATAATAATAACACTAACAATAATAATGTGTGCACGTTCATGTGTGTGGACTTTGTATACGCGAATGGTTGCGTAGAGCATATAAGGCCCGTAACCGTTAATTTTTACTTGAATAATTAAATGAAAAATGAATCGAAATAGTTGATTTTTCGTTTCAACCCAAACAAGCATAACGAAAATAATAATAATGACTATATATACGTGTATACAATCTTATAATCAATATCGAAATTTCCAACACCGACAATTAACTATTACGATTGCTGCTATAATATTCAAAAATAATTTTTATCGAAGGAAGTTAATTTTATGAAATTTGAAATTCAGAAAAAAAACAATTATAATAAACATGACGATACATACTCGGGAATGTATGTGTATGAACATTATATACACGAATAGTTGTGTAGAGCGTGTAAGGCCCATCCTGCGGCCTCTCGGGGTCGAGTTCACGCAGCGACGACACATCTTCTCTAGGCGTCTTCGACCACGTCATGATTCTCCGACATTCCTTCGATGCCACCACACGAGTACGAATTATTCATAAATGAGAATATATATATATATATATATATATATATATATATATATATATATATATATATATATATACCCGCCGTTTCTCTTATCGAGCATTTATTCGCCCCACCCCCCCTCCTCCTCTCGTCCGCTGTTAACGGGGCATCGAGATGGCGTCCTTTTTTTCGATTCGTGATCTCCGAAGGTCCAGAAACCCATCTTAGCGATGGAGAGGGGGGGTGGGGGGAGAAAAAAATTGGTAAGAAGCGAATAGCTTGAGAAGAGTGGAAACCAGTTTACGATTAATGGACCATTGTCCGGGACGCATAAACCCGGATATTTGCGAAGATCAAACATCTCCTAGACACCGCGACCCCGCCAGCAACCACAGCCATCTCCATTGTCATAGTTATATTGCTCACGACGACCTCTGCCTGTAGCTTCTGAATCAAGACGATTTCTTTCGGTACTTTGTCTTTTTTTGTCCTCTTGTACCTCATTGTCCCAGTTTTTTAACGCTTCTTCTGTTGTTTTATATTCAGCGGGAAAAGCGATATAACTCTTGGGTCCGGGTGAGCTGGAATAATTCTTCGCTCGACACGAAGTATAAAAATCACCCACATATGTGAGAATAAAAGAAAACATCAACTTGAAAAAAAAATAATTACCATTTGTTTCCTTCATTATCATTTCGTCAGTTGCTATACTCGAAAAATAATTTAATCTAAAGTTTGTTAATAATACATTATTTATGACGTTTATGGGTTCTTGTTATAATATTCGCAACAAGATTTTCCCCTGAAAAATCGTATACAGAATGTATAATAATTTATTAATTGGATTTTATAATAATTATAATACAATTATAATTATTTCTTCATGATTTCTTTCATGATAATTAAATAATAATTTTAAATGATGATCTGGTTAATTATTTTGTAATATTTAGAGACGACTTTTATTTTTATAAAATCTAATTTAGAGTTATTAATAAAGTATTATTGAACTCAACGAAACTAACAGTATGACGAAATTGCCATCTATACGTGCGATATTCTTGCTCACCGGAAGTGAAACAAAGTTACCGGGCAGCAGAGATTGACCAATCGATTGTTCAGAGGAAGCTATGGGCACGGTCAATAAGTATCGAAAGCGCTGACTGCAAGGGAAAAAACAATTGCGCCGGCGCATTGTTTTAACCAAGTATCGGACGCGCGAGACTGAACCGTAGCTCATCTGGCTCGTTCTCGCATAGCGAACGACGAGAAGAAAGAGGGGACATCGTTGTTTCAAAATGACCGCACGAGGTGCTATGAAAATGATAATTTATAGCGACAGCGTACGATCTCTCCGGAGCGCCTAACTGGTGCACAAGGAGAGCAGCAACAGCGGCCATCTTTCTTTCCTGGCTAGAATAGTACTTGGCCTCGCGCTCGGTCGATGTTACTCGTCTCCATCTGCCTCTGTGGTGACTCGCAGTCATGGGAAAGGTCAATGACCACGAACGGTGACCTTGGGCAAGTTTGTTTGTGTTCAGTAACCTCCGGAGTAAAGTCATTTGCAGATTCACCGATAGTGTCCGGGCTTGTTTGGTTTCGGTGACCTTGGGAGAGAAGTCAGGCCTTGCTTGGTCAATATTGTCTTGAGGGACTTGATCTTCTGCTTGAGTACGAAGCTTGGACACAATTAGAGGTCGTATTTGATAATTCAGGAGGGTCTGACCTAACTTTGAGTCAAGTGCAACATCGCACAACTTCGCCAAGGTCAATCGTCGATTGGGGGCGATATTGGAGTCAGCTCTTTATTTGTTTCCGTCACGAGGATACTGCTCGGATCCCTCATCGCGTCCAATATGACAACGATGGCAATGTTGCCGGTTAACTGCGTTTTCACCAGTCTGCTCAAGATTAGCTCGATAACTGAGTCCATGGAAAACAAATCCCATTAACCCACGGACACGAACAATCCTAAATTGAAGGTAAAAATATCCGATCTGGCAACGCTGCTACGGAATCGGTTGAGGCGTTCGCCAATCACGGCCACATTGTGACGAGGCAGAAAGGAGGAGGCCTCGCAAGGAGACGATAAGTGGAGAAAAAGTTGCCGGCTCGCCACTTTAAATCCGGATTAAGAGCGGGCCTGACACGCTGATCAACGCTCCCGCCATAAAGGAACTCTCGTTCCGGAAACATTTGATTCAGACGGTGCCAGCCTCGGCTGCGTGTCGTCAACATCAGCCGGTCACGGTGATCTCTCCATTTCTTCCCGGCGTGCCTAAGATGGCGTTAATGACTTCTTCCGCGCTGGCCCTCTGGCGAGATGCCGCTAAAGTTGAGGCCGATATTTCTCCCGGAAGTTCCACCTCTTCCGGAATCTTCCACCGTGGAGGATCTTCATCTTCTCGTTCGCAGGCGCAGAAAAATGCCTGGGGTCGCATAACGGTGCGCGAACGGCGAGGGCAGTTGAACAATAAAAATGCTTCCTTTTCAATGAGATAATAACAACGGGCTGATATCCTCGCTCAAGTGATATAAGATTACAGAGGCCTGACGCCTCGAAGACCCGGACTCATCCTTCGATGATAAAGTTCTCATGTACACTCACACACTAGTAGGATGCGTGTTTATTCAATAATAACAAATTACCGGGCGATTCTGTGCAGTCATACTCTATAATTGAGACTACCGGGAGCGCCCCCGGGGCATTTTGCCACCGGTTCGCACGCAGTGTAGGTGGACGGAGAACCTTGCGCCGTTCTTGCCGATCGATCGTTCAATGGCGAAGCTCGTGTGCCGAGAGAACTTGAACGGTGCTATCCTAATGTGGGCAACTGTCTTCATTCAATAGCCGATGATCGCGAGGAATCCTTGTTTGGTGGCGTTACTCATTTCTGGAATGCAGATACACCTGGACCGTCTTCGGATTGGATTTTGAACAGTCCAGATGGAACCCATTAATGCCAGCTAGGTGGCTGTTGAAGATGATGACACGAATGATCCGCATACCCAATGGACTTTATTGGTGCCTCATCGGAAGCTTAAAAATCGACCTTTGAACCTCGGCTCAAAGTCTTCAGCCACGAAATCGACTATTAGCCTTACCATCTGGCGTAGCCGCGGTTCTCAGGAGCCTGCACTTTTTAAACAGCTTTTGGGTTTCTTTGGGTTTCAGAATGCAGATACACCTGGACCGGCTTCAATCTGGACTTCCAACAATTCAGTTGGAGCGCATCAGTGTCAGCTAGGCGACTGTTAACGATCATGCTACGAGTGATCTATAACGTGTTCCAATGGGATTGGATCCTGATACGAATCCCGATGGCTTCTAGCTTTTTTTGGGTTCCGGAAAACGCCTGGCTCTGTGAGCTAGATGGCTGTTGAAGATGATGTCACGAGTCATTCGCATCCCCAATGGACTTCATTGGTGCCTCCTCGGAAGCTCAAAAATCGACCGTTGAACCTCGGTTCAACGTGCCACGACGTCGACCCAACTGCCAGCTTTCTTATTCGGCTTAGCTACAATCTCAGCGATCTGGATACGATTCCTGATGGCTTTTGGGTATGATCACCAAGATATTGGGTATTGAGATTTCTACACAACACTTATCTTGATCGTTGCGTCGTCGGCGAAAATTCTCACGGCCCGTGACCTCAGACTCGTGGCCGTAACTGCAAACGGGATGAATGCCTGAACAGCAGGCATCGGCTACCGGTCGAGTTTGCGCGCTGCGCAGACGTATCGGTCGGCCGCAGCGGATTCGTTACAACCAATAGATTAGCGGACACGTATATCCGTACACAAACCATTGCGAGTATTTCTCTCGTGCACTAACTCTCGCGCTCCATGCTGGACTCCGGGATGACTGAATGTGCTCGTCGGCTCTCCCAAGCGCGTATACGCTCTGAAATTGACTAGGGATATTAAGTGTGTTATACGTTACGGACGCGGAGAGCCTCACTGCGGTGGTGCTCGGAGGCTTTTCATGAACGAACTTACACACGGACACTTCCCGCTACCACTCTTACACGACCAACCTGTCTCGGCAGATTGAAGACTCGCGGCCGCAACGCTACCGGACTCACAGCTCTCTTGTGGCCTTCTCTCTTCCCGTCCCACTCTAATGAAAGTGTCCTTTTCCACGAAAAGCTACCGTAACGTATGACTCGAAGCAATTTAACTACGTGACCGCGAAAGCTCTCTCTCTCTCTCTCTCTCTCTCTCTCTCTCTCTCTCTCTCTCTCTCTCTCTCTCTCTCTCTCTCTCTCTCTCTCTCTCTCTCTCTCTCTCTCTCTCTCTCTCTCTCTCTCTCTCTCTCTCTCTCTCTCTCTCTCTCTCGCCGCGGAGCGCCCAAAAAAATATAAGAAAAGAAAATATTAAGAGTCGGCCATCTTGAATATCGAAAAAAATATATATATATTTCCTAACAGCTTGATATTCATATTAAATAGATGTGTAATTCATTTTATGAGTGAATCACTTTTTCATACGAAATAAAATTGTTAAATTCGCACACGATTTTATATCCGTTACTGTGGCCTAACCCCTTAATGAAAATTCATGCTTACATTCTTTGTCAGCTTCAAATGAACGATGTACCCTTTGTTTTAAAAGAATGAAACGAGAATTCAATTTTTTATCAAGATTGTGTGAGGATTCAACGCAACCGGAGGATTCGATAAGAATTGAACAATTTTTTTTGTGTAGTACAGAAATTCAGTGCCCTTCTGGCAAACCCGAATAAAGCAAAGAAACTCAAAGACTTCTTTCTTATGTATTGAATAAATGATATGCCCTTAGCCGTTAATATACAACAGCAATTAATTATACTCTGTAAAAAAATTATTATTTTTTTCTCCATATATAAAAATAACATGTTCCTGTATTTAGATGTATGAATAAGATTTTAGTTATAACAGAAACAGGCGAGATTCTTTTCATTCGATATAAGAATAATTTTGTAATATAATGTAATTCATTCTGAAATATGTAAATTAAGTTCGACTGAAAATAAATAAAATGACTCGCGTGCGCTTCGCGCATCAATATTCACTATACGTTATTCTTTTCACAAATATATAAATATGGAATGTTCGACGCATAGGTATATGCATAAGGATTAAATTATACTCAACGTATATACACGCATAACATTTTAAGTCGATTTAATTGAATAGTATGCTTGTAAAACAATATAAAATAATATATAGTTATAAAAGTATACATTAAAAAACGAATGTCAATGTAAACCCTTCATTGACACACTTATATGTGACCACGATTGTGACACACCGGATCAATTTGACCCGGATGTTACTTTATCTATCTGCCATTAACAACCCTTCGGTCGGTTTTTATTGAAAAAAAATCACGGATAAACTTCAAACATTACTTAATATATCTACATAATTGTAATTCGGAAAGTACACAATTGAATTGCTGTAAAAAACTATTGAAAACTTTACATTTTGCGAGTGTAAGCATTTTATTTCAAACTCGCCCTGGTCAAAATGACCCAGTGTGTCAAAGTTGGGTTAAAAAGGTTGCCTGCATCCAGCATAAAAAAAGAAATAAATTTCTCCACGCAAATAACCATTATATCCATTCATAAATAAATCTGATATGAATACATATAGATATAAACTAAATAATACTACAAAAACAGCCAATAATTTCCACTGTAAGTAATCAAATAATGCAATACACAAAATATCCCATAAAAAATGTAATAATCCACGAGACACGATAAAATAGGAAATTTACGGACCAGCCTAAATAGCGGATAAAGGAGTGCTGTCCTGGAAAGCCCCAACATCGCGTACGTGCCAGTTACGGCGAACGGAAAACTAAATTACCCCCAGTGGAGTAAAATTTAGCTCTCGTATATAAGACCGTAAAAAAATGGCTCACAGTGTACCTCGTAACAATAGAGGATCGGAAGAATTTTCCTCGGGGGTCTTGGAGAACGGCGAACGACGAGGAAGGAGCTCCTGATCGTGAGTAACTATAACCAACAAACGTGCATTTATAAAGATGCGTTGCGAGATTCCGGAGGCAGAAAACATGGCGGATTTAATGCCCGTTGGCTCGGCTCGGATATTGCAGCGTCGATCAACGATCCCAACAACGAGCGGGCACCAAGAGGTGCGAAGGTGGCAGCACATGGCACTCGAACACCTGTTGCAGTCATTATCATCAGGGATTACGGTCGGTCGCCCGAGCTATTCACTCCAGAAAACACAGGAGCGAGGCTGAATGATGAGCCTCTAATTTCTACCTCCGGATAAGGTAGTCAACCTCTCTCTGTATGTATACGGCCCCCCTTTCCTCGCGAACCACACCACGACGGATCGAATCCAATCACATCTCCAGCTAAATACTTCCTTTCATCTATTTTTTAAATTTATTCACTCATCATCGTCGTGCGAATGGCAATTGCCATTTTAATTTCGAAATCGTCATTTGTAATCGTATGAGGACTTGGAATTAATTCGTAGCGTTTTTTTAATGAAAAAAATATATTTATTTTAAATGAAAATAAAATACATTAATGAAAGTTTTGCCCATCGCTTTCTGCTACTTTTGACCATCTTTCGGGCAGGGTACGAGTACCGTGTCGGAAGAACGCCTTATCTTTAGATGCAATCCACGAATCGAATGAAACAATCTTTAGATGGAATCCATCATCGAATGAAACAAATGGTAACCAGAAAGAGCAATATCTGGAGCATACGGCGAGTGGGGTAGGACTTCCCATTTAAGTGTTTCCAGATATGTTTGTACCGGTTTTGCGACGTGCGGACGAGCAGTGTCGTGCAGCAAAATGACTTTGTCGTGTCTTTCGGAGTATGCCGGTCGTTTTTGTTTGAATGCACGGCTCAAGCGCATCAATTGCAGTCGGTAGCGATCCCCAGTTATGACTTCATTGGGTTTCAGCAGTTTATAATAAATCACACCCCTCTGATCCCAACAAATACAGAGCAGGAGCTTAGACCCATGGATATTTGGCTTTGCCACTGATTTTGATGGTTGGCCGGGCTTAACCCATGACTTTCTGCGCTTCAGATTGTCGTAATGGATCCATTTTTCATCACCAGTGACAATTCGATGCAAAAAACCGGGAAGTAAAAATCCCCGCAAAAATACTTTATTCGGCACAAATTTTGGCATATTCAATAAATTATGAAGTGTTGTTATCTACGATTCAAAAAGGGGTTATGTACAGCAAATGACATTCAATGATAGCTGTTTCACGATGAATACATTACTGTCGGTAACAACGAAATACTTTACTACCTGCGCCATCTCTTGTAAAATGCTACGAATGAATTCCAACGCTAATCACCAATATTATAATTTCTTTATCAAGAGATTGTCATTTGTTAAAATCATTGTCTTATTATTGTTAAAACAGAGTAGTAATTTTAGATCATTATATCATTATTAAATTGAATTATTATATTATTATTTATTTATATATATATATATATATATAATTATAATGTTAAATATATACAATAATATTATTATTATTTCAACTATTACAAATATTATTTTTATTTAAACAAACTAATATTTTATCATTATTACTCCAAATTTGTTGCATTATTATTATTATTACAAAAATTGTCGGAGCAAATAAACATGTAAATACGTACGGACATATTGCCGTGAATTTATCAAACAAATATTTGCATGTACATTTGCAACGACAGAATCATTTGCCACATTTACAACACCAATAAATAAATTAAAATAAATTATATATACAATTTTGAATTTTGTGCGAAAGAGCAACAGGTACCTTCCAATTAAATTAAGCAAACTAGAACAGACACTGCAAACGTGCGAATTTATTTTGCAAGTAAACCGAACAGAAATCTTTTATTTTTATTTCGCGTCACAGGGGCTCGACGATAAAATTTCAAAACGAAAAAAGAAATGGTTAGCCAATAAAAAGCTCGCACGCCGTCCATCAATGTCCAGCGGCCATTTTGGTTCTTCGTTTCCGACGATCGGAAATTGAAAGAGTCGACGGCAATGAATTTTACCACGAGCCGAAAGAGGCAGCGGAATCTTTCGTTTCGGATTCTGCGGAGAGGACTTTTGCCCTTGGCAGGAGGGTCTCTCGCGCGCACGCCAAAGCGGTGAAATTGTTATTAACTGGCGTTCGTGCGAGACGAAAGTACTGGCGTAAAGCAACTGATTGCTGGACGACAGTGCGAGAACATTCTTTTTTACATTTTTTTCATTCACTTCCTTTGTGTGTGTGTGCGTTTTTTTTTCTTAATTTCAATCGCGACGCAGTCGTGTCGGTGAAACTGCGTGCTCGAAAGATTTTTATTCACATGGCGCGTGGGAAGGAGAGAAATCGACATAGACTTGCAACGGGAGAGATCTCCGCGAGCTTGACGTAAAGAAAAAGAGAAAAAAATTACGTAATTATCAAGCAAGAGAATCGCGGATATTAATCATGCGGCAATTGAGACGAATCAAGGGGTACAAGAGCCATTAATTCTTGCACTCTGGAAACGATCTGAAAAATTAATTCAACCGATACGAGAGGAGGTTCGGGTCCGTCCGGACACCGAGAGATGGCACTGGCAGGCACGAGTCGCATTGTCTTGAACCTCGTCGGAGGCCCTTTCACCACGCTCTCGACCCTTCGCCGGAGTCGCCGTGTTGTTTTTTCCTCTCTTTTTCTACTCGACAGCCAATTACGAGAACACGAAATTCTCCCATCAATTTAATTGTGTCGATACAATTATAATTATTGAATTGTTACTAAATTTATTTTTTAACTGTTTGTGTTTTTAAACAAAAAGACTGGAAATCATTTTACATTTGTCAAATCGTAGTGATTTGATTTTTAATCCGCTTTGAATGGTTTTAAGCGCTCGAATAATGAGATTCGTTTGGTCGATGATTGTACAGGGGGGGGGGGGTGATGGAACAATGGGATAAGCGAAGATGAGTTGAGGAAGGGAGAAATGTAACAGGACGGGGGGGGGGGGGGGGGGGGTAGGCGCGATGAGGTGAGGAATGGCGAGAAGGATCACGACAACGAGCTCCGGGATTGTGTATTGAAGCCAAGGCAAAGAAAAGGCGCCGGATGTACCCGAGAAGCGATCCTGTGAATACATACCACCCAGCTAAAAATTAATAAATCCTGCTCTTAAACAAACAAACTCCACCCACAGCTGATCGGATAAGCTCACGGTTGGCCTTACCGCGCTCTATCTCGCTCCCCCCCTCTCTCTCTCTCTCTCTTGGTCTTCGTTCCCCAAGCGGTATGGAGCATTGATTTATTAATTTAGAGCTGCCCATTCTAAGATGTAAGCGAGGAGGTCTCGCGCAGGACTCTCTCACTCTTTCTGTCTCTCTTTCTCTACGGGCGTTCAACCGCGAAGAAAGTTAAGGGAATCCTCCCCCTCTATGCACGGCCATTATCCGACGTGGTATCGGTAATTATAGCCCTCTCTTGGAAGAGCCCTGGCTGAGTCTCGTGGGGTTACGTTCATTACTGAATTATCGGCTCTCCCAAGAGAGAAAGAGAGAGAGAGAGAGAATACACCGAGAGCACTCGGCAAACAATGCAGTCTCGTTTCTTTCAACCCTCATCGACGACCCCAACTGCCCTCCTCCCCTCGAAGGAGAACAACACGCCCGAACCTCCTGCCGCATCTACAAAGCTGCACGTGCAACTAGCATGATGGGGAAGACCTACCTGATACGTAGCATGACAGTGTGCAGGCCTGGAACAGAACACGTGGAGCTAAAACAGATGCAGTTTGACTCCTTGTCGCCAAAGCGTGACATAACCCAGCGGAACTGACGATCAAGTCCCAGCTGAACTGGTAATCAACACCCGGTTGAACTGTTGATGGAGGCCCAGTTAAACAGGTGATCATAGCCCAGCCGAACCTGCAACCAAGACCCAGCTAAACTGGTATTCAGGACACTAAGATGATTTAGAAGACCTACTCGACACGTAGCAGTGGTATGTGGTAGATGTGGTATCACTCCTTGTTGCTACAGCGTGACATAACCCAGCGGAACTGACGATCAAATCCCACCTGAACTGGTGATCAAAGCCCAGCCGAACCTGGGATCAAGACCCTGCTAAACTGGTATTCAACACACTAAGATGCTGTGGAAGACCTACTTGACACGTAGCATAATGTTGTGCATACCTAAACCAGAGGATGTGCAGCTTGTGATATGACTCCTTGTTGTCACATCATGACCCATTACCCAGCTGAACTGTTAGTCACTAGGATTATGTAGCAGAATTCTTCGGCACATAGCCATAATGTACAGCTGAGCTGGTAGTTAAGATACGAGGATGTTGCGGTTTTGAGTGGATACGTACAATGGAACATTGGGATGATCCAGTTGGACGCCGAGCATGCCGCTACAGAATGACACATAATGCCCAAACTGGAAGATGCGTCACTAAGACGATCGCTCGTGACATCACGACACTTTGATTTTTGCAAGCCATGCCGAAGGAGCTCGATGAGATCGTCGACCAATAATTTCCCGTCGCCTGGTGCCATCCTCAGGCTCTTCTCCAGGCACATGCCCATTCGGCACTTTTGAAAAACACCAGAGGGTCTCCAAAGCCTCGAGGAGTATCCAATGAGCCATGAACCACGACCGCAAATGCCTCTAACGGCACATCCGTCGCGACGGGATTCCTCCATCACCGCCTTGCGAACTCTTGCTGCAAAAAATACCGCCCGTACCAGATAAATCCCCCTGCGAGATAACATCGCCGTTGGATCCACCCACCAGTTGCCCGCAATTATCAATTAGTCATCCCTCCTAGGATCCTATCCGAACACGCTGCTCCTCGAGGATCGCGCCGATCGACGTCAGAGAAGACCTTCATTGCTTATAGTCACGACAAAACTCGATCTGCGATCGTTAGCGATCGTGATGTCACTAATGGTTCAATCCAGAAGACAGACGTAGCCGTTGCAGAAACATGGACAGAAGTTCTTGGGATCATCAGGAACTAAGTGTCATTGATATGACCTTCGATAATGAGCTGTCCGCTCGAGACAATTCAACGTGCTCAAGGCCATGCCAAGACTTCCATGTGTCAGATCCCATTCGGACTCTTATTTTGCTAGCAACGATGGAATGTCAGCTGGGCATTGAAGTGTAGGGTGAATTTTCTGTATTCAGCATCCAGACCTTACGACCGAACGCCGAAGGTGTTGCACCGAGCGTGTTCGAGACTGGCTGGCCTGGTCACGTCGGCGGATAATTTATGCTCGACGTTGCACGTTCGCTAGTCCTAAAAATTATTTATTTGATTGAAGGCAACATCGAGCTGCGGGAAGAGCGTTTTCGAACCTCGCAGATCTTTGCTCACCTGCGAAGAACAAGACTAACATATCCTCTTCATCTTCTCTGCCTTCCTTGTCTCGTGTTATTCTCCGGCGTTTTCTTGTTCCACTTTCTTTTTTTCTCCTCTCTCTCTCTCTCTCTCTCTCTCTCTCTCTCTCTCTCTCTCGCTCCGTCTTTCTCTTCACGACTTCAAGTATGGTCGATGTTGCAACAGGTGTGTCTCTCCGCACTCATCCATTCCCTTATATCTTCTCTCGTGTTATGTTCCTCCCTCGCGCTTTCCATAATGTTCCGGTAGCTTTCCATTGTCTCGGGACTCGGCGAACATTTACTCCACGCGCATCGCAAATCAATAGATCAACGAGGTACAGAGCCCCGGAAACACATCCCGCAGTGTTTTGCAGCCATACGCGATCATGCTCCTATCGACAATAATTACGAACAAAAAGAGAAAACGTATCTTGAAGAGCTTCGAACGAACATCCAAGCTACTCGACTGCTCTCTAAGGTAGCAATGTTAATTGTATTTTGCGATTGGACGCTACCAAAGATTTCCATCATGGTGGGGCACTGGCATAGGTTAGCTAAATAGAATGGAATCATCTTTTGATAGGAAGATTTGTATGATGAAATGATCATACCATTCCTTCGTTGAATGATCGTAGGTAGGTTTGCATGTTCCTATGATCAACTGATCATAGCTCCACGAGGTTCCCAATCATCATTTGACGAAAGCTCCAAAAGGTTCCCTGTGATCATACGATCGAGCAGTGCCACATCGAGGACCCCGCACTCTCTGCAAGTAACTTTTCGTCAACTAATCCTCTTCCATCTGGCCTAAAATCGTCTCACAAGTCACCAAAACTGCAGCCAGATCGGACAACGAGTCGACGCAAGGAAGAACGAAACGATATACAAAATGACAAGTAAAGAGGAAAACCGTCAGGCGCACAATTCACTATCTGCCATCCCATTGAGCCTCCCACACTTGGTTGTTCGGTTGGTTACGACGCGTTGACTCAAGCCGAGTATCGCAGGCCTGGCAATCAGTTACGAGGGAACAATGGCGGAGCATTGTTGCAAGTAGTTGAAAGTAGGCGAGTCGTTGAAGGTGGGCCTCGTATGTGCCGGGGCTCCACGTTCACCACAATTCGCAATTAACCTGCCGATTAATTATCGATTTATCGCTTAATTGTTATAATCATCCGGGTCATTCGGAACATCGTGGAGAATTTATCGGATCGTATTCGAAAGGCCTCCTCTCACTCGGCTCGGCAGATGATCCTTGGCTGATACCAAGTGCCCCGTTGATCTCGTTCCATCGGCCATCAATGCTGGATTCCATTCTCCATCAACGTGGGATCGCTCCCCGAGGGACTCCACGGCACCGATCGTCGTGGAAAAATTTCCCCGGCTGCGTTGTCTCCGTTGCCAAGTTTCGGCAGGTGGAACTTTGTGGCGTGCGCTCGCTCGAATCTCGTTCCATCCGATGATGGTAGGAGGGGCCACGATCCAAGATACCGGAAGGGGCAAGCCCATCTTTATTGTATTCAATTAATTACTCAGCCCCGAGATAGCCGGTCCTGCAATTTCTGCTTCCCATGCCCATCGACCCTCCACTTCCCATTTGGGTATCCGATGTTCTCCTCCACCTCTTCTCGATGACCACGTAAATCGGGATCTTTGAAATTTCGACCCTTGTCGCATCTCGAGTCGCCGACTCTACTCGGTCATCCGAGTAACGCGGTCTCAGGGTGACCTTGAGTCGAAAGCCGTGACCTTGACCACGAGCAGTTGCGCGACCCGAGCCTCGGATGGATACGGCCACGGTAAATCAGAGCCAGAAGGATACCCAGCGGATCAAGAACGTCACGGGGATCGAGTCGAAAAAAAAGCCGCAACGATCGGGCCGCTAGGAGTCGCCACATCGGCAATGGGACCATAATGCTAATTTACCGTTTACGCGATTCCACCAGGCTCGTTCTCGTATGCCACATTCACATAAATAAACCCCTCGTCTTTTATATGACAACGTACACACGTACATATATGCGTTTAGGTACGAATGCACTTTGAGAAGAGATCCAGGCTGTCTCGGGGGTATTAGCAGCTCCGGTGCTTTCTCCCCTGGAGAGTCTTGACCTTCACTCTACCGACGTGACCTCTGAACGGCAGACATTGATACAGGCTCGTGTGCGTTAAAAAATGCTTATATATAGAAATACAGATACGTGTATATTAAAAAATGAAAAAAATGAATGGAAAACTAAAAATAGACAATCATTTCATTTTTAAAAATCATTAATTAACTACAAATGAATGATATTATATATATATATATATATATATATATATATATATATATATATATATATATATATATATATATATATATATATAGTATCTTTCCTAATTTATCTTTTCTCGTGTATTTAATTTTTTCTTTCATTAAAAAAAATTGTTTCAATAGATATGCATCCTTTATATACGTATGTACGTATGTGTGTGTGTGTCGTTTTTTCAGCATCCACGCGAACTAGCACGAAGGAGTGACGGATAAAGAGCCGTCGTGAGACACTCGAATCGACCACTCGAGACGATTCGGGCACGGCCACGCGCACGAATCCTCAAGCAAAGGCACTCACTTCGCGTCTGCAAACTCGTCATTGTTTTCTTTTCATTCGTCGATTTTTTTCCTTTCCCTTCTTTTTTCCTCCTTCTCTCTACCACAACTTCTCCACTTCGCTATCTCTCCATCTCGCTCTTTCACCTCGCCGTTGTATTTACACTCGACGGTCATCCGAGTGCTCCCGTCCTCCATTATATTGTTCGACCTTTCTCCGGCGCGCCTCATAAAGACAGAGAGAGAGAGAAAAGGAGAGGTCACTCCGCGGGTGCACCTTCGTGCGAAAAACAATGGACCTCTCTGCTAGTGCTCTTTATTCGGCGTTTCCAGTCGTCCAGGCAAAAAAAAAAAGAAGACAAAAATAACAGTTGAGCATCGCGGGAGCGCGGGCCAAAAAAACCGGAGACACATTGGTAGCAACGATCGTGCGAAAGTGGAAATTCTCTCGATCGACAAATCCTTCATTGTCATTTCTGGTCACGAACACGCGTGAAACACACGAGACACGGCAGACCATTTGCTTTGACAACAAGAATGTCAGGGTCGATCTCGAGGACGAGCCTGCGTGCGGTCACTACCGATCGAATTGGTCCACGGTGTAAATCGACGCGTAGATCCTCCGTGTCTTGCCGACTGCTGACGGAGATCGGTAAGATCGGGAAGATCGGTAAGATCGGTGAGATAGGTAAGATCGGTGAGATCGGCAAGATCGGTAAGATCGGTAATATCGGTCAGATCGGCAAGTTCGGTAAGATGGGTAAGATCGGTAAGATCGGCAAGATCGGTAATGCACCTGAGCTGAAACAGGGTCACATTGTTCGATCAATTAGGTTGTATCGGGGATTTCAACATCGTGTACGTGTACCCGGAGTCTCGATCAAACAATCCGAAGTAGACCCGTATGGAAATCGGTATACTCGAGTGGACGTTCGTAAAGTCGTGTGAGAAGCTTCAGAATGAAAGAAATTAGAGAACCGTCGATGAGTCAAGCGAAACGCAGAAGTACAATTCTGTATAATGGTCTCTGTTCATTTATATATATATATACACACACATATATACACATACACACACACCCACACCCACACCCACACACACACGTGTGTGTGTGTGTGTGTGTGTGTGTGTGTGTGTGTGTGTGTGTGTGTGTGTGTGTGTGTTTGTATGTGCTCTCGAATGGAAGCTCACTTCTATGTATGCACGCGTGTGTGTGTGTATGTGTGTAGAGAAAAGACGCAAGTCACTCGTAACCGTATCGTGAGAAAGACAAACATCGTGTGGGCCCCGTCGTCGAGATAGCTCGAGACTGAGACGATTCTGCTGTTCACTCTGATGCTGCTCTTTTTCAAGCGCCCGTTGCGTCTATTTTCACGCTCGGTTTGTGATGGGACCGAGCGAGATCTCGATTTTGAAGGACTGCGGGCCCGCAGGGAAAAATCGGCATCGAGACTCATCTCTCTCGTGTCAAGCAAGAACGATTAATATTCTTCCTTTTTTTCTACGACTTTTGGATTTATTTTCGTAGTTTTTGCCTCGACTCAATATTGTTTTTTTGTTCCTTGCATTTGATTTTACTCCGGCAATTTTTCATACTTTTTTATTTGACTACTTCATTTCTTTTCGTTTCAGATTTTATTTTGCCGTGTCGACAGGTCGGAAAATTACGAGCGACGAGGCGGGGGAATAAATTTGAGAGGGAATTGAAAGGAGGGATCGCGAAAGAGGAACGAAAAATGTGACCCTGGATTCGCGTTCGCATTAATTCGCGATGCGCAATGTGGCGTACACACTTGAGGGCCTGATAATTATAGGAAAGTGCGCGTTGCCGAGTGCGTGCGCGCTGTATTAACATTATAAATCGTTCGGGCTGTGCAACACGCCCGGGGCGGAGCCGATCGTATCGATCGCGCTCGCGCGATACCCACCTACATCCCGAACCCCCCAGATATCGATTACACGGGACGGTGATTGGCAGGATTCGTAATAGCGCGCGCGCGGACACTCGGACGTGGCGCACGAGCGTACGCGCGATCTACCGAGTCGGCGCGGACAGCGCGGCACGCAGCGAGCCAGTCCGCACGGAAAAATACTCTTTGGACCCGTTGTATCTACCTAAATATCACAACGACCGGTGGTTTTGCGGACGGACGTAAAAAAAAAACGTTGACCTTAAAAACATTGCGGGCCTTTAAATGACCTTCATATAAATATTCTTACAATTCTCCGAATTTTGAAGTCATTGGGGTTTGAATAATGTTGAGTATGAGGACAGTCGACTTTTTTTAAGTGTTTGTTTTTTTGGATCCACTTTTGATTACGATTTAAAATTACTCGTTGAAGGAATTTATAAAACAAATCTTCATGTTCTGCTGTTGATTAAAATGTTGGCTGTAAGTAAAAAGGTAATTAGTTGATGTAGGGAAAGATTATGATATGGAAACTTTTTGTGAGTACACTACAGTGCATCATCTTATAGTGTATACACTACCGGTAAAAAGATTTTGGATACTTCTGATAATTGCAAAACTTTCGATCACTTTGGATCATTGCAAAACTATATTAGAATAATACATTGGGAGTACATATAAGCCTCCGACGTTTGACAAAAGATGGCTCCACCAGGAGGTTGTGGTTGAAATAGTCAGATGTAAAACATCATAGCGTAAGGTTGGACATCTGGCAAAACCATAACCTTGAAATATTAGCGAGTTTGTATCAGCATCACATAACTTTTGTCGTGCGACAATGTCGAGTTTTGAGCCGATCAAGCGTCGTTTGCGGGAACTTTTCATTCACTTCTTTCATTTGCAGAAATCTGCAGCTGAGAGGCATGGATTCTTTGTAAAAGCATATGATGAGGATCCTTTAAGTGAGAGAAGTTGTCGTGAATGGTTTTAAAAGTTAAAAAAAACGGAGAGTTTGACGTCGAAGACCAAGAACATAACGAAAGGCCCAAAGTGTACGAAGACGCGGAATTGGAAGCATTATTGGAAGGGGATTCGTGCCAATCGCAAGAACAACTTGCGCTTACATTAGGAGTGACTCAACAAGCAATTTTACATCGCTTAAAATCGTTGGGAATGATTCAGAAGCAAGGAACCATATGAACTGGAAGGATACCATATATGAACTAAAGGAAGGGTTCCATATGAACTGAAGCCGAGAAACGTTGAACGCCGACTTTGCACATGTGAAACGGTGCTTGCCAGGCAAAGCGAAATGGTCACTTATAACACTCAATTGAGAAGTTTTACCCCACCCGCCGTTTTCACCAGACATTGCTCCCTCTGACTATCATTTATTTCCATCGATGACGCACGGCCTGTCTGAGCAGCACTTCACATGATGTGAAGATACCAAAAATTGGGTCGAATTGTGGATAGCCTCAAAAGATGAAGCGTTCTTCCGACGCGGTATCCATACGCTGCCCAAAAGGTGGGAAAAAGTAGTGGTGAGCGATAGACAATACTTTGAATAAAACATAAAGTACCGTTCTTTCACAACAAACGCCCATTTTTTTTAAGGGGTTACCTCACTTGCGATTTTGAAAAGATCGATTTTTTTTTATTGCATTTTTTTGAAGTATAAGTATCTGAGAATATGTCCTGAAAATTTCAAGTCGATCCGAACAAAATTGATTGAGATATGAGCGTTGAAAGAGAAGAATCCGTTCTTCGTGCGAACTGAAATTGAAACTTTAAACGCGTTTTTCTCAAAATGGCATTTCTGAAGTCGGTGACCAAGATTACTCGAACACTAATGAACCGATCTTTTTGAAATTTTGCAGGCTTATTTAATACATAAATATGTAGTCTTTAATCGTTCGATTTTTTTTCGAAAAAAATGGCCGTTTTATAGCCAAAAAACGGCCGTTTTTTTTCGTTAAAATCGAACCATTAACTTTGACTGTCCGCCATTTTGTGAAAAATGAATATTTTTTAAAATCCTTCGATTAAAGACTAGTTTATACTTATATTTGACTAAATCCATCCGCATTTTTTTTTCAGATGATCCATTTCGCCGCAATGTTGGTCACCGCAAACCGTGTATATAAAAACATTATTTCATTGACGGCCATTTGCCACTAAACAATGTAATGTTTTTCAATAAAAAAATTACTGAAAGTTCTTCAAGATGTGTTCTTTAAGATGGTATATTGATCGATTAAAAAAGTTTTGTAGTTTTCTTTAAAAAAATTTATGAAAAAGGCCTTTTTTGCGCTACAAGTGGGGGTAAGGCCTTAATCGGCGGAGACTTATCTGTGCTCCCAATAATTCATTGTATAGAACTACATAGTTCTATACATAGTTCTATACTACATTGAATGTAGTATAGAATGTAGTCTATACAACATTCTATGCTACATTACTCATTTATTAATTTCATTTATAAAATAATAAATAATATTAATAATATTATTCTAACATTATTTGGCAATTATCCAGTGATTGAAAATTTAACAATTATCTGAAGGGTCCGCAAACTTATGACCGGTAGTTTACATACATACATATGTGTAGATCTTTTCTATACCTATAAATGAAAGTTGGTTTTCTGTCTGTCCCGAATAAACTTCAGAACCAATAGTCTGATTTTTGGCGGTTTTCACCAGTGTATAGAGTATTTTCCGGTGCAAGTTTTAAGCTACCTATCACCACGTTAGGTTATCAGGGGGCCGAGCAGTGAACAAAAATGTCAGACTCGCTGAAAGAACATTTTGACAGCGAAAACATTCACGAGGGAGCGCGTTACTACGCGCTCCAATCGACACGTCGCGTGTACTGTTTCTGCTCTCGTGATCAGATGACGTTATGATGTACTTTAAGGAGGTTGGAGCGATCCAGTTGAACCAAATGACCGTTTATACATTTTTTATCTTCTATGAACCCAAAAAAATGCATACGACGTGTAGATTTATTCTGAAGACGCTAATTTTCCATAAAATATCTAATTAAAGGGCAAAATTATGCATTTTTTATTTTTATTGCGTAAATTAGACAAACTTTTGTGTTATTACCAATTTGAAAAAGTATAACATTGCCGAACATTATTATCAAAAACTACGTCAGCGAATGTTTTGTACAACTCAGAATGAAATTTTGATTAATTTATAATTATGTAAATTGTATTTATGTCACGAGATTATTTGTTATTACCATTAATTAATATTAAGTGTTGCCGGAATACGACAACTTTGCGGACATTGAGGTTGGCAGCAATGCTCTTCATTCGTCAGAGAAAATTCGTAATCTTTCATCAAACCTTGATGGTTCCATACTGAATGTATATGCTTTACGATGGGCAAGATCGGTTTTTTTTCTAAATGTTTACAAAGATTTACGTTAGTTGCGTAGTTTGCGTTAATTCGTTGTTAGAATTTGTTTATCTTGGTGCTAAATAGCCAAAAAATTACATCACCCGTAGCGTAAAAGTCTTGCCCATCTAACTGCACGCAAAATTACATACATCAAACTATTTTTTACAAGCTTTTATTGAACTTGACTTGGTGTGAGATGCAAAATGCGAATTCGATATTTCACCCACGTCCCGACTATGTACTTAGAGCTCTGAAATTTTGCAAACATGCATCTGAGAGGTGACGATGAATGATTCAACATTAAAAAATAACAATAATAACTATAACAATTTCAACTTCTGATGTGAAATTAGCGATATCTAATCATCCATATAAAATATCACTGACACATACAAACAAATTCGTAGCTGACTGTGTTTGTATGTGAAAAGTTTATATGCACCAATTAGTCGTAAGTTCAATCCCAATTACATTCTTTGTTATTTTTTACAAGCATTCCATGTTCCTAACGTACAAACTCATAAAATAGTAAACTACTGGTAAAAACTAACTAGTAAAATAAATTAAAGACCAAAAAGTAGAAAATAATTTATATGTAAAAGAAATATTGAAAAAAAACAGCTCTTATTTAATGTACTAAAAAGTGGAAAATATTTTTATTTACCAAGTCGTCTATATGTGACTATAAATAGAAGGTTGGGGCGCTCAAAATTTAGACCTATAATCTTTAATTTTCATCAATCGTTTAACATATCAACTGTATTTAATTTACTGTAAAACAACCTTATATTTCTTAAATAAAAATCATAAAATTGAGTATAAACCTGCGATAATAATTTCTCTAATTACTATAGTGCCAAATTAAATACGGTTGATGAAACTGAATTGAGCGAATCTATTAAACATTTGAAAAGTTGAGCGCCACAAGCTTTTATTTATAGTCACATATAGGTGACTTGGTAAAAAAAAATTATTTTCTACTTTTTAGTGCAAAATGAAAGATTGTTTTTTTTTAAGTTTTTATTTACATATAAATTTCATGTCTGGTGGTGAATTTTATTTTTTTAAATTCGTAACGACTCTGTATAGTCCAGGCTTCAGCATGTATTTAAAAAAATTAATCTTGGATTGTCGCTAACGCTCCAACCTCCTTAATATTCAGCAGCGAACAAAATGTCAAACTCGCTGCGAGAAAATGTTGACAGCGATAACGACCGCAAGTGAGCACAAGCTACCACGCGCTCCACTCGACACGTCGAGGGTACTGTTTCTGTTTTCATGAACAGATGACGTTACTTGCGTACTTGAATATCACAGAGATTAATTTAACGTTTTCACAATGCCAAAAAGGCCAAATCCGCACTTGGTGTGGGTGCGGAAAAAAGTGCATAGCGAGAAATAGTGAAAATCGTACGCACCTGAGTGGAGCCGGGTACGACCGCTAGTATACATATGGTTCAAGAAAAAAATTAATTTTTTTCGCGCTACGCAACGGAAAATGTTACTACGTTATGAAAAAGTAATTCGTACAAAATTTGAGAGGTCTAAACATTTTTTTAGATAGTGCTCGAACGTTTTTTAATACATTTTCTCGATTTTTCGTCAATTTTCTAACAATATCGTATTATTCAAAATATTATTCATAACAATATCATTTTCTCAAAACTTTGTATGCCCTGTAGCATTTTCTAAGTTAACATAAACAGGTCGTTTTCATTAAAAGTAGTTTTAATAAAAATAATAATTCCAAACGATGTTTAAAAAAATATGTATTCTGGATCACAGTATACGATTGTTGAAAAACTTGTGTAATTACTCCGAAGATCGAGCCGAATAATAATTTCCCTTCTCGCAAAAAGGATGGGTTTTTCTGTGCTCGCTCACAACTTGCAACAGATATTGTTTTTGGTCTTCGTTTGTCGCAATCAAGCCTTTGAAATAATTCATCAAAGAAACGGCTCTCTCAGCTATGTCGTTCACAACTTGCATGTTTTTAAAAGTAATCAAGCACCTATTATAATCCTGATTAAAGTCCCAAAGTGAAAGATTCAGGTCTAAAAAACTGCACTGAAGCTCGAATCGTTCGAATAAACATTTTTACATTTTTATTTTTACGTGTACTTTGACGTACCTCAATACAGCACCTACTGCAAACAGTCAAATGAATCGCGAAAAGAACTCATGGACAGTCAGAGAAACAGAGGTGTAGTAGCGTCAACAGCGCCGCGGTTTGTAACTCCGTATGACTTTGTTTTCTTACTCCAAAACAACATGTTACTCCAAAAAACACGCATACTTGTTAGACTTTCAGTGATGTAAACACCGTGTTCTTGTTCATCAAGTGGTCGATATAATTTTCACAACCGAATTACATATATTGATTCTTAATGTGCAAATACTAATTGTTTATGGTAAAAAAAATATTTAAATAAAAATGGTGTATTCTTACAAAAAAAATTAAATTAAGACTTACTTAATTTAATTAAGTAAGTCTTAATTAAATTAAGTACTTACTTAATTTAATTAAGAAGTACTTAATTAAGTACTTACTTAATTTAATTAAGAAGTACTTTTCATGCAGAAAACGTTGATCACGCACCAACGTTTTCTGCATGGAGATAAAAAAAAATTAATACTCCGATAATCATGAAAAAAAAACATGAAAAACCTGTTTGAGCACTAACTAAAAAATTGTTTAGGACCTTCAAACTTTGCGAAACCGTCTTTTTCTTAAAAATCTATTTTTTTTAACCACCCTTATGTATATAGGGGAGACCGGGGCAAAATGGTATAGCGGGGCATAATGGGATAGCAAAAAACAAAAGTTTCTTGGTGCTTGATTTGGGGCAAAATGGGATCGGGGCAAAATGGGACAGAGAGGAGTGGAATATCAAATTGGGGCAAAATGGAATCGGGGCAACATGGGACACACAAAAATGAAGTGTCGCAGCCCGCTGAATTTGGGGAAAAATGGGATGACAGGAAAATTCATGCTTCGGCTCTATGAAAGAGCTGTTGAAACATAATCTAATCTAAATGGTGCTTGTGGTTCGTTTCAGTCCACATATACGCAGATAATACGGACTGACCGATATATTTGTCGACACATATCCGTCGATTTCATGGGGAGCCTCTGCTGCGGGGGCTTATATTCGAAATCCAAGGAATCCTGGATTCGTTGTAATTCATGCGAGAAATGGGCCCACTATTCATGTGCCCATGCTGACGATAACTTAATCGAGTACGTTTGCGACAATTGTGCCGATAAAAATTAGCTTAGTTAAACAAGCAATAAAAATTAAACATTGCCACCGTTAAATTATAGTATCGTAAGTAGAGTGTGACCCAAATATCGTGTAACATTCAATGAAACCTGTTTTCACTCATTTATTACCCCTCGTTTTTTACCCCTGCATTTCTTTCGTTTCTGCATCGAATTATTCCACTGTCCCATTTTGCCCCGATCCCGTTTTGCCCCAACCGCCTCTTTCTGAGGAGCCTGATTTTCTCCGGCCCATTTTGCCCCAGTCCCGTTTTGCCCCAATGACGTATTTTCCAGCAGTGTTGATTTTCACTATTCCATTTTGCCCCAAACCCGTTTTGCCCCGGTCTCCCCTATATATATATATATATATAAATTAATACTCCGATAATCATGAAAAAATCTGAAAAACCCGTTTGAGCACTAACTAAAAAATTGTTTAGGATTTTTTAGTTCTATTTTTTCAAACCACCCTTATATATATATATATATATATATATATATATATATATATATATATATGTCTTTCTCCTTTCCTCTCGCAAGACTGAAAAAGGAATAACATGCGCGGCACGTCCAAATAGGCAATCAGGTATTTCGAACAGGCGGCTTACGATTGAAATTCGTTCGATTTGTCATTGGACTCATCGAAAATTGAGGTGACACGTTGAGGTAACCTATGATTTTCAAGGTGTCTCGATTCTCCGAGCCCTTCACCTGAAAACTTTCACCTGAAAAATTATGTTACCAAAAACCATCGATATTTTTCCTCTCTTCTCTGCATACTTGAAAAAAAAAATCATCGTTCTTATCGCAAAGTGAAGGCCTTTTTTAAAAATAATTTTCCACCGCGACGTTTTGTTATCATCTCTCGCTGGTGTCAAAGCGCAAATTGGTTCTGTCAATTTTTAAGTCACGCTTCGTTAAAATTCTTCCTCCCGAAGCGCAGACGCAACCGAGATAAAAATCCAATTTGATAAGAGTGTCGATTGTTATGGACTCGTAGTTTCGTATTTGCGACTGAATGATTCATTTTGCGCTAGTCTTTTCTGCGCTCAAATTAGAATGTTTGCTCGAACGCGATCCGCGCAGCGAGTAGATCAAATTGCTGGATAGATTAATCGTAAATCTAGCGTATCGCTGAAAGGTGCATACAAGTTTCACGATAATGCCCATAAAACGGTGTAAAGACTCGTTTAACGAATTTTTTTCTTTTTACACGCGGTAATTGATATACTTTATCTAAATTGGATCGAGCATTGTTGTTCAGCTATTTTTTCATCAATGAAACGTGTTTCGCGATGAATAACGACGAAGTATAACAATAATAATGAGTCTAAACTTTCACCTTTTGTTTCTGTATAGTCCATTGAGCACTTTTATTTTTTAAAGCGCGAGGTACACCTTGCTGGAATTCTTCACAATTTGTGGAGAAAAGATATTTAAGGGGTCTTCTCACTTTAGACGCTAAAAAGGCTATTTTCATGATTTTTCTAATAGGTGTATAGTATAGATATTGATATAAAAGTTGTTGTTACACTTAATAAATACACTTTCGAAATACATTTTTTTTAATTATTTATTTATTTAAGTTACTATTTATAGACGAAATTGGTAGTTAAAAAAATGTCCTAAAAAAATTATAGGTCTGCGCAGTTGATGGAATCTCAGAGATGGATCATCCGAAAAAAAAAATCAAACGGTTTTAGATTCAGTATGTTAATGGCTATAGCGCATATCATACGATTTTTGATATATGCAAAAATAACAAAATAGCGGACATTTTTCGAAAAAACAAATAAAACGTCATTTTTTTACCGTTTTTGGCAAAAAAACGGTAAATATCAAAATTGAAAAAAATATTCTTGATATGCGCTATAGCTATAGTTGTAAAGAATATGTGGTTAACATTTCATAAAGATCAGTTCAGTAGTTTCGAAATTTATATCGATAAGCTATCGAAAAACGTTGTTTCGAGAAAAACGCGTTTAAAGTTTGTTTGGGTTACATGAATACATACAAAAAAATTTTTAAATATATTTCGAAAGTGTATTTATTAAGTGCAACAACTTTTATATCAATATCTATAACATAAACCTATCAAAAAAATTCGTGAAAATAGCCTTTTTTAGCGTTTAAAGTGAAAAGACCTCTTAAGAGTAGGGAATTATCTCGCCCAAAAGCTTTAAATTCTACATTATTAGGACTCATTGAAACAAATATTTTTCCCGATAATTATAAGAAATTCCTCAATCTTTTAAACTCATTTATTAACATTGCCACAGTTTTTTTGGCGCGGTTAATATTCAGATCGCTCACAATATTCACTCACATATGTATTGGTTGTCTCAATATTTATTCATTTTAATTATAAGTGTTTTGCATATACGTTGCATTATATGCATAGTGTTATCTAAATATTACAAATAATCGTTATTCGTATTATATTAATTAAAGGAATATACATATATATATATATATATATATATATATATATATATATACACATTACAGTGGGTAAAAAAAGTATCTGTACATCTCTGACGAAACTGTTGTTAATTGGGCTTAATTGTTTTGTTCGGGTTTACCCAAGATTTTTGTAAACAGACACCATGTATATTTAGGATAGGCTATCAAACAGAAACTTAATAAAGCATGTTTTTTTAAAGGTTAATTTGCAAAAGACGACATGTAGAAATACTTTTTTAACCCCCTGTATATGTATACTTATTGAGTATAAATATACAGTGGATATCAATACGTCAAATATATTGACGTATAGATATGCATCAATACGTCAATACATTTATAATAAATTCCACGTATATGAAATAATTTTCTATATGCATATGTAATATTATGTAAGACAATTCTGTATACATGATAAATATATTTTTTATTCGATAATGCCAAGTATCTATGATAAAAAATACGTGTCATATATTTCATTAAAATTTCAAGTATGCTATTGAATCGTGTCTTTCATTATATTGTATGTATTCCAGATATTCAATTATACATTGATTCATAACTATAAAATTAACAATAATGAATGAATAAAATGTGATTGCTATAATATGACAGTCACATTTTATTTATCTTATTATTATTATTATTGTTGTAGTTATAAATGAAGGAATATCTCTATACATATTTCTCAAATTAAGTTTATTACTATAATAATAACACTAATAATTAATAAAAAATAAATAAATCAATCAAATGTGACTCATAATATTACAGTCACATTTTAATAATTTATTATTGATATTGTCATAGTTATATATTATTGTATATTCCTTTAGTCCAATTGTATTAGAGTTATTGTAGCATTACAAAAGATGCCTCAAAATAATCTGACATTTAAATTTATTAATAAATTGTATTATTTATTTGAAAAGTCCGAATATTTTTTATTGGGAGTACAAATAATTCTCCTCCGTTTGACAGAAGATGGCCCCACCAGGAGGTTATGGTTGAAATTGTCAGATGTAAAATGTCAAATCGTATGGTTGGACATCTGGCAAAACCTTGACATATTAGCGATTTTGTATCAGCATCACCATTTTTCGTGCGAAAATGGCGATTTTTGAGTCGACTAAGCGTCATTACTGGGTACTTATGATTTATTTCTTTAATTTGATAAAATTTGCAGCTGCGAGCCAGATCTGTAGGCCAGAATTGTAAAAAGGAACGAGGTGGCCATTTATTGGATATTGCGTTCCACACATAACCTCCATGTTTGTACCTTACATTAAAATAAAATGTTCGTCCTTTTCAAACAAATAATGCCTTTTTTAATAAACTAAAATATCACGTTATTTTCAGACACCCCACTATTATTCTAATAATGATAATAATAATGAATAAATAAATACTTTGAGTATATATATATATATATATATATATATATATATATATATATATTTGATATCGATTTAGACGTAGAATTAATCTAAAGTGAACGCGTATCCCGGGCTTCATATTATTCGGATGTTGGGAGACTCGGTACATATATCGAGAAGCGAGAAACGCTTTGGAATGCGACGCCTGTCGGGAATTACAAGAGAGTCTTAAGTCTCGCGTGTCGGGATGCGATACCGATTGCGGGCTCATCCTTCTTTCTGTACGGGCTCGCAGGTCGCGACCGCGTCGTCGTCGTCGTCGCGATTAATTAAGGCCGCTAGATATACATATACATTCACACATTCACACACACGCACACACACACAGACACACACACACACACATGCATATTTGTGCCCACATACTTACAACGTAAGCGCGTGTTGGAAAAAGATTACGACTTATTCAGTACCGAAGTTAGTCACTCCGTTGGCTCGACAGGCCATAAGCTTTCCAGTTATCCGAGCGAGATTAGAAGTGAAAGACGATAGTCCGCGCACATAGGCGGACGCTGCCTCGAGTATATTTCTGCTTGCGAGCAAAAAAGAAGAAACAATATATATATATATATATATATATATATATATATATATATATATATTCGTGCGAATGTACAGGGATCAACGAGCAACTTCCGGCTGCGTCATTTTGGATTCTACGCTAGGTCGATTTTATTCAGTTGGGAAATGAGACGACGGCGACAGAGAGTTCAAAAAGAGGGACAACATACATCCGTGCCGTGGTTTTTTTTTTGTACCACGTTCCGATCGACGATCCACACAAATAGTTCGGGGATCACTTAAAAGCGGCGCGCAGAGTGCGACACGATTTATTCGTCCATCTTCGTATCTCGCGTGCACTCTACTCGCTTTCCTGACCCCTCGATGTAAATCCTCCGCGAGAAACGCGAAGACGTATTAGAGAGAGGAAGAGTGAGAGAGAAAGGCGACAACGGGAGCTTCTCTTATCCTAATAAAAGTCAGAGGGCGAGCGAAGCTAGCGGACCCGAGCAACTTATGTACGTCGATTCGAGGAGAAACGTCGCAAATAGGAGAGTTCCGTCAAGACACATCGGAGGACCTCTCTCTCTCTCTCTCTCTCTCTCTCTCTCTCTCTTCATCTCTCTCCTAGTGCGCAAAGTACTCGCGATTGACTCGTTGGGGTGAAAAAGTACGCGAGATAGTTACTCGCAAACTACGAGCGCAGTTGCTCTCTCGTAGTCTCCTCTCCGCTCGTTCTTTCCCGCTACCGATATAACGGATAGAGAGCGAGAAAGAGAGATAGAGAAAGATAGAGAGAGAGAGGGAGAGAGGAGAGAGAGCCCTGGTACAGAAAAATTATTTAATTACAACAATATGTGATTAAATTTGATTGAATTTAATTAAATTCTTCATTTACAAAATTCTTTGATTACAACGAAAAGTTATTTTTATTGAAAAAATATATATTAAGCACAAAAATAGTTACGTAAAAAGTACATTTCGAACTATATGTGGTGATTAAATTAATTATTATAATTTTATTTCAAACCATTGAATCATTCTTTAAATTTAAATCAATTCAATATTTTTTTTTAATGTAATTGAATCACTTTGATAACAAAATATTCCAATAATCAGATGATTTAATAAAAAATTAGATTTCCATTTCAATTTTCTTGTAATTCGAATATTTTGTATTTCTCTGGACCGGGGACCTCTCTGTCTATTCATCTGCGTCTCTCTCTCTCTCTCTCTCTCTCTCTCTCTCTCTCTCTCTCTCTCGCCCTATAAAAAATATAACCTTTTTTAGTTTAATTGGTGTGAGCAGCAAAAATGTCGAATTTTAACAGTAAATATCTGGCTAGAAAAGAAATTGATCGATTTTTTAAATACATGTAATCAGTACATGTATAAGGAAGTATATATATATATATATATACACATACATACACCTATATTTGATTTAAATATTATACAGCTTCGAATACGTGTGCCAAGTAAATTCCACTCGGTGCAATATACACATATATATATATTTATATAAATGTAATGTGTGTGTAAAGTGTGTGTGTATATATATATATATATACACACGTAAATTGAACTCAGAGTGGCGTGTTCGTAATTTGTACAGTGAGATTTTAATCTGAAACGAATAGAAATATTTTCAGTGCAACGAACGAGACTGTACGTAAATTCATTGAAATGTATTCCGGTGTTATATAGACGTGAGAATAAAGAAAGATAGCGGCGAAGAACGCGGCTCGGATCGAGTATAACGGTGGAGTGATAATAAATATACACGTTATAAAAGTATATATTCTAGTTGGATGCTGGAGACGGGAGTGTGTGGAGGGGGGTTAAATATAGCGTGAAGTGTGTTTTCGCCTCGGCGCGCAGGTAAGGAAAAAGCGTCGTGAAAAATGAATCGAATTCACGATCGCCTCGTTTACCTCTTCATTTGAGGAATTCGTGTATCGTTCGGATTTCTCCGGTGAACACGCTTACGCGGTGAGAATCCATAAGGGTCCATCGCGAGGGTCGTGGAACTCGATCTACGTTATTGCCGGACGCGAGAAATTCTCAAAGCTATGTATTCCGAACGGCGGTTCAGCATCGTATAAATAATTCGAGCTCGAAATTCCCTTCGCGAGAGAGAATTTCCTAAAGTATATTCACGTTCTCGAAGATTTTGAAATAATCGAGGTCGACAATTTGTCGCGTGATCCAAAACATCGAATTTTTATTCGATAAATTACATTCGAAAAAAAAAATAAAAATGACACGATCGTCCGAAAAGAGCAGGAATTCCTAGCGTGTGTTTCATCATTTTTTTTTCACGTATGTGGCAACGTGAATGAAATCACTGGCAGATGGTTGGATGATTTATCGCACTTTTATCAAATCCATTCGATCGTCGGAAAAATATCCATGATCCAGGAGAATAAATTTACACGGAAACGTTGCAAGTGAAAGAGGAAAGAAGAAAAAAAGGACAAGTGGACAACCAATGAGAAATGAGCCTCGATAATAACGCGTGCATCTCGCGGCAGTTGCGTGTTCGCACAATGCGGGAACACGCAGCGTGTTGGCCTTGGCCCCATAGAAAATCAGGCGTTCGATTCGATCGAACAAACGGTCGCCATTTGTCGCTTCCGTTGCGCACTTTGCCTGCGAGAGATTCTATCGCGTATCGTTCTCGCCCCATTCATCGATGTGGCCACGACTTTGCTGCCTGCTTAAAAAAACGTCATTTTTAGTTTTTTTTTTTTCTAGACAATTGCCGATTCTAGACAATTCTAGACAATTGTTTGGACAATTTTTTTACCGGGCTGACCGCGAAATTTGGCAAATCACGATTTGTCGTAATGGCATTTTTACATTTTAACATTACATTATAACATATTATTTTAACATATCGTTGACATTTTTTTCAAGAATTATTCCAAGTCTGTAACGTCGAAACTATCCGAGTAGAAATTTCTTAGGGTTAGCCTGACCAGGATCAGGCCCCGATCGGGGTGTGATACGGGTAACACCTATTACGGACATCCTGATCCGGCTGCGATCGGGCCGGAAGTATTTAGGCCCTAAATCAGGCTATACTAAAATGGCCCTACTGAGGCCGTCCCTGATAAGATCCTACTAAGGCTTTCCCTGATAGGGCCCTACCAAGGCTTACCCTGATAGGCCCTACTAAGGCTTTCTATCATAGGGCCTTCCTAAGGCGGCCCCTAATGTGGCCCTACTAAGGCTTTCCCCGATAGGGCCCTACCAAGTCTTGCCCTGATAGGCCCTACTATGGCTTTCACTGATGAGGCCATAAATAGGCTTGCCCTATAACTGCCTCAGCATTCGATAGATGCACATAACCTCTTATTTTCCACATGGAAACTCCGATTTTACAGCATCGTAGCTTCGGAGTTTCGATGCATTCCTGAATTCTATTTAAAAGAAGATGCTATGGATTGTCACGACAAAAAACGTTGTGCAACTCGGATGCGTGTTAGAAGATTTCGGCAGCTTTGTAAGGCGAAAAGAGAAAGGAATTATATATATATATATATATATATCATTGTGACAATTAAAGAGGTTTATCGAATAACATGCTATAGATTTTTGAAACTTCACCTTATATATATATATATATATATATATATATATATATATATATATATACGAGAGTGGGGTGAAAAGTTTCCGGCCTGACCAAGAGATGGTGCCACTAGGTCTAGTTTTGGAGCGGCGTCCTGCAGTACTATTCCTACCGAGCTTGTATGTACAGTTTCAGCCCAGTCGCTACGTTAGTTTGCGTTTGAGAGCACATTGCGCGAGACGCTTCCGTTGTTTTCGTAAAAATGGAAAAATTGGAAAAACGTGCTGTCATCAAATACTTCCATTTGAAAGGTTTTACACCAAAACAAATAAAAGAAGAGATGCATTCAGCACTAGGAGACCCCTCCCCATCATATTCAACTATTAAGCAGTGGGTTTCTGAATTTAAAATGGATCGTGTGAGCACCTCTGACGGGCCTCGCTCAGGACGGCCCGTTGAAGTCACAACTTCAGAGATGATTGAAAAAATCCATAAAATAGCGTTGGAAGACCGCAGGTTGAAAGTGCATGAGATAGCTGAGACCTGTAGGATGTCAGCTGAACGTGTGCGAAATATTTTGCACAACCATTTGAACATGGAAAAGCTGTGTGCAAGGTGGGTGCCGCGTTTGCTAACGCTCGACCAAAAACTGCTTCGAAAAACCATTTCTACCGACAATTTGGCGCTGTATAGGCGTAATCCAAACGAATTTTTGCGGCGATTCATAACTGTTGATGAGACATGGGTCCACCACTACACTCCTGAAAATAAAGAACAGTCAAAACAGTGGGTTGGAAAAGGGGAACCAACCCCAAAGAAGGCAAAAACAATTTTATCGGCAAACAAGGTTATGGCTACTGTTTTTTGGGATGCGAGAGTAATTATATACATTGATTGCCTTGAAAAGAGTAAGACTATCACTGGTCAATACTACGCAGAGTTATTGCAACGTTTGAAGCACGAGGTGCAAATTAAACGACCTCATTTGGCGAAGAAAAAAGTTTTGTTTCATCACGATACTAACGCACCAGCGCATTCGTCGATTGTTGCCATGTCCAAAATCCACGAATTGAAGTTTGAATTGATGCCGCATCCTCCCTACTCTCCAGACTTAGCCCCTAGCGATTATTACCTGTTTCCTAACCTCAAAAAATGGCTTGGCGGAAAAAGATTTAAGAGCAACGAAGAAGTTATCGAAGCTGTAAATCAGTATTTTGAGGAGCTTGACGAATCTACGTTTAAAACTGGTATAACTGAATTAGAACACCGTTATGAGAAATGTATCAGAAATGTAACACCTTCTATATATATATATATATATATATATATATATATATATATATATATATATATATATATATATATATATATATATATATATATATATATATATATAGAAGGTGTAGTTTCAAAAATCTATAGCATGTTATTCGATAAACCTCTTTAATTGTCACAATGATATTAACTAATCGATATACTTTATGTGATACAACAAATAATTATAGGAATTCATTTGGTCTCTTATGCCATATCTGGAACCAAGATGTTACAAGCACTTGGTAGCAAAGGGGCAGCATGCCCAGCTTTGGGTAGGTAGCTACGAGGTTTGATTCCCATGTAGGCGAAATATTTTCTTGGAACAAAAACATTTCAGCAGGCAAGGGAATGACGAATTATGATACAAATTCATTGTAGTAGAACTATAAATTAAGCGGTTAATTCCATTTTGGATTTTTGAAATATTATATGCATTTCTTCCTGATCAGGCAACCTGATAGGGACCTGATCAGGCAACTAGATTAGGCCCATATGTGACACAACGTTACATTTCCTAGTAGGGCCCTTTCAGGCTGCCTTATTAGTACCCTACCAGGGCAGTCAGGCAACCTGATCGGGCCCTGATTTGGGCCCCATCAGAATTTCTACGCGGGATATTTTCCCAAACCTAAACCCAAGAAGATAGGCACACTTCCGGTGCTCGGAAACTGGACGGTCTTGATAGACGTCCCATTGCCCATAATCGGCAGCATCGCGCACCTCCCTCTGTCGCTGCACGTTTAAAAAATCGGTTGCAAATCGACCTAACCTCAAAGCCCGTGACTGAGATGGGGGGCCGGGTTGAAGTTCCGAAGTTTGAATGCTCCGACGCTTTGAAATTCCGAATTTTAGTAATTCCGGATTTTAATATTCCGAAATTCAAGATGGGGCCGGGTTGAAATACCTCAGAACGCTCAAAACTCCGAAAGAATACTACCGCGAAAGATCAAAACCCCGAAAGAATTTTACACGGACGACCAAAACTCCGAAAATCCGAACACCGTCAATATAGTTCGACTATGGAAGTTTGAAAAGTTTCAAAATTTTCAATAAATCGATGAATTATTTCAAGAATTTTTTCTTATCAAGAAGTGATTTCGCGTCAATTTTGCAATTTTTCTAGACAATGTTATACGTTCTACATTATTTAGAGTCAACTGTGTAGACTTTCGCTGGCATGATCTTGACATGGGGGCCGGGTTGAAATTCCGAATTTCGAATGCACCGACGGTTTAAAATTCCTAATTTTAATGTTCCGAAATTACAAGGGTCGTCAAGATTGTGCAAGCGAAAGTCTACACAGTTGACTGTAAATTATGCAGAACGTATAACATCGTCTAGATAAATTTCAAAATTGACGCAAAATCACTGAATAAAAAAAAAACTCTTGAAATAATTCGTCGATTTATTGAAAATTTCGAAACTTTTAAAACTTCCAAAGCCGAATTATTTTGACGCTGTTCAGATTTTCGGAGTTTTCGTCTTTCGTGTAAAATTCTTTCGGAGTTTTGATCTTTCCGGGTAGTAAGGTAAATGTCCCAATTATTGAACAGCTAAGGATCTGGGGGATTGAATTCGGTGAGAAAAAAACATAACATCCAGAAAAAACCATCGTTTTCATGTTTAAATGATACTTTGATATTTTTAATTTCGAAAAATCACCCTTTAAATTATTTTTAACTGATTTCGAATGAAAAAAAAAAGAATAACAATGTGAAGCATGCAAATGTCCCAGTTATTGAACCCTGGAAGTGCCTATGTTCCTAATATTGAACGGGCATGTCCCAGTTATCGAACACTCTCGAGAACTCTTTTTCCGTTCTGAAAATATTATTTTGGGTACAATATTAAGAAACAAAAGAAAAATCAAACACATAAATAATCTTTTATTAATCATGTAAAAATACAAAAATATATATTTCGTCTCTCTTGACAGGTTTTTGGTTCATTCGCATTTGGTTTATTTTTGCTTTTCAACTCGAACTTTATTTTATATTTCTTTTCAGCTTCCTCGTTTTTATGTTTTGTTTTTGTTTGATTTTGTCGCAGCTTGGCTCTCTGAAATATCGGAGAGCAAAAAATGTTGAACATTACATTCGTATTTTTAGGTTACATTTAGATTATATTCTCTTTTTCCTTTTCTTTTTATGTTTGTTGCACGAAAATATAAATAAAAAATATATATGACGATCTTAGAGTTATTATTAAAAGAATAAAGGTAAGTTTATTCAGGAACTTACAGTTTTTGTTTGAATAAATCCGATTCACACGATCTGTCACACGTTAACTGTCTCGATATTTTGATGGGTTTAATGACGCCATCTTGGAGAATTCGAGTGTTCAATAATTGGGACACACTGCATTTTCTATGTCCCAATGATCGAACACCGTATTTTTTAGCAAATAATTAATTAAAAAAAAAAATTAATTGTTATTTGTATGAAATTTTCTGAGGAACCTGAAACGCCTTTACTTTTTGAGATGCGTCAGTTTTTGAATTTTTTATGCCCTTACGCATAAAGCGGCGCGTCTTAGCAAAAACGATAAGCAGTTACCACGAGACGTCAAATCGGGTCACCGTTGCTGATTAAATAATTTTTTTCTCTATTTATTAAAGCTTTTTTTGCACAATTAAGGTAACATTTCGATAGCTAAAAGTTCCATATATGTAATGAAATTTTTATAAATAAGTAAATGCATGCAGGTGAATGAGAAATAATAAAAATACAAGATAGTGTTCAATAATTGGGACGTTTACCTTATTCTTTCGGAGTTTCGAGCGTTCTGATCATTCAAAGTTCGCACTTTCAACCCAGCCCCGCTCACATTTTCGGAGTATGGGTCTTTCGGAGTTTCGATCTTTTGGGGTAGTATTCATTCAGAGTTTTGAGCGTTCTGATCATTCAAAGTTCGGTATTTCAACCCGGCCGCGGAGATGGCGTCTGACAAAATGATCTTCAGCAGCGAACAATCTCTCCCGATGCGCGTCAGCTGGCGCGAGTAGCAGAAGGAACTTCAATGGAGTCCATAACCTCAAAAAACTGTCGCGAATGTTGCTGCCCGTAAAAACATGAGAAAAAAACGTTGGAAAAAAGGAAGGTAGCCGGGACGAATGGTGATCCGTCGAGGTGGGTATACGTCGTAGAAGCCATACGTGTTATGTAGTGTACGGCAGTAAAATATACGCGAGATGGGGAATGAGAGGCGATGATCGTAAGAGCCGTCATGAATTTAACGCTCGTCGCGTCCGAGAGAGCCGAGGTGAAATAGCGTCGATCGTGTATACGAGGGGCACTCTCGAGCCGCACGGAGACGCGAGAGAGAGAGAAACGTAGTCCTCGATGGTTACCGGGCGATAAGTAGCGCATCTCCGCCGGCTCGAACGACGATGATTACACTTGCCGTAGGTTGCCGATATGTTTGCCCTCGCGCGACGCTGCCGTATGGCGTGTTTCGACTATTTATCGCTCGATCCCACCACCGCCGATCCCAGAATCCTCCGCGGATCCGCTAAACAAATGTACACAGTGGAATAAGTTTCATCTACGATTCCACGTATTATTCCTCGACGGACATGAGACGCCTCTCGTTCATCGATTCCGTTGCATGTTTATATCGCTGATGTGTTACCCCCGACCTTGCATCGCACCGCTGAATTGCCTAGTAACAGCATCCGAGAGCCGAGAGAATCGTCGTTCGACGTAACCTACCTATGGAGATGCGCTTGTCAATGTATCCTCGAGCATGGCTGTCCTTCAACGTCTCCTGTCCGGGTAGGATCGAACTTATCGATTCTAAACGGCCTGATCGATTTTATAGCCCCGAGTTTACACCATAACTTACTTCCCAAATGAACTTAGCGAGGTATCGCAGTGGCACGAGGGCACGGGAAAACTGGTCAAAACCGCTGGTCGCCGGGAAAGTTTTACTCCATTTTCTTATCGGGCGTCCATCATTTTAGCCTACTCATCGTATTTGGAAGCATTTTATACGGCGCTGTAGCGGGGTATTGTATCCGCAGGAGGGCAGCGGGAAACGGGCGAAAAACACTATTGGTGAGAAGCCTTCCTTTCCATGTGTCTTGAAATTGCGGCGAAGCGTTTTCACACTAGTAAAGTTCATCGCTGTTACTTATTCACACAAGGGTACAGGGAAACTGGGTAAAGCGCCGTCGGTAAGTTTCGTTTCACTTTTCGTCTCAAGACTGAGGGGACGCTTCTTCAACATACCAAAGTGTAATAAAGCTGCCTTATATTCACAAGGGGGCAGGAAGAAATGGGGTAAAACCGCTGGCGCTCAAGATTTCTCTTGACCCTTCGTTTTCTCGAATACTTCCAAAACCTTCTTCCCAACAAAAAAATATTCTCGATCCTTCTGCCTTTCTCTGGTTGTTTCTTCTTCGCACGAGGGCACCGAGAAATTGAAAAAAACGGGTGTCGGTAAGGGAGATTTCCTTGCACTCTGGGTTTGTCCTATCTCTACACAGGGAAACTGGGTAAAGCATAGTCGGTAAGGGAAGTTTCGTTTCACTTTTTGTCTCAAGACTGAGGGGACGGTTCTTCAACATACCAAACTGTATTGACGCTACCTTATATTCACAAGGGGGCAGGAAGAAATGGGGTAAAACCGCTGGCGCTCAAGATTTCTCTTGACCCTTGGTTTCTCGAATTCTTCCGAAACCTTCTCCCCAACAAAAAAATATTCTCGATCATTCTGTCGCCCTCTGGTTGTTTCGTCTTCGCACGCGGGCACCGAGAAATTGAGAAAAACGGGTGTCGGTAAGGGAGATTTCGTTGCGCTCTGGGTTTCTCCTATCTCTACACAGGGAAACTGGGTAAAGCATAGTCGGTAAGGGAAGTTTCGTTTCACTTTTTGTCTCAAGACTGAGGGGACGCTTTTTTAACATACCAAACTGTATTGATGCTACCTTATATTCACAAGGGGGCAGGAAGAAATGGGGTGAAACCGCTGGCGCTCAAGATTTCTCTTGACCCTTGGTTTCTCGAATTCTTCCGAAACCTTGTCCCCAACAAAAAAAATATTCGCGATCATTCTGTCGCCCTTTTGTTGTTTCGTCTTCGCACGAGGGCACCGAGAAATTGAGAAAAACGGGTGTCGGTAAGGGAGATTTCCTTGCGCTCTGTGTTTCTCCTATCCCTACACAGGGAAACTGGGTGAAGTACAGTCACTAAAGGAAGTTTCGTTTCACTTTTTGTCTCAAGACTGAGGGGACGCTTCTTCAACATACCAAACTGTATTGATGCTACCTTATATTCACAAGGGGGCAGGAAGAAATGGGGTACAACCGCTGGCGCTCAAGATTTCTCTTGACCCTTGGTTTCTCGAATACTTCCAAAACCTTCTTTCCAACAAAAAAATATTCTCGATCCTTCTGCCTTCCTCTGGTTGTTTCGTCTTCGCACGAGGGCACCGAGAAATTGAGAAAAACGGGTGTCGGTAAGGGAGATTTCCTTGCGCTCTGTGTTTGTCCTATCCCGCGGCAGCTACCGTATCGTGCGGGTCTCGCGAGAGCTTCGTAGCTCTTGGCACTCCGTTAATTTGTCCACGACGGAGAGTCGTCTTTTTGCCGGTAGTCGGGCACGGGGGGCCTCGGAACTCGAGTTTTGACACATTTTGACACGGGGACCACACAGATTGCCGGCTCGTGGGGTCCGGTTAGCCGGAGGGGGCACGCCGGAGTACCCGACGACGCGTAGAAAACATTCGGGAACGAGTCGAGTGGCTCGCCGCGGCGAACCACGTTCACCACTGTCACGAGACACAGCCAGAGAGAAGCTGAGGTAAGAAACGATGAATCGTCCGTTTATAGACGGGCAAGAAGCGGACGCCACCCGTTCGCGTCCCGGATAAGTTATTAGCGGGGAGTACGCGAAGAAGCTCACCGTATATATCAATAAGGGCGCCCTTCGTCCATCCTCGCCATGTGAGAATCCCTTCGATGTATTTATTACCCCGATACACTTTTTCCCTCTCTCTCTCTCTCTCTCTCTCTCTCTCTCTCTCTCTCTTTGTTTCTCTCTCTTCGTCTCCGATTTCTCAATGTCCGAGCCGTCAGTGTTGACTTCCAAATCCCGACGGTACCCCGAGGTGAACGAAACGAATGCCACCGATCGTCGCTTGGTTTTGTTACTCCCGTGTCACGTCGGACGTTTTGCCTCTTCTGCGAGACGTCGTCGACCTTCCCCCGGGTACACGCGCTCTGTCTCTCCCCCGTGCTGTATTCGCGATCTCACGATCAATTAACGAAGCGTACCCTCGTTGATATTCGCCTCGTATCGTTAAACGGCCCCGGCACCGGTTTCCGGCAAAAAACCCCATTCTCCACAAGGTCATCAAGAAGAGCGCGAGATCACAAGTGCTGGAGCGAGGAGCTGCTGATTCCCAGCCAATTGTCACGTGCGACTTCAATGATGGATTGCGAAGATCCAGGGCGGGCATCGATAAAGCCCTAGGATCTGGCTGACCGGTCCAAGTCTTGTCCACGTCCTGAACCGAATACCGAACCTCAAAAGGCCACTCTAGCATTCGCAGTACGGTTACCGCATGAGGACTGACCCGATCCGGCATTGCGGCGATCCAGTTCGACCTCCGTTAAAACCCACGGGAGAACCGTCCTCGGACTCTGGCTTGCTAAGGAGCGTAAAAGATACCCGCAGCCTGCTGCAGTACGGTCGTCACCTCAATATTGACCTCTATGCGGGTTCACGGAGATCCAGGTCGATTTTCATTGAGCCCAGGAGACTCAGCGACTCCTCCAAGCTGTCGCCCACGCTGGTTATCGGATCCCAGAAGATCTCTCCAGCACGCGGCAGCTCAGTGTGGTCGCAACATGAAGATGCTGGCAGGCTCTCTGTCGTCGTCGTCAATTTCTCTCCCGGGGACATAAAAGCGTCCGGGGAACGAGACCGAAAGGTCTCAACGCTCGGGACCACCTTGCAGCGGCCGTACGACGGAAATGACCATTCCCGCGTGTGGGCGACCTTGCGCAAGTATTCCTCAATGGTCTCGTCTGCGGAACTCGAGTCGGGAAAACGGCTGGAGAACGACCGAGTCAGATGAGAGTGCCGGTTGATCAACAAGGCACTCGAACGATCGACCGTCGTGTTCTCCATTTATATGCATCATAGATAAGTGTCTCGAACGTCAAGTAGATCTTGCACCATGGAGACATCTTTGGAAGCGGCCATTTCCGGTCGGCTCTTTCGGGCAATTTTTTTCCAGTTAGTTGATCGAGGCAACCAAAGTGGTGATGCTCGTAACCGTAATGCATCAGGGTTTCTCGATACAAATGATAGTATAATGGCCTCTTTAGCGTTCCTCCTGTCTCTTCAACACCTTCCACTTTATCTCAAAGCGCCGTAGCTCTCGGTTTTGGTACTTTGGAGCTGATCAGTACCCAGAACTCGATCAATCAAGATCCGTTAGGTCGTTCCCAGCCAATCTGACCTGAATGGAGGACATTAGCTGCGAGTCTCCAGTTCTCCAAGCCACGAAAACGAACAAACCCTTGTCTTTTGGTACATTGATGCTGATCGCTACTCGGAACTCGATCAGCGAAGAGCCGTTAGGTGTTTTCCATCCAATTTGACCTAAACGGAGGACGTTAACTGTGAGCCTCTGATTCTCCAACCTACCCGAACGAACACCCCTTGTCTTTTGGTACTTCAAAGCTGATGGCTAACCAGAACTCGATCAACCAAGGTCCGTTGTGTCTATTCATCCAATCTGGCCTGACTGAAGGACATCAACGTTGAATCCCCGATTCTCTCAGCTATCCAAACGTACTGTTGTTTCCTGATACGTTCAAGCTGATCAGTACTCAGACCTCGATCAACACAAATAGACGACATCAAGTGTCAGTCTGGAGTCATTGGTGATCCAAGTGACTCTTCCGCTACGTTCCAACCATGCAGTATTCCCGGCACACCCCAATACCATCGGACAGCCATTTCGCGATGGAGGAGAGCCCCTTTTTCTGTTGGGTTCGCGTGGCTCGATTTTCGAGGATTCTGAGCTAGATCGCGGATGATTCTCTTGGGGAATCCAACAACGTGACAAAAGACAGCCGAGGCCTCGAGCTCGGTGCAACGTTATTTATCGTTACTATTAAAATATGGCCACGGCCTCGCGTCATCGGCCTCCTCTTGTTGCTCGCGTACTTTGCCTTCGTGGTGGGTATCGTATATATAAGCGGGGCGCGTTATGGTCGAATATAACAGTTTCTATGGGTGCACGAGGCGTCCACCGTGATTTACAGTGCCTTTGGAGTTATGACGGCGCAAGCCCACCACTCGCTCTCATCCGAGGAGAGAGAGCGAAAGCTATCTTGGCGTTTTTCTTCCTTCTCTCATTTCTTTTCTTCCTTTCATTAGTTCTATCTTCGTCCAGGCACGTACATACGTCTTATTGTACATTCACATGATATATATATATATATATATATATATATATATATATATATATATATGCACATATGTGTACGTGTATTTCTCAACTGCATCTCATCGCGCGCTACAGAGCAATTTCGAATCGTAGAATCGTGGACGTGGTCGCGCCCGAGCGAGTCCGGGCAATCCTCATCGTCGTCTTGTCTTCGGAGTTCAATAGTTCTTGAAGACGCGATTATTCCTCCAGCGTAGACCAGGGAGAGAGAGGGGGGAGGAGGGAAGGTACAGAAAATACTCTTCGATCTAGCATTATGCTAGAGCCACGACCAGTCACCAGTCGATTAGAGACATGTCCTTAATTCAGTGCCAGGAACCCTGCACGACATGTCCCGAGTCAAGCCTTAGGCAAATCCTTCACAAATATTTCTCCGCTCTCGCTCTCTCTCTTTTTTTTCCCCGATGCGAAATTATCAACAAGTGCATTCCGTCAAGCATCGGTCTCAAATTTTCATACGCAAACTTTCCTCGACAACCCCCCCAAGCTTTCGGTCGATTATTCCGTCGCTCTCTCTTTGCGTGCAATTCTACCTCGCCGAGTCTCGACTGAGTCTCGCGGTCGTCGCGAAGTCAATAAAAACTGCCAGGACTCACTGCAGGTGTCTGACGAGGAACATCACTTTGGTGTCCGCCTTCGATTTTGTTGAAACCCATGTATATGATGGGGGATAAAATACGATTAGATACGTATTTTTATTTGTCCGTGGAAAAACGGTTTTAAGGAGGTTGGAGCGTTAGCCACAATCAAAGGTTAAATTTAATTTTAAAAAATACATCTTATTGTTTACACTATACTGAGTCTTTACGAATTTTTTGAACTTTTTGAACCACTAAACACCAGAGATAAAAAATAGTTTAATGTATGTAATTTAACGTGGGGTTAAATGGGCAAGACTTTCACACTAAAGGTTATGTAATTTTTATTGTTATTTAGCACCAATATAAACCATTTCTAACAACGGATTTACGCGAACCGAACCTTTGTGAACATTTAGAAAAAAAATCCTCATCTTGCCCATCGTAAACCATGGGCCGATAATCTCGTGACGTAAATATGAATAGGCATAATTATGAATTACTCAAAATTTCATTGTGAATTGTATAAAACATTCGTTGTAGTTTTTTCATAATAATCATCGATAATGTTATGCATTTTCAAGTTGGTAGTAGCACAAAAGTTTTTCTACTTTACGTAATAAAAATTTTTAAATGCATATTTTTGCCCTTTAATAATATATTTTAAAAAATTAGCATATATAGGATAAATCTGTACCTCGTATGTATTTTTTTGAGGTTCATTGAAAAAAAATGAATAAACCGTCATTTGACTCCACTGAATCGCTCCAACCTCCTTAAGTCCTTATATACGCAATTTCGGGGATTTTCGAAGATACTTTTCTAGACGCGGTTAAAAGAAATGACGCACATATTGATAACATTTTTTTACAGATCATTTATGCACATGGTTAAGTATATGTAAAAAAATCAGAAACGTTAACAAATGGCGGAGGTGTAACATAATAAAGCAATGTATTTTTTTTGCGCGCGCGTTGATGGTGAAAGTTCTAGGCATCGGTGTGGATATCTAAAAAAGATAACATATTTATAATTGCATGATGAATTTATCTTCAGTATGAACCAAAAATATAATTTAAAAAAAATTATAATAAAAATTCGAAACTTAAATTTTTTTATTCAATTTTCTGTCCCTATTTTATTTTTAATATTTTTTTGTATGATTGAAATCTTTGATTCTGTGGTTCACACGATAGGCGATGATACTAAGAATATGTTGTAAAAACTTCAAAGCGATCTGAACCTCGGTTCAAGAGTTAAAACTTTCACAAGATTTAAAAAAGTGAATCGTGGAAAAACGGCTTTGAAGTTGGCGTATTTGGTATGTTGGTATGTATTATAAATGCAATTTTACCCCATTTAATAGCTTTACAGAATTTTTCAATTCTCTAAAGCTTAAAATATTCCTAACCGTTCAGGCTAATGGAATAAAAAATAATTAAAAAATGGAAAATTTTGAAATTTTTCGCGTATATAAGGCCTTAAGGGGCGAGACCGCTTAGAGTAAAGAATGCAAGGACTGATCTTGCAATGCCACCCGCAAACCCTCCACCGATTTCAGTGAAACAGAAACGAAAGTTTTTCTAATAAAAAACGACCAGAAATCGACGATGGGTATATTGGAAAAACCAAAATTATGGGATGAACCATCCCTTCATTTTTTTTTCTTTCACCCCACACTTGAATTGGTTCCATTCAATTGATCTTAACGGGTAACACTTTCAACGGGGAAGAGTATTAATGTTCACGTATTTTTTCATTATTTCCGCATCGCAAGCTTGAGGGGGTAAACAATATTTCATTTTGGGAGATTTTTTATATATGTTGAGGGTTTTGAGGGAAATGAATAGTGAAATCGTATTCAGGCGGTAAAAATACATCGATATGTATTTTGAATATGATCTTCTAAAAAAGATTCAACGATGATTTTTTTTCCCATCTCGGCAAGAAAGAAGTGGCTTCAGTGAATCGTCGTTTATTTATTTTCTGCTTCGATTTGAAACTCCATTCTGTGCTCATTCTCTTCACTATCGTTTGCTCTTTAAAATGCCATTTGATTTATTGAGCTCCGATTTGTTTTTTATTTCCGGCAGAATATCAATATCATCGATTTTCACCAATTTTTTTATACATATCCACTTTGACCTTTTTCGGCAATTTTTCAACTCGACCTCCGGGAAAACCTCAATAGAGATATGGGGATGAATCAAGCGGCATTCTGTCATTCTATCACAGTCCTTCTCAAAGCCCCCCCCCCCCCTAAATGCATATCACTCAAATAGAACAGACGCTAAAGCTGCTTGAAATTTGGCACTTTCGTCGATTCCGGAAAAGTGGCCTCAAAGTCGCGGTTTTTCTTTGGACTTTTGAACCATTTCAAGGGTCTGACTCATGGAAATTTTCCGCCGATGACGAATATGATCGAGTTTTCGTCGAACGTTCGAAGTTACGCCAGTCAAACGCGAAAAATGAGTACCAATACAATCTTAACGATTATTTATAACAATTGAGAATTTTGGAGGAATTAAATGGTCAATTCGTACTCACGGGGTAAAAATACATCGATATACACTTGGAAACAAAAAATTTGAAAATCCAAAAAATGTTGGCTTTTGTCCAAAAAAAGTTTCTCGATTAAGGGGAGATATACACCTAGGAGCCGGAAAAAAGGTCATTTTTGTGAATTTTTTCAAGGAAAACTATTTGAAATTTCGGATTGGGGTTTTAATTATCTAAAAGTATATACATTCAAAAATATGTTTAATTTTCTTTATTTAAAAATATGAAAAATATACAACGATATTGTATGATCCTTGGAGCGTCGTAAAAAAGTCTGCGTGTACGGTACCCACTGGAGTTTCTTCAAAAATCATCTGAAAAAACACCAAAAAGATTATTCAATTAGATACTATAGTATTTTTCATAGCCGATTTTGAAAATATCGATTTATGACAAAATGACGGACGTTTGAACATAAACAGTGATTTTTGGGCCACAAAATAGTTATTATTTTGCCTATAAAACAAAACCTAAGTAACGAAAAAAAAATTCGATGACAAGTACTAGATAATGGTGCATAGAATAACCACAAAAAACCTCAAGGCAATCGATTCATTGATTGTCGAGAAATTTTGGGTTCCGATATGAAAAACGTGGTTTTGAGAAAAACGCGTTTGAAAATTTGGGAATGAATAAATCATGAAATTTGTCAACTTGCATGGAATCATCGATACCAGGCCCATAGTGTAGGTCTTCTACGGTCGACGGAATGTTCATAGCTTTTAAGTCCTCGACCTCGACCATGTAGGTGTATATCCCTCCTTAAATCGGCGCTCATTTTTTTTTCGTTTCGATTTGAAACTCTTCTCTGCACGTATTCACTTTGCAATTTTCTGTTGTTTGACGCGTCGCCTGATTTATGCAGCTTCGATCATTTTGCAATTTTTGCCAGAATTTCATAGATCGGAATTTCACGAATCGGTTTACGATGATTTTTCCATACATGCTCTTTGCCTCCGTTCCACCTATTTTTGGAGTGCACTTTTGGGAAAAAAACTATGCACGTTATCATGATGAATCAAGCGGTACTCTCTACGTCTATCGAAATTCTTTTCAAAACTTCTCCACTAAATTTATTTCACTCAAATAAAACAGACGATACGACTGTTTAAAATTTCGCGATTTTGGCGATTCCGGAAAAGTGGCGACAGGAAAGAAATTTTTTATTACTCTTAAACCATTTCGAGGACCTAAGCAATAGAAAATGTTCCACCGATTACGAATAACGTGTTTGCACATACTTTTAACGATTTGTTAATGGAAATCGAGGATTTCGGGACAAATTAATGTTCAATTCGTATTCATGGGGTCAAAATACACCCATATCGACTTGGTTGGAAAAAAATCCATTAAATTTTCCCATCTCGGCCAAAAATAAGTGGAAAGACTGAATCGTCAATGATACATCTTCGGTTGAATAAACCCGAAAGAGCTTACAGTGGAAAAAATCGACACGGCAATGTAGTTGTTAATATTATTAAAATATTCCGCAATACACTCATTCATGCGTGAATAAATTTGTACTTATATTTCAATTTATGCAAAATATTAAACATATTTTTCCTATCCAGAGGTTTGCAGGCTCCATCGGAAGTGGCGTCGGAGGATCAACCGTTGAAAACCGATCGCTTACGTACAAAGCCCAAGATATATCGAATTGAGGCGTATAATTCGAGAGCGTTAGATCACCGGCTAAGCTGTGAGAAAAAATCGGCAAGATCGGAGAAACCCACGGACGATCGTCGTATAAACAAATCCGACCGATCGTCATTTACAATATTACAGGTCCGCGCATGAGACTCCGTTGATCCCCGTAGATCCTTCTAATCCGGAAATTTGAATCGCTGTCGTAAAACGAGACTACCGCGCACACGGGCTCCATGTCGGCGATCGAGATCCGGATTGATGCGGATTAATGTCACCGAGAAACACCCCCCTCCCCCCCGTTCCGTACCCACCGCAGTTGCGGTTGATTTCCCAACGAAAGCCACATCCGCATGAGGAACGTCCTCCGGTCCATTTTTTTCGCGTCACGTTGGGTTGATTGGCACCGGGGCAATTGCGCAGTACCACTGTCGGTAAGGTAGGGATCGGAGTAAAAGTGCCAGGGGAGAAAATCTGTTGAGTAGAAAATCGAGAGTGGCTCGAATCTGAGATCGACGCAAGCAAACCCACGAGTAAATGCCTCGGGAGCGAGTGTATATGAATGATATAGACTTTCTTCTTCGCGAGTGCACTCGACCACATTTGCAAAGACGGGCGCATGAATATATATATATATATATATATATATATATATATATATATATAGAGATAAATGGCTAAGTTGGGACATAAGAGTTGGCGTATTATATGTTGACGCGTGCGAAACGATTTTGCAAGTGAGACTCTCGCGAGAGAGAAATACTTTATTGTTGCTGGATGAAAATGATGGTATTCCTTATTGCCTAGTCGTAACAGCGTCCCGGTTCTTTCGCTATTTCGCGCTTGAAGGTAAAAAAAAACGGAAAGGAAAAAAAAAAACAAAAAATGGTGACTCCCATTATCCGTTTATTAAGCGGTTGTCACAAAGATTTACATCGTTTTATTTACACGTATGGAATAATGCATTCTCGTGTGTGTAGTATACGTAACGACTGGGGCAAAATAGCGTTCGCGCATCGTTAGCGAGGAAGCCCGGTTAAGGCCGTTTTCCATTTCTCTTGGAGCGCTTGCTCACCTGTGTTCCCATCAACCTCCACGTCCCGGTTTCGTACCCCTCTGCTTTATCGTGCGAGTCCAAGTGGCCTCGTTTTGCCGCAAAACAGACCAGGAGCGGCCTCGTAACGATTGCGCGGAAAAAAAATCCGACGGTTGTGCGTACTTTGCGAGTTTTCGGCAGTTACCCGTTGCCCTCCAGGGGGGCACCGGGAAAGTAACGAAAATCCGCGCAAGGATAGAGGATTTTTACGTAGGTCGAGAAGCTCCTTGGTGACGCGGATTCTCGTCACTTTCTTCGTGCCCCCGTGGGCACGGGGAAAGTGCCGATAACTCTTGAAATATAAATAACTGCGGGATTCTCCCTCGGGCGATTGTTTTTCAGCCATCTTTGGTATCTTTCCTCGGCGAGTTTGCGCCACTTTCCCGGTGACCATCGGCCGGAAGGCCGAGTCGGTAAGAACGGTATCCGGGAAAAATGGCACGTTTCCACGAGTTATTTCTTTACGGAAATGTATTTATCGAGGCGCAAATGAAGAATCGCCGATGATCCGAAGGATTAGCAATGACTCGTTCGCAACACGGCCAATCTTTTTCACGATCCCTATCGATTTCTCATTACCAGGCGCATATGAGCGCCTACTTGTTTCACGAGATTTTTCCGCGTTCGCGCGCCACGACGTAGTCGTCGACTCGGTTCGAGGCGATTGGAAGCGAGTTTTGCGCAATTATTAGAACACCTCGCGTCCGTAATGAACGGTGGGATATGCCCCGAAAGGTGTTAGTTCAAGATCATCCGGTGATACAAGATGGCTCATGCTCTTCGCACATTATATTGCCACTCTCTCTCTCTCTCTCTCTCTCTCTCTCTCTCTCTCTCTCTCTCTCTCTCTCTCTCTCTCTCTCTCTCTCTCTCTCTCTCTCTCTCTCTCTCCCTCTCCCTCTCTCGCCTTTTATCCGCGTTATACGAGAGCCAGAGATCAGACATCATCCAAACGTTTCGTCATCCTACCGGAGGAGTCGCTTCTTCCAGTTACACCAGATTGCCTCCAGGATCGATGGAACACCAGGACAGACGGCCCACTGCCGAATTCGAGAATTCACCGTTATTGCCAATATGATCCGATGATTTTTTCATATGTTTATCCATTCGTCGATAACAAATCGTTAAAGTTGCTCTTTTGGTCGAAAATCGATTTTTTTCAACAGCCATTTTCGTACGTTTTGAACGAAAAAAAAGTATCCAGCCTTACGAAAGTGTTGTTGATCAATCTGAAAGTAGCTTTTTATATTTTTCAGTTCGGTTACCAGAAGCACGTAGACTTAGTGGCCATGCAGTAACGGCGGCCTGAACAACTGCATTGATGATCGATATTTTTCGAAAAAAATCTCAAACTAGGCAAGACTATGTATTAGGGGGCTATACCAATGTGACACTTTCAACAGTTTTTTCGACAGTTTATACTTTGAAGAATGTCCTGTAAAAATTTCAAGGCCGTACCTCTAATCATTTTATCTTTGAAAAATCGATAGTTAAATCTTTAAGGGCGGGGTAAAGTATTTAAATTTTTTTTTCATTTTTTTTTCATTTTTTAATGAATGCATAATATATCAAGAATATTGTGTTAAAATTTCAAGTCGATCGGAGTAAAATTGACGAAGTTATGAGTATTTGAGCGTCTATTGCTCCATGCCGTTCTCTTCTCTTCTGCGTTTTTCAAACCGTTTTTCTGAGACTTGTCATATTTGAAGTCCGCGTGCACGATAACTCAAAATCTACTGGACCAATCGCTTTGAAATTTTGCACAGTACTTCTTCACATAATTCACCAGGTATTGTCGAGAGCTTTTTTGTATTTTTTAATAATTACTAATTTTTTAACAACAAATTAGCCGATTTTTTTAGCGAAAATCGGGTTTTTGGCTCCCAAGTGCTACGAAAAATCGAAAAATCGAAAAAAAAAATCCTCCCGTCATTACCTCGAGAAACATCTCCTTTAACAAATGCATTTTGATTTTTTTGTTTCAAATGATTCTGTTGCGAGTTATGGTGCACACCGCAAACCAACTTTTTTTCGAGGCGCCTCGGGGTTTATTTTTCACTCGCTCAATTTTGAATATTTTGCAATGCAAATTTAGGAGAATGTTGTTCAAATCTTACTTTATTATATGTAAATTTTTCAATAAACGAACACTATTCGTTACGCCAAAAAAAAATCTTAAAAACATGCCTTTTTTCGCCGAATTAACTTTAAACGTTAAACGCTTTTTTCTCGAAATGAGAGTTTTCAAATTTGCTGACATTGTAACTCAAAGAGCAATTATCCGATTGACTTGAAATTTGAACTGAGTACTCTTGAATATTCTCACTCTACAATGACGTAGGATATTTTTAATTGGATGAAAATTGACGATTTGGCATTAAAAAGAACGACCATTTTATAGGCAAGAAAACAGACTTTTTTCATAATTACGCCATTTTGTTCGATTTTGATATTTTTCGAAAATCCTACGTCATTGTACAGGAAATACCTTCCAATTTAACGACATTTTTTCCTTCTTCAGTTTCAGCTACTCAATCGGCCGGAATCGTGTCAGCAGTGGACGAACTTTTTTTTAGCGCCTCCGAAAGCAGCGCATAATTCGCTTGGATCTCAATATTTTTCTATGAAAAAATTATGCAATATAGGTCAAATATAGCCAAATATTTTCTTAATTTTCGGAAACATTTAATTGAGTACTTTTCTTCCAAAAATTCTCGAAAATCACCCAAATTTTCAACGATCACACTGGTATAGCCCCTTAATTGTGTGTCAAATTCCGAACTTGTACTTTTAATACTCCCATCATAATTTAAAAATTGAAAATCTATCTGTTCTTTTTACCCCAAGCTTACGCATGCCTATTGAATCAACAAGATATTAATGTTGAAAAATAAAATGTATATAATAAATTGATATTAAATTTATCAAATTCAATAAGAACTTAATAATAAATTCAATGCAAATTGTTCCAGTATTCATTGAACCCGTTTGAGAGGCATGTACTTCTCCTTGATCTTTTTTCTTCTTCTTCATCTTCTTCTTCTACTTGTTCTTTATATAACTTAACACGGGGGGACATTAGGGGCAGATTATTCCAAAGCCACCGGATCGTTTCGCGGCTCAAACGATCGAGTAACGATTTTGCCCTACTTTGGCGTACAGACGATATGTCTTCGTTCCCCCATACGTGACCTATATATATATATATATATATATATATATATATATATATATATATATATATACGTACACAGATACATATGGATAAATCGCGATGAGTCCGCGTCATCGAAACGTACGTCCATGAAATTCCTCTGACAGCAGAATCTTCCACGTAGTATTCAGGTACACATGATTTGATGAATTACCGTGATTTCTCTCTCATTCCACTTTTCTTATCGTCATCCCCGTCGACTAGTGAGAATATTAAAATAATCGCGACTCCCGTTCTCAATGAGAAGCGGCAAGGTCGAGGGACCGTTCTCACCCATTCCAAATATTCACCTGGCGCGATAAGACCGCTAACGAATATAATTTCTTTCGGAAAAATTAATCAAAATAAATGAAGATATATTAATAAATAAAGATAGATGAATAAATGAAAATGGTAAAAAAAAATTACGATTTTTTTTTGTTACGTTCCATAGGCGAACTACGCGGTACGAATGAACGTAATAAAAAGTAACGTAAAGCGATTGGGTACACACAAACACACACGTTGCACTGGCAATGTTGAACCGGTGAGAGACATAATGTAGGAGGTAATTACGACACGTCTGAAAGCGACCTTGCGATCACGTATACCTTGTAAGGAGAGTCTTGGCAAACGCGGTAATAATCTCGTTGTAGTCGACGCTGGATGAAGGCTTTAATCGATAAAGAGCGTGATTATTTTCCATCTCGTTTTGCACCTCTCGTAATAATATCGGTAAAATTTCACAAACGCGTGTTATTTTTTTTTTTTATGAAACATCCATCCGACGATCTGTCCATTTGCAATTGCACCAGGGCATCCATTTCTGGATATATTCACATACACGTATTTATGTATTCGTACCAAATATAAATATTTATATGCTAAAATAATTTTGCATATACGATTGTCAACAAATATACATAAAAATGATAAATATAAATGTAAATAAACAATATTATGTAAATAGAATATAAGTTTTATAGTCTGTTGCATATTTGGGTACAATTTAATATATTTGTACAAAGTACTTGCGCAAGTTATAAATTCATAAAAACTATTCATACGCAGGGAAAAATATACCGACAGCAAATACAACTACTCTGAGAAAAAGACCAATTGAATCAAAAAAAATATGTTGTTTGATTCAAACAAATGATCGCGGAGTGCCACCGATATATGAGATCGTTACAATATTATAAAATATTGGAAAATATGATTGATTCAAATAACATATTATTTTATTTGAATATGTCTTCTGTTCTCTGAATATCTACATTATCCTTAAAATAAAATTATATTCTATTGAAATTATTCTATATAATAATCCATAGATGTATGGATGAAATAATTAAGCGGTTGCTACAACATTTTTTATTTCGTACAAAAATATAAACAATAGAATGAATTATTTCTTTACTACATCGAAGCGAGTATGCCATGAGACGTAAGTTTTTCAATTTGTTTTAAATCCTAAATAAAAAGTGAGCATTGAATGATCACCCACGATAATAGTGGAGAGAATATCAGATATCCAATGGAACATCCATGGAGAGAGTATCAGATATTCAACTGATAAGAACAGATATTACACTTTTATCTTAGCCACAAGCCAAGAAGCGATACTCCTTATTTTTGAAAGTTTCTTTATTCAGTCTTTGCTGTACAATGTTTTTTGTATAACTTTTGACTTAACTTAGGTCTATTACTGCCTGTTTTATTCAGGCTTACTAGACTGTTTCTATTTGCTTAGCTATTGTTTTGGCTTTATCTCTTGTTGTGAGAACATGGTTGATTTATAATTGTTTTTGAGTAAAAATTGAAAAAAACTCTTTAGAAATATTTTGCCTTATATCTACTCGATACTCCTTAGAGTTTCTCCGGCGTTTAAGTAGATTTTCGGTTCGCACTAAGCTTACGAGAAACGAGCGCGCGTGCGGCTTCTAGCGGTTACTCCGAGAACTATGGGTTTCCTCACACCTATAATTTCGCTGGCGCTCGGCCATGATTTGGTTGAATTTTTTCAACCAAATGCGCAAGAACCAAACTTTATTTTCGCATAATTTTTTAACCAATTCAGACATTTGCTTAATATTTTTCAATCAAAATAAAATATTAATATTTTAACGAATAATGTACTTTAAATCCAGTATCGGATATGGCGAGAAAAAAAATAACATATTTACTCAATAGTAATTTTATCTGAATCAAAAGAGCGAAATTCAATTTTTCTTGTGTACTCGAATCAACAATATTCATGTTTTGAATTGAAACGCTTTTTTTGTTCGTTGCAGAAAATGCATTCAAAACTGTATAAATCGTTCGCGATAATTTTTTAGATAGTTTCAATAATATATTGTTCTCGGCTAACAATATACATTTTGAATGAAAAAAAAAAATTAATTTTATCATGTCATTAAAGCCAATAGCGTTCCGTTTGGACTAATAAATCCGATTATTTACACCAACAATTTTACAATTGAACCAACGAAATTTCATTCAATAAACCAATGATATTGGATCAATGATTTTTTTTCTCAGTATATAAGAAATAGCTTATCACGTATATGTACATTTATTTGAAAAAGAGTATATTATAATGCATGCTCTTATATACAAAGAAACCGTAACTTTTTCCAAGATAAGAAAAAAAACCCGCGGTTCTTTGTATGTCAAAGTCAGCAACCCCCTTAATACTCGATCGAAGCGATCGTTACGTATGGCCGATCAACTGTACTCGGACTTGATATTCTCGTACGTCGACGTGCATTGGCAAACGAAGAAAGAAAGAACAAAAAGAAATAAAAAGAACGGACACAAAGTGCCAGGTGTACAGTTACATTATTATATTAATATAATGTTATTATGATTGTTATTATGATATGTACATGGATTATTCGTACGTGTATCTATTTTATACGTACGAAGGAGGACGATCCCCGTAGTGAGAGGATCGTCGTCCTTGGGTCAATCCCGTTCCGAGACTCTCGCGTTGATGCCACGGTGACGAGCATAGACACCAGGGTGAACATATGCATTTCGAACGAACTCCGTGCACATTTATTCTCGACTTCGATCCGACTCCCGAGATTTTAAACATGATGAAAAAAAAACGTAGTTTCTTTTCATTAGTCGCTTCAAATTTTCTTCGATCCAATTTGTAAAGAAATCTGTGTAATTTCTTATGCGAACTAAATGTTGTTAACATTAGTTAACAACATTTAGTTTGTATATATTTGTTATTGTACTTTTTTTGTATATATTTGTAGAAGAATATACACATATACCAATTTAGGAAAAAATCAAACATTTTTTTAGATAATCCGTGATGACAATTTACGGTAATGAAAAAAACGAGAATCAAATATCTCTAGATATGAATAAACAAAGTGACTTATGGCGTTGCACACCAGGGGAGGAGAGTTCAATACGTTTCGAGCGAGTACGCGAATAAAATGGTAACTTAGCGAGACGGGGAGGAAAAAGTGGCTGGGACAAAACTGGACCTGTAGCGATCAAAACTCATATCCCGGGGATAAATATATGCGAGAAAAGAGCAAAAAATAAATGGGAAATACGAGAAAAAAAAGAAAAACAACCGAACAAACAAATCGCAACCATGAAATTTGATATCAGGCGATCTACGTGAGAGGAATTAAGTTATGAATTACGACTCACAATAAATGTTTAAATTATTCGTGCCTCGGGAATGGGAAGCAGCAGAGAGTAGAGAGACAGAGATAGAGAGAAGGAGAGAGAGAGAGAGAGGATCGGAGAAGAGGTGAACTCAGCAGGGTCAGAGGTGAAAAATTTTCTCTGGTTGGTTTTGCGCGAACTCCTGCCAGTCGATTAAAAGAGGCTTTAATCATCTCGCCCGCGAGTAGTAAGCTCCGCGTATATAGCAACGTGACGCGGAGGTGGAAGAAGAGCCAGCTCGCGCACATATGCATATGTATATATGCACACATACAGCGGGCATCTCGAGTAAAATTAAGCAGAGCGAAAAATGACATTCGCCTGAAATTTTAACACGAGTTAGTCACTCTCGTAACCTTGGTTAATCGCTCATTTTTCTCAGTGCCCTCCAGTAATTCATTTTCGATGGAATAATACCACTGATTGACAAAGAGATGTTTATCGTCACCAGAGCTCAAAAGTAGAAGCTCCTGTTCCATAAAACCCGTCCACGGCTCGAAAAAGCCTCAAATCGCACCCTAAAAGCTGAGGATGCATCACAATGGACATGGAACGGTGCGAAGCGTAGTACAGGGACTGGCCGTGCGGCGCTGGCCAGCTCCGTGTAGTTCAGTGACGCCGTCGCCACGCGGCGCTGGCTGGCTCCGCGCAACCTCGTACTTCGGGGACGCCGTCGCTACGCGGCGCGCGCTCCCCACCCCGTGAGCCGCGGCAAGTTCGAACCACCACAATAATCGGCACACGCGAGCCCTCGCTTCTTCCGCTCCTAAATCCGTGCTCCGTTCGCCGGGAATAAAATACGGCCAGTGGAAAATGGCCAACGACCGTACGGGGCTCCCCCGATTATGCGCAATCGCTACGGGGGCCACCCACGGCGTGGACGCGAGCATCGGGTCCTCGGGTAGCCTTTATTTCTCGAGAAAATATTATCATAACACCTGTCGTCTCTACACTGGTGTTGGTACCTACCGGTTTGCGCGTGCTGTATTCTCTCTCTTTTTTTCTTCCTTCTTTCTTCTTTCTCTTCTTCGTCCTATCTATATTCCATTCCTATGCTCTCGTGAGCCTCACAGGCGGGCTACGTAAGCACGATGGACCACTCTTAACATATATTCGTGTGTGTGTGTGTGCGCGCGCGCGCGGCATTATCCGAACGCTCGAATAATATTTTCCTCGTGACTATAAGATCGCATTCGAGGACAACACACTAAATGTAAGATATGCACCGAGTGTATCCACCTGAGTGGTACTATAGTTATGAAGGAGGGAATCGATTTTGATGCCCCGGCATTATAAGAGAAAGATACGGAGATAGTTTATACCTGGTAGTGGACATGCCCGTAACATAAGATAACACCAGAAGCATCGGGCCTTATTTTCCTATACTCCCGTATCATACATATACATAGTTACTCGAGTGCCGATCTCGACTTTGACACTTTTAAACTCGAGAAAAAATATGCGCAGAAGCGTAAGCACCCTCGAGATTTGTCACGTCGTGAGTTACGGATCTCACGAGCACCGGTCCCTAATCTCAACAATTTCGTTTCGAGTTTTTACTATACGCGCAAAAGATTTTTTTTAACGTCAGTGCACAATGAAGAGGGGAAAAAAATTGTTACTAGGTAGTATAAATTACTACGGAATAGAATACCACTAAACATTAGCGATCTTGTCACATAACGATACTATAAATACCGTGGAAGCAATATTGTTCTTAACTTTCAAATAATTATAAAAATTGATTTTTATTTTTTCCACATTGAGATGAAGCAATTAAAGTTTTGTTGAAAATTGAATCCTACCAACAAAAATTCGATCCGGCAGTCGCTGTATTTTTTTCAACTTGCAATGCTTTTTTTCTTCATTTTCCCGCATCGTGTATCATCGATCGCAGATCTCGTTTCATCCCTCTTTCGAATAATAGCTTCGAAAAATGTTCCCCAATAAATATATGCCGTGTACAAGAATGGAGCGAGAGAGAGAGAGAGAGAGAGAGAGAGAGAGAGAGAGAGAGAGAGAGAGAGAGAGAGAGAGAGAGAGAGAGAGAGAGAGAGAGAGAGAGAGAGAGAGAGAGAGAGAGAGAGAGAGAGAGAGAGAGAGAGAGAGAGAGAGAGAGAGAGAGAGAGAGGAATATGAAAAGTCTCACTGCAGCAACGTCTAACTGGACAATTACGAAAATAAAAGATACCCGACCATTGTGTTATTATTCATAGCTTCTCGTGCTGCTGGTAGCCGAGCAGTAGCTCAAAGAAAAAGGGTCTCCGCGCGCTGTAAAGATAGAGAGGGAGGAGTTGTCCGTGCGAAAGCAATTCATACGTTTCTCCTTTGGAGAGCAAGAATGAGCCGGAAAGGAGAGGACACGAGAGGAAGGTGTGCACGGTCAAAAGACGCGCGTGCACCTTAGGTCAGTACGAAGGTCAGCACAAAAGGAAGGGAGAGGTTTGTCCGGGCGATCATCTCTCACAAATGCGAAATTTATCTGCGTAGATCTGGTTCGTCGCTTCGAGTACCACTCGTTCAATTTTCCATCGATCCCTTGCTGATGTCCACTCGGAAACTTATTCCATCGTGCTACCAGCACAAAAAAGTGCCGCTTTCATTTATCCTTTTACGACCGTTGGCAAAGAAAGGGCCTGGGACTTACCCGAGGGACCAATGTCCACTGCGCCCTTTTCATTGCGAGAACACGGCATATTGTTCGCGAGACTGTTCAAGAACGAGCCGACGGCATTGTCAATGCCGTGGCTCGGGAAAATGGATGTTTTGGTTTTCTTGAATAGGGCCCTGACACCCTCGAGTGGTTCGGACGCCCAAAACATCGCGCCACGGCCCTTCCGTCTCGCTCTCGCCACTTCGTTATCGCGCGGTCTACGTCTCCCTCCCACTCCCACGGGCCGCAGCGCCCCCCACCACCCTCACGCTGCGCGCGCACCGATCGGGCCCGCGAAGCGCGATCTTCGATTCGTTGAGAGCGCCGCCGCGATCCCGGAGAGGGGGTAGCGGACGAGTGAAGAAGCCCTCCGAGCGTGTAACATACGGACAAACGATTCGGGATCGACGTCGATAAATTATCGACGTCGTTGGCACATCGAACGTCGTAAAGAAATTCCTCCCGATTTAGAAAATCAGTTCGCTCTCGCCGAACGATTTATCCGGCTAAATTTTTCATCCCCGTTTCCCCCGGTGCACGAGACCTCGCGGCAAATCTTTTCAATGGGAATCCTTTCATACGAGAATAGCTCTTGGGTACCTTATTGTTGTAGCTGGCCTGCTCTGCGGTATGTGACGCCTACACGTCTGCCTTCTTTCCACCATTCTCCACCGTTGCGTTGATCCAGTCCACCCATGGTTCGGCTAACGAGACACCTGCCAGAGAGCCCTTATTCTCGCACGATCGACACACTGGACGCACACACACACACAGGCCGACAGACCCGTCGACAATTCATCCTAATACGGATTCTGTGCTACTGCTCTCGGAAAAATCGACCGATCTACTCTAATTTGAAACGTATTTCACTTTGTTCTACGCTTCTTGAGGCCATTTATCGACTTTTCCCAATACTCCATATTTACGACGATTTTTAAGGCCTTAAAAATTAAATTACATATCTATTTAGTATGAATATCAAGCTGTTAGAACATGTATATTTTTATCGATGCACAAAATGGCCGACTACTCGAAACTTCTCGAAACAGCTTTTTTCCAATTGGCGTGACAAATAACTTCAACAATTTTCACTCGATTTACTTCAAATTTAAAAGTTATGTTCTTAATTGCATTTTGCAGAGAAGTACGTACGGAATTTATGATTAATCGAAAACTATTCATTTTATGAGCAGTTTATGAGCAGTTATAACGAAATTGTTCACTGAAAATTCATTTATTGAGTTAACATACCTACAATTTTTAAATAAAACAATATTTTTTAAATTCCGTACGTACTTCTCTACGCATTCTCATGTAGATTTACGAGGATATTTGTTTTTTGTTCTAGGTAAAAAATTGTAGAATGTCATATCGCGGAGCGCCTAAAAAAAGATAACAAAAGAAAATATTATATATAACAGCTTGATATTCATATTAAATAGATGTGTAATCAATTTTATGGGTGAATCACTTTTTCATACGAAAAAAAACTTGTTAAATTCGCACATGATTTTATACCCTAAGGCCTAAGGCCTTAAGGCAGTAGTCTGCTTTACAGGCTTCAAAAAATCGATTTTTCGTTTTTGTCTTAAATCTATTCTAGGAAGGATTATTGTATGGCCCGGGGATAGCCGATTAACATCTAATTAGTGTGAGTATCCAAAAACTTATATTTTTTTGGACCGAAAACTTTAAAGCCCGTTTTCTCGAGTTTTCATTTTCACAAGTTTTAGAAAACGGTGCCGGCGATAGCAAAAACAATATATGTCCGATCGAAAAAAATCAAAGTGATCTAGCTTCAGTATTAAATTATCTTCTATTTGAACTAAAAAAGTTGGACAAAAGTACTATTTAAATTACTTATTTTGCAACTTAAAGTGAATTTTTTTTTCAAACTTCGAAAAAAAATTGGAATTTCATTATTTCTTCGGTATTTTTTAGTTCATATAGGAAAGGAACTTATAAAAACTAAAAAAAATTTGGTTCGACTGTTTCAGATGCATCGCACGACCTCCATCACCGGCACCGATTTACAAGTGCAGACTCCAGGCGCCCCAGAAAAATCGTTACAACTTTGAAAAATTTCAATATTTTTTAATAATAAAAATTGTTTTTTATAGCTTGAATATAATACACTATCGTCTCAAAATTTCGTTTAACGCAATCATTTCCTTCCCTTTCAAAAAAATTGCTGAAAAAAACGCTTTTTTTCGGCTTCTAAAGCAGACTACTGCCTTAACCCTTCGTTGACACACTTATGTTTGGCCACGATTTTGACACACTGGGTCAATTTGACCCGGACAGTTCTTCAACCACCTGCCATTAACAACCCTTCGGTCGGTTTTTATTTAAAAAAATCAGGGATGCACTTTGAACATTTCTTAAAATGTATACATAATTACAATTCAGAAAATGTCAAATTAAATCGATTAAACAAATTATTAAAAATGTTCAATTTCGGTAAAGTAAGCATTTTACTGAAAGTTCGTCCGGGTCAAAATGACCCCGTGTGTCAACGTAGGGTTAATGTAAATTCGAAATCTGGTATACAGTGAGTAGTGGATTTGTTACCAGGAGCTATAAATATAAGCCCTTTTTTAGATGAATTATAATGTCGTACATAAATCTCCTATATATTATAAATTAAATAATGTACTCATTATACGTTTATTATACATTATGAGAGACAGAGAGAGAGAGCATAAGAGATACAGATTACACTCGATTGTGATGGTATGGTTATGATTAATCGGGACGATGATCGTTGGGCCTGACTCATATTCACCGTATCGCATTCGCTCAATGCGTCCAATCAAGCAGAGGAGTTGAAATCGTTCTCGGTGCTCGGTAACCAGAAATTTCGTAGTGTTAGAAATCGATTTTTTCTCGCCCTCACGGTTGCTCGTCAACGAGCCAACGCGTTGTATTATTCCTCATTATTCATCGTGAACGAAGAAGACGAGCCCGTCGAACAATGTCAATCATGTTGCCTCCCGAATACCCCCGCGAGAAATGTCCATTAAAATATCTCACAATCGTAAATCTTCGCTCGAAACAATAATTACACATGCGAGCGTGTGAGACTGAGAGAGAGAGAGAAATCAGGTGAGAGCACGAACTCACCTACTCGAAAATGACGACACAATAAAAAAAAAATCATTTCAAGACTCCTAGAAAATAAAAAATAAATGATTTTCCATCGAGATTCCTGCGGGATGACTGAACGGTGTATCATTATTTATAAAGAGTGACGGCGTTGCCGTCGAACGTAACGTCAATGAGATCACTCCATTACGCTTATACCGAATCATTTATCGTCCCTCACCCGCTCACCGGTCCGATGGAGTTTCGTTCGTCAAATATCATAAATCTCGGCGGCTATGTCGTTTTGGACTGAATGGAGAGAAAAGAAGAAGAAAAAAAAGAACGTCGAAGACGGGAATAATGGAAGCGAAAAGAACCTCGAGCGAAGTTGCAACAGTTTAGATGTACAGTGTATTTTTATTGACTTTGGTAAATTTTTTCTGTCGTTTTTCCATTCACCGATGGAAAGTGCATTGATATTTGTTTTTGTTTTTTTTTTTGATGAAATCAACATTTTTTCAATCGGTTGTAGTTCTGAAAAGCCCATAACGCCGATTATTTCGGAATTTCGTGTACTCGTGTATTTTGACTCGCTGATCACGAATATGATAGTAAAAGACCCCGAAAATTAAATTTTCAAGGTCAAAACTCACAAAAAATGATTTTTTAAAAGTATTTCTATTTTGTTTCAATAAATGTTGATCTTGGAGAAAAATGTTTCCTACAAAAATTGTAGCCTATAAAAACATTGATATTTTATGTTATATACAGTTTTTGTCTAAAACCCTTCTGTTTCGAGAAAAAAATGGGATAATGCTCCAATAAGTTTATTTTGCCAAACTTTCTTAGTTTCGATATTATCTACTTACACACTTTACCGCGGGAAGGCTGGAGCTTAGTCTTCAAAGTGCATGTTTATTTTTTGCATTTTATGTAATTTTTTGCTTTTTTATATTTTATTTTAGGCTTTTCTTGTAACTTATTTATTGTTTCCTTATTTTCTTTTGGGTTTGTTTGGGTTCAAAGACTAACTGCACTCTAAAGAATGAACTCCAACCTTCTCACGGTAAAATGCGTAAGTAGACAATATCGAAACTAACGGAGTTTAGCAAAATGTACTTACTGGAGCATTATCCTATTTTTCGCGAAACAGAATGCTTCTAGACATAACCTCTATAAAACATAAAAGATCAATCTTTTTATAAGCTACAACTTGTTTAGGAAACATTTTTCTCTAAGATCAAAATTTATTTAAATAAAATAGAAAATTTTTCAAAAATTCAATTTTTGTGATTTTTTACCTTGAGTCAAAATACACGGATCCACGGATTTCCAAATTAATCGGCGGTATGGACTTTTGTCGACTTTATCCTTAAATGTATTGTCATTAAGATATTTTGTACTCGTATAATTAAAAAAAATATATTATAATATCAAATTGATGAAATTTTTTAATTTTGGTATATCCTCATGAAACAGACTCAAATATCATTTTCAAATTTCATCAAAGTTTGTTAATATTTGATTGCGGAAAAATGTTCAACTTTCCATTTCAACAATATAGAAAAACTGTACATTTTTATTTCAGCGTATTTTTATCAAACCTCTATTTTTCAGTCGTACGAAAGTACACTGATTTCCATTACCGATACTTCCCGTACAAATATAATTCCCACTTTTATTCGTCCGGTTCGTAGAAGTCTCCCGTATTCAATTATCTCCGATCGCAGCCATTAAGCGATCAGTCGCCACAAATCGATCCGGATGGAAGATCCCTCATCCAGAAGTATGCTTCGTCTCTATCGCCCGACTAAGGCCATGGTCCACAAGCGTACAAGCTTTATGAATAATCCTGGCGTCGATTGATGATCCCATTAGTGCTCGGGGAGAGTCGACGTGTTGTTTATCAACGCGAAAGAGATACGGATGGGAATTAGCCCGGCTCCGGATAGCCCCGAGGACGTCGTAATAAAATCTAGACCGAGTCGAATGGGCAATTTTTTTGTAATTTTTTTAACCCATTATCCGATAATCGATTGTTTATACTTCTCGTAAATAACAATCAATTTTTGAACACTGGAAAACGAAGAAACAAAAACGTTTCTACGGCGAAGGCTAAAAGCCGAAAAAAAAGAAAGGTGGATTTCGACCGTGGACCAACGTTCGGGAGAAAATGGTCTTTGATTTATTCTCATTGATATCGACTCGATAGTTTCATCGTGGATCGAGAAGGTGTCGAGATAATAAAGAAAGTTTGAAGACGAGAAAAATAGACGTCCATTATCATACATACATACATACATACATACATACATACATACATATATATATGTGTGTGTGTGTGTGTGTGTGTGTGTGTGTGTGTGTGTGTGTGTGTGTGTGTGTGTGTGTGTGTGTGTGTGTGTGTGTGTGTGTGTATATATATATATATATATAATAGATACGATTTTTTATTTAGCACACCAAATGTTATATAAATTCCATACAAAAATGATAATTCATCAAATACGTATATTGTAAAATGTATAACGTAATAACGATAACAATGATAATTCGCGCAAAATAACAGAAACAATAAATTTGTATAATTTATTGAATATACAGATATGCGAATAATATTTTTTCCATATTTATGTGTATTTATTTTTCTTTACTTATATTTATACTTATGATTATGTCTTATCTGTCCAATAACAATTATTATTATTTTCATTGTCCTTCTACTATTTCATTGTTATTATTATTATATAACGGTGTTTATTGCCAGTTAACTTTATTCAGACATTGGGAAATCGAGTCGCAAGAGAGCTCGAACGAAATTGTGTGCAAAGTGAAGACACGAATCGGATGTCCCACGTTTGCCCCCGCCCGCGGCCCTTCTCTAATCCGTCCTTCGTCGCGGGGCAGCAAGATTGACACCCGTGTTCACCAAATCGAGAGATCCCATTACATAAATATATATAAGCTCTCTTGGCTCTGTTCCCAGTGTGCGCCCCGGCTCGTGAATCGTACGGAAAAGATCTATCTCGAAGGCGCATCTCTTGCTTGACCGACACGACAAATTACGCGGGAATCCATCCTGACGTGTCCCGTCATCAAATCCCATTATCGATATTCGTCTGTCATCGCGAGAGCCCCGCGAGAATATAACGCCGCGCCTTTTTTTCTTCATCCTTTCTTTTTTTCACTCCTCGACGCTTTAGTACACGTGTGTACGCACGTGTTATTACATATATATATATATATATATACACATGTATAAATATATGTCACTGTATAAATTTAAAAAAAATACTAGTACATTTCTATCTATATAATGTAATAGCTTATAATGTAATATCATTAGTTTATATATACATCGGAGTATTTCTAAAAAACCTGACGTTTTAACTATAAATCTATACATTTGTGGGTTAATATAATTATATTAAATTATATTAAATTATACGTACACGAAATAGAAGTCTATACACATCTGTCGTATTATATAAGAAACGTTTTTATATATAATAAATATATTTTTAATCATATATGCTAATATGTAAACATTAAAAAAACACTTTTGATATATTTTATAAAAACTATAAGGGTGCTATTAAGTTATGCATATTCATTGTATGATGTGTATTACAGATATTCAATTGTATATTAATTTATAACTATTGGGAGTACAAATAAGTCTCCGCCATTTGACAAAAGATGGCCCCATCAGGAGGTCATGGTTGAAATTGTCAGATGTAAAATGTCATATCGTAAAGTTGGACATCTGGCAAGACCATAACCTTGAAATATTAGCGATTTTGTATCAGCGTGACATGATTATTTTTGTGCGAAAATGTCGAGTTTTGAGACGAATAAGCATTATTTGCGGGAACTCGATATTCTATTCTTTACTTCTTTAATTTGAAGAAATGTGCAGCTGAGGCCCATCGATTGCTTGTAGAAGCATATGGCGCGGCTGCTTGAAGGGGTGAGATGCAGTCAGAGGTATGAAAAAAACGAGAATTTTCAATAATTTGTTTTTATAGTAATTAAGTTTGTTTTACCAAAGTGGTTACACAGACTTTTTATGTTATATTTCAACTTGACTTGTACAAATTATGTACATTCATTACATTATGTGTATTCCAGAGACACAATTGTACATTAATTTATAACTATAATAACAGAAACAAATAAGTAAAGAAGATCTAACTGTAATATTATTACAGCTACATTCGTAAAGTAATATTTATTTATTTATTTATAATTTTTTATTATTAGTATTATTATTATTATAGTTACACATTTGTTAATTGTATTGCATGTACAATAAAAATACCTTTCATTATACATGTCGATCTCTAGAATCAAAAACATTTTTTGTATAATTAATTAATTCCTGAGTTTCAATGTATACCCTTGTGAGATTTTACGTATTGCCCTTCCCAATTGAACCCTTTCCTATCATTCCCTACCCGCACTACGCTAATCTAACCTAACTTCCGTTGCGTCCACAGACGTCTTACGTTCCACTATACTGCAGTTGTCGAGTGTACGGGGAAATTGCGGAAAAACCTTACCAGTATAGACGGCCCCATATTCTTTTGATTCACTGGTGCACAGACTTTAAGGGGGGGAGGGGGGGGTAGGGTTAATTCGCTAAAAAAAGCATATTTACGATAACTTTTTTGTCGACGCAGTTGATATATATTTATTTATGTAATTAGTATATAATAACAGGACATTTGAAGAATATTCTGTAAAATTTAAATTAATAATTATGCAGAAATAAGCTATTGACAGCAAATCTTCGCAGACACCCAAAAAAAAAGTTACATTGCGGTGAACCGCATGACTCATCACTGGATCATCTAAAATAAAAAAAACCCAAAAGATTTCATTAGTTGATAAGTTCCTTAAGGTTATGCTGTCGGGTTTAATGATTTTTTTATTTTTGGTTACACTTAGAAATCAAAACACCGATTTTTCATTTAAAAAATCGGAAATTTTGCTATTGCAAAATAAATTAAAATGATAAGAAAGGCCATAGGTAAGTAGGGAAAAATTGCCCCCGCATTTTTTCCAGCGAAATTCGGAGTATATTCTGAGGTATAAAAAAAACAAATTTTCTGAAAATTTCAAGCCCGTCAACGCAATGGTTTTAGAAAAATGAATTTTTTTTAAATATAAAAAATTTTTTTTCCGGATACGGTACAGTGGATCGATTTGATTTTTTTTTGTTACTTGTTCCGATCAATTGTGTTACGAAATAAAATTATAGAACATCTTGCGAACGATTAAGGTTTGAAAAAAAATAATGTTCTTTGTTTTATTATTTTTTACTATAATCCACTTGGGGTACAATAGCGAAATTTTTTTCATATAATCTTTGGGCACCTTATTAGATGATATAATTTTTTCAAAATGATCGGTTTGGTACGCCACAGTGAAAAAAAAAGAAACACACTTTATTGATACATTTTAGTTATATAGATATATAATTAAAATTTATCAATAAAGTCTGATATGTGACTAAATGATCGGCTTGGTACGCCATAGTGAAAAAAAAGAAACACACTTTATAGATATATTTTAGTTATATAGATATATAACTAAAAGATATCAATAAAGTCTGTTTCTTTTTTTTTCACTGTGGCGTACCAAACCGATCATTTTGAAAAAATTATATAATCTAATAAGGTGCCCAAAGATTATATGAAAAGAAATTCGTTATTGTACCCCAAGTGGATTATAGTAAAAAATAAATAAAACAAGGAATATTATTTCTTTTAAAGCTTAATCTTTCGCAAGATGTTCTATAATTTTATTTCGTAACACGTTTAATCGTAACAAGTACCAAAAAAAAATCGAATCGATCCATTGAAGCGTTCGCGGAATTTTTTTTTTTATTAAAAAAATTCATTTTTCCAAAACCATTGCGTTGACGGGGATGAAATTTTCAGAATTTTTTTTTTATACCTTAGAATATACTCCTGATTTTGCTGGAGAAAATGCGGAGGCAATTTTTCCCTACTTACCCGGCTATGGCCTTTAAAAAACTTGACAGCGCTGGCTCGTTATTTATGTGTAAAAAGGGTGTGTAAAATTTCAGAAGGATCAGTGCAGTAGATTTTGAGCTAGAAAGTTCGCCGCCCATAACCACCAGTATCAATAACAACTTTTATATATTTTGTTGAAATTATAAGAGAGCTATCGAGTTATATATTTACTGTATCACATGTTTTCGACATATTCAATTCTACATTGCTTCTAATAATAATAATAATTGAATAAATAAAACACGACTGTAATAATATACTTATTTTATTCTACGTATCATGAATATTTGAGTATACATAAAATTATCATTTATTTTATGTGCGTGCCTGTATAATGTGATAATATTTGTTCTGTCGATAATAACGATGCCAGCAATAATGATAATAGATCCGCTACCTGTATGTGTATGCACATATGTTAGGTGTGAGAATTCCCACGTGAAGGAAGGTCGATGCCTAAACGACTCTCGCATCTGTCACCTGTCTTCTCCGTGATTTCGTTTATATACGCGCAGTGTGCGCGATACATCGAGATGAGGAAGCTCGCGCGTCGAACACACTCGCATTGCCATACAAAGACCGCTACGACGTTGTGCAACACGCGAGCGTTTCCTTTCCATTTTTCACAATCATAAAGTCCCGGATTAAGCGATTCTTCAATTTTGAAATGCTTCGTGCCGCCATTTTGAATGCGTTTGTACGCAGGCGCGTCGTCAAACGTCGCGAAATGGCGGCCGACGTCCCACGTGACCGCGCGGACCGCCATTTCGCGACGTTTCCGCACCGACGTAGAAGGGCCGAAGGAGGAAGGGCTCGGAAGGGCCACAGGAGGAGAGGGGGCGATCCCGGGTCGATCACGTTACGCGTAACCGTGTAAACACGGAAGCTACGACAATGGGAATCGTCTTGTCTGACAATGAGAAAGGATCGACGGAGAAAGAGAGAAAGAGAAAGAACGAGAGGGGGGGGTAGAAGAGCCGAGAAAGGGTCCTATAATCCGACGGGAGACATAAATTCGGGGCAACGAGTCAGTTTGGCTCCCGCCACCAAATCCCGGCGTGGCTAAAGGGGTTATTCGCCACCAGGTGTCCATCGCCAACTGCATCGGTGACAATATCGACCTACCCGCCTCCCGCCCTTCACGTTATTTTCGCTTTCCAACCTCAGCAAAGTCTTCCGACTAAAAAATAATTCAAGTTCGTGCTTTCTTCAACAATTTAGCAAGATTTTTTTTTCAATTTACCTGTTTTTTTTATTTGCAAATATATGTGCCTTTTTTACAACCTCATTATATTTTTTTTCATGTCAAACTCAATATATGTATATGCAATTTCCTTCAGATTGGAATCCGTCTCGTTTTCATTTTCCTCTTTCTCGAGGGTGAAACATACCCCGAGGAAGATTGGTCACGCCGCTTTGGCGGAAACTCGAGGGTCGTCGCGGTGTCCCCGTTGCCCCAACTTCCGCCCATTAGCGAGAGTAATCCCCGAATCACGAGAGATCAAATATACGCACCCGAACACGTCGCTATTATCCTACACAAAACGTTTTTTTTTCTTTCTACAACTCGTAACGTGTACACATACGTATGTATGTATGTGTCCAGCCGCGTTAAATGCGACTAAATAGAGAGGTATCACCCGGGCAGAGAAGACAGCTGTATTCTAACGGTTTATTCCCACACGGAAATTCACCGATCTTTTATTCGTAAATACACATCTTCGACGTTCTTGCCACTTGATTTTATTTTTTATCCAATAAAGTATTTGATTGTCAAATAATCAGTAATGCTTGACTGGGAGTAATTCAATTTGATATTATTATTAATAGATTTAACGGTTTGTTGTAGAAAATAATTAGTCTATACATTTTCCATAGTGTTTGATAATGCATGTATTAGGATTTAATATTATTCATTTATCAATGATGTGTTTGATTTCGAATTGATATTTTTTAATAATTTTTAATTTTTTAATTTCGGACGAATTTATTTTATTTGAACTATTTCGATATCTCGAAAATTATTGCAAGTCGCCGAAAATCCCTTTAGGGGTTGTCTTAAAATATTGAAAGGAAGGTTTGTGTAAAGTTTCAGCTCAATCGGAGGGGGGGGGGGGTCGGAACCTTATCCATATTTTGCCTATGCAAAAAATGTTTTTTTTTTCGAATATGTCAAAACAATAGATGATAAATCGAGGTAATTCTTTAGATAAGTGACTTTTCCTATTTTTTAAACATTTTCTCATTTATTGGGTCATAAATGATGATATTCAGTCGGAGGAAACTGAAATTTTTCATTAACAATTGTTAATGAAAAATTTAACAAAAATATTTTCTGTTAAATTGTTCTACGAGCAAAAAATCGTTAAAAATAATTTCGAATTTTTCCAAAAATTCAAACAAACCCAATATGGGCGTCGAAATTCTCAAAAATTCCTTTCTTTATCGCGTGTTTCCGCGAACTTCAAAACCCTGTAATTTTTATGGGGAGGGGGGGGGTGAATTTCTGCTTCCCCCGGCTGAATATCAAAATTTATAACCCAACAAATGAGAAAATAGCAACAAAAAAGCGTTAGGCTCATTTTTCGGAAAAGTCACTTATCTAAAGAATTACCTATATATATAGCAATACAATTAAATTATTTAATAAATTCACGATAAAAATCATCTAAAAATAGAACCAAAAACTCGATACAGCAAATCGACAAATCGAATCAGCAGAACAACGCGATAACGATTAAAAGTATTTTATCGGCAACGCACGTGCGTATTTCCTCATTATCGATTACCTATTATAATTTATAGACAGCTGTCGATCGTTCGCCTCGTCGTTCGATCGCGACATAAATATGAGAATTTTCTCGAAAAACGGAAATAGATAAATAAAACATGTATGTGGTACTTGCAGTGAGCAGCGCGAAAGCATTTGCCCTTAGGTGATCCTTACGCTCGACGTTCGCCACCCCCCCCCCCCCAACCCCAGCCCCGAGTAGACACGCTTGAGGTGAATTTCCGACATTCCTATGGAATCTTGAGTGCTCATTTTTATGGTAAAATTCTGATGGAAAAAGAGAGAACAGGAAAAACGAAAAAATGTTGCATTCATCGTTTTTAGTTGTGGCGGTCGAGGTCGAGACCTCTTGGAAAAACACTTGGAGTGAGAGATAGCGAGTAGATTAGTACGTGTGCAATATAGCGGGGAGGAATCGAAGACATATAAAACCGTGCGCGAATCACAGGCATAACTGATGTGCGGCATAACTTTTTCTGCTTCTAAGATGCATTCCAGACTGACGCACACACCCATATATATATATATATATATATATATATATATATATATATATATATATATATATATATATATATATTAGGGTGTGCGGAAAAAAATCGATACTTTTTTTTTCTGTTGCATCCACCAAACAAAGGTGAATTAAGGTAAAAAATGAAGAATGCTCGAAGGAGAGCTCAAAAAAAAATTATTTCGAATGGTGCATTGCAATTGAATATTTTCCATAAGAATAACCCAAGAAAATATTGGGATTTCTGAATGTGGTAGTGCAACTCGTCAGGAAAAAATCACACAAAGATGTCATTAACATATTCTCATGGAGAATTGAATTTCCAACAAAAAAGTTTTTACGAAAAATTAGCTCAGAACAACCGTTCAAGTGGAATCGCTATCTGAAATTGAATTGATAGAAAAAAAATAATTCAGACGGCTGTAAAAATCGAATTTTTCGCTTTACAAAAAAACATTTTGGGTTTTTTTGTAGAGAATGTTCTGCTCTAACATACAATTTGCATGGAATCGTTCTGAAAATATTTATCTGATACAAAAAAGAATTAAGTACAACAAGAAACATAAAAGAAACGACGTCCATCATTGGTCGTGTTTCGAATAGTTTTATTGAATTAATTTGGTTTAATAAGATAAAATGATTTGTTTTTACATTATAATGCTTGATAATCATCGTTCCTTTTTTTTAAGAGTTTGTTTGTTGCAATTAGGGTATTGCTGTCGATGATTTTGCACTACGCCCAATAAATATTGTAGCTGTTCTTCGTTTTTTGTTAATGAACCGTTATATGCTTCTATCAAAGTGACACCACGTTCGGCTACGTTATTAACGACTTTTGGATTAAAAAAAAATCTAAGCAACTCAAATAAGTGGCATTTTCCGGCCATAATTCAATATTTACTCTCAAAAAATCATCAGGTAAATTTAATTGCTGGAAAAGAAATAAGGATTCTTGAGTAACGAAATCGCTTATGTCTTCTTTCAGCACCATTTCCCAATCATTTTTTTTAACAATTACTCGCTCGGAAGGATTTTTGGATTTTTCTCGAGATTGCAGAGCTTGTATCATTTTTGCCTTCACACTTATCGGCACAGCATTGTCAAAAAACAACAAAGCAACAATTTTCTCGTTAAAGTACCACAAGTGACTAGCTAATTTTTTCGAGGCAGCCTCCCCTACTACAGGATTCACTTTGCAATAACGAATGAAATTTTGTAGCAGTGACAGATCTTGATTTGGGGGAAAAATGTCGCGGTTTCTCGTTCGTGGCGCTAACGTGAAGCTTGTAATTTTGCACTACGAGCTACCGCATGCTGCCGCCAGGTGGCAGCGTGAGCTAGGGTGCGCACGCCGCTTAAATAAAAAAATTAATTTCAGACAGCGATACCACTTGAACGGTTGTTCTAAGCCAAATGTTCGTAGGAACTTTTTTTGTAGGGAATTCAATTCTCTATCAGAATATCTTAATGACATTTTTGTGAGATTTTTTTCCGAAGAGTTTTACTACGACGTTCAGAAGTGCCAATATTTTCCTGTGTTATTCTTATGCAAAGTATTCAAATGAAATGCGCCGTTCGAAATAATTTTTTTTGAGCTCTCCTTCGACGATTCTTCTTTTTTTACCTTAATTCACCTGTTTTTGGTGGATGCAACCGAAAAAAAATATATCGATTTTTTTCCGCACACCCTAATATATATATATATACAGGGTGTCCCAGAACTCAACGTTAAGCCGACACGGGGTGACAGGATTGATTGTAGTAACCATCATGAGAAAAATCAGAAAAAAAATCTATCCCATGCAGTTTGAAAATTATGGGCATTTAAGAAAAACCTAGAAATTTGGTCAAACTGTAATCATTTTTTGGTTATTGTGAAACAAACCCAAACAAACCCAAACAATCCCAAGTTTCCTAGAATTAAGACTATTTGTTAAACTATGAATTTAAAATTTTCAAAATTTGTCTACTTTGAAAGGCCCTGCTTTATTTTTTTTTGCTTTATTTTTTTTCTGATTTCTTTTTTTTCTGATTTTTCTCATGATGGTTACAATCAATCCTGTCACCCCGTGTCGGCTTAACGTTGAGTTCTGGGACACCCTGTATATATATATATGTATGTATGTATGTATGTATGTATGTGCGTGTGCGTGTGCGTGTGCGTGGGCGTGTGCGTATGTGTGTGTGTGTGTGTATTGGTACAGTACTACCTCCCTAAGAGAGCGGTCTAGGGCGGTTAGGGGAAGTAATTCTCGAGAAATTCGTCGCCGAAGCCTTCCCCCACCGCTAGGTTAGCGCGCTCGAAAATCGCGCATGTGGTAGCGTGTATGTGTTTCTCCACTCGACCTCTATGAGAGAGCGCGAACGAAAGTGTTGAGAAAACTGTAAACAAGTTGCGGAAAGTGTACTGGCGTTTCGTCGTTTCATGCGTAAGTATATCTCATTGAATATTGATGTGTAAATCTTTCTTTTTATTCTGCTGTTTGGTATATTTTGTTGTTGCAATATTATAACACATATGAAAGAAACATTTGTAAAACTTTCAATAATTGTTGAATTATCTTATTGTTCGCAAAAATATACGTAGTATATTCGTTATCGAAACTCGAACATATACAGTAGAACCTCGATTATCCGAACCAATTGGGACCGAGACTAGTTCGGATAATCAAAAGTTCGGATAATCGAAACGTGGGTTTTTTGGGACGAGATCATAAACAACACCTTTTTATATAAAAACAGTACATACATATATATTATAATTTGACATATATGTTAACGTTGAAATATATATATATATATATATATATATATATATATATAATGTATTTGAAATACCTGAAAAAAGTTGAATGCTTTTTTTATATTTAAAAAAAATAAAATCGTCCATTTTTAATTGACGAACGGCTGTAACGCGTTTTTGAGCGGCTAAGTCTCGCAGCCGTTTGGGAAGGAGAGATTGCGTTGGGTTCCTCATTGTTGCTCACGGCGGTGGCAGCGAGCAACAATGTATCTTTCGCGCCAACGTTCGGATAATTGAGAGTTCGGATAAACTAAGTCATCGTTCGGATAATTGAGGTTCTACTGTACAGTGTACAAAAAAATGTAACTAACAATTTATCTTGTGTATATACTTCAAGTTGAAATATACAATGTATATATATGTATAAATATTTCATTTTTAGATAAAACGGGATGGCTGAATCGAAAATATATTTTACTTGCATTAAATTACTACTTGAAATTTAATTATGGTGCATGTTTTTTTCTCCCACTTTACGGCTTAAACGTATATATTATTATACAAAGGAATATTATCCATTTGACAATCGTGCGACGTGCGATTTTCTGAAATCGCTCGCGATCTCTTATGGAGGTGTCCGCGACAAACTCGGGAGGCCTCGGGTACACTGGACAGCTCGAGCTAGGTGGGGGAAGCCATAAAATGCGCTCAAGCGGAACGGCGGGGAAATTCTCTCTTAGCGAGGGCTCTCTTAGGGAGGTAGTACTGTATGTTGAATAAGTCCTCGCTGTTTTTTTTCGTGAAAATTAATGCTTTATTTAAAAAAAATCATTCCTAATGCTTTCCAGCGTTTGAAAACTGTTGTGTGATCGACTCCTAATGATTCTGAAAGTTTAGTTAGCGTGTGACATGAGTCTTCATGAAATAATGCCTCAAATTCAACACACCAAAATCATTATTTTCGAAGCGTCTAAACCAATCTCAGCATGTTGTATCCAACAGAGCATGGTCGCCGTAAGTCTCAACGAGAAACCAGTCTGCTTTAGCTGCAGATTTTTTAAAAATAAAGTAGTGCAATAGAATTCCCCGAAAATACTCTTTTTTGGCACGAAATTTGGCACGTTTAACACTACGAAAGAAAAAGCTGTTTACACCTGGGCGAAATGATGCACACTGAATTTCAAGCGTGCTTTTGGTACTTCTTTATAGATGCGTTACCATCTTAAAATACACGCGCGTAGTGCTGGCAACGCCATCTGTTTGGAAACAGCGAGAACCTATTCAACGTCATGAAATGTATATAGGGTGTCTCAAAATGACCTGAAATTTTAATTGTTTTAGAAAAAGTATTATTTGTTTACAAAGTACGGATATGTTAATTTTAATATATGATACAAACATGGAGGTTATGTGTGGAAGACAATAACTGATAAATGGCCGCCTCGTCCCTGTTTTTCAAACGTTGAGTCTTTTGACGAAATTTTCAATACGTTTTGGTATAATTGCGGACTAATTTCTTTTATGGTGCGTCCAATTGCTTCCTTGAGCTCCGAAGTGGTCTGTGGATCATTAGCATATACTTTTTCTTTTAAAAGCCCCCAAAGAAAGAAGTCCAATGGCGTCAGATCGCATGATCTTGGTAGCCAATTCATATCGCCGCGACCCGAGATAATACGACAGTGAAACTTCGTCTGCAACAACTGCGTTGTTTTTGTGCATTTTTACCATTTCTATGCGTTGCTTGATCGTGTCATTCTTCATGACTAAACCTCAATACTTCCTGATACTAGTTGTCAAACATTAGTACTCTATGTCCGCCATAAAAAAATGGCGCGTCATTTTGAGACGTCATATTTATATATCTATGTACGGATACTACGAACGGAGAGAACAAACCATTTGAAGGTATATCCCTAATTTTCACTTTAAATCTTGCTTTGTATTTACACCTCAAAAATAATGATTGTAAGCCAAACCTAAGGAAAAACCGCTTACGCCACCTTTTTAGGTTGAGGTGACAATGAGTGACGAGACCATCACTTTGCGCGAGAATTTTTTTGTTATCACGCACTGACATTTTTACTGGTGGAAACAAACCCCCATGGAAATTAATATACGCAAAAATAGACTGCAAATTTATTTTATTAATAATTTTAATGTATGTGAAATGTATGCCATATATTGAAAATATATGTTGCATATATGTGCCAAATTCTAATTTTCGTAACGTTTTTATATATGAGATGTATATGCGTGGTATTACTGTATATCCATGAATCATATATCAATGATATAGGTAGCATTTACCCTGCATATATACCACATATATTTAGCATACCTGTTGCATACACACTGCATACATACCACATATATACTGCATAAATGTTACATATATGCCATATATATAGAGATATGCTACGCATATCTGTATATAGTTTTTATATGTAACAGTGTATTTTAACTGTAAGTTAAGTTTTATTAAGTTTAAGGGGTTACCCCCACTTGCGATTTTGAAAAAAATCGATTTTTTTTATTGCATTTTTTTGAAGTATAAGTCTCTGAGAATATGTCCTGAAAATTTCAAGTCGATCCGAACAAAATTGACCGAGATATGAGCGTTGAAAGAGAAGAATCCATTGTGTAAACGACCGGAAATTGAAACTTTAAACGCGTTTTTCTCAAAATGGCATTTCTGAAGTCGGTGACCAAGATTACTCGAACACTAATGAACCGATCTTCTTGAAATTTTGCAGGCTTATTTAATACATAAAAATGTAGTCTTTAATCGTTCGATTTTTTTTTTGAAAAAAAAAAATGGCCGTTTTATAGCCAAAAACGGCCGTTTTTTTTCGTTAAAATCGAACCATTAACTTTGACTGTCCGCCATTTTGTGAAAAATGAATATTTTTTAAAATCCTCCGATTAAAGACTAGTTTATACTTATATTTGACTAAATCCATCCGCATTTTTTTTCTTCAGATGATCCACTTCGCCGCAATGTTGGTCACCGCTAACCGTGTATATAAAAACATTATTTCATTGACTTCATTTGCCACTAAACAATGTAATATTTTTCAATAAAAAAATTATTGAAAGTTCTTCAAGATGTGTTCTTTAAGATGGTATATTGATCGATTAAAAAAGTTTTGTAGTTTTCTTTTTAAAAATTCATGAAAAAGGCCTTTTTTTGCGCTACAAGTGGGGGTAACGCCTTAACTGTAGTAGTGTTTATACACAGCATATATTTTTTGTCAGGAATATGTATCAAAAATGTATGAGTCATATATGACGCATACACTTTTGATATATTTTTCTGACAAAAAAATATATTGAAAATATATCGAAAATAAATGCGCCGTATATGCCTCATATATGCATCATATATAGTGTTTATACGTAGCGTATATTTTTTGATCAGAAAAATATATCGAAAATACATGGGTCATATATGCGTCATATATTTGGTGCATATGTACTGAATATATACGTATTATTCTATTTTTCCTCACTATATATGCGACCGGTATATATATATATGTAGCATACATTTTCTGCGTATATTTTACCTACATAAATTTCCATGGAGGAAAGAACAAAAAAATATATAGTTGCCTGGTGTACCATTTAATAAAAGCATTCAAATAATTCAAAAATATGAAGTCGAACAAAAAAGTGTTTCCTACAAAAGTTTTATGGCCTTAAGGGGCACATCCGATGGCGATACAAAATATTTTTTTTTCAACGCGTCTACGAGCTACCACCGTAACTGTCAATTTCATATGGAATGACATGCCTCTATTGCTCGACACAGAGTCGAATATGCGTCTCGAAATTCACCGCTGTGTGTGTAACAGCCGACCCTTCCAAAAACTTCAAACCGCCATAATTTTCGTGATTTTTGAATCAACTGTTTATCGAAAAATAAAAAATATGACTTGCCATTTAAAAAAATCAAAGTTAACGATGTATCTCCTGGACGTATTGACCAAATAAATATTTTGTATTATGATTGGATGCCCCCCCCCCCCCCCCCCCAAAACCATAAAAGTTTTGTAAGATACACTTTTTTGCACAATTACATCTTGTCGATTTATTTTTATCCTTTTTTTTCATGGGACACGCTGTATCCGTACTTGGGCATGTACCAACGAAAAACAAAAATCAGACAGTGGCAGCACGAAAGAGAACGCAGAGATGCACTTTATTTATTACTCGCAGGAGGTGCCCTTGAATTAAAATGGTAATAGAAGTGTACCATTTGAATTGCGAATATCATAGCTCGTATCCATTCTCTCTCTCTCTCTCTCTCTCTCTTTCTCCCTCCCCCTTCTCTCTCTGCATTCGACCATCATCCATGATTCACCTATGTATATGCTAAGTAGCACCTTGTTTTGAATTTAGAACAGGCGCCATATCGCCGAGCGCAGGATTGCTCTTTGGCCCCGCGAAACTGTTGCTACCTCCTACTCCTTCATACGTGCCCCCTGCATGCCCACGGTCCTCGCCCTAAGTACGATTAATTCGTCCGCGAACATCCGCGGCCGGAGCGACAGTAACAGGGAGAGAGATGGAATCTTCCGGAGAAATTTCAATCGAACATCGTCAAGAAGCCTGCCGTTATTTGTCGTCCTCGAAATCCTTGTTTACCCAGCGTTCGAAAAATGCCGAGAAACAAAAAAGGGCGAAAAGAAATTTGAACGAATTACACGGTAGAAGTAAAGCAGAGGCGCGAAAAGACGAGGAGAAACGTCCTCACGGGCCTTCCTCCCTGCGCGCTATATGTATACACCTATTTACCTACCTAAGGTAAACAGCAATCCGGGGGTGTATTTTCCTACGGTGGCTCGTCGGCGAAAGGGCCAGCTCGGCGAAAAGAAAGAAAAAAAAACGAAATTTCATCCCCGTTAAAAATTCCGTTAAAATTTCAGTCGGCCACGAATTTCGAGGCTGTCTTTTTTTTTATTATATCCCTCGGGGTGCTCGAGCGCCTAAGTCAACATTTCACAGCGGCTCTTTTCTTGGCCCTTGTATGCTTCTTCGCGTCTCTCCCTCGCCCCGCAGTAAAAAGGAATCTTGGAAGTTTCTCGATTTTTTTTTCCATCTTATAGGCGACGCCGTCTCGGCAGAAAATCGAAACCGCGAAAGATATTGTGCAAAGGATTGAAAAAAAGAAAGAGATTCCTCGAGTACCGGAAGCAGGGCTGAAAGAAATAAAAGCGAAGAATTTGATCGCACATTGAGGTGACCGCTCGCCCTTCTCTCTATCTCGCGTAAATATCAATTTGTTTTTCAACGTTGCGCATACAGGAAGTGGAAAAACTTTCGGGCTGCCGGACGTGAATTCTCGCATTACCGTGTTTACAATAAATAACAATGATAATAATTCACAGCTTCCCGCTTGGCAGATGCTTTCGATAATTTATCCGATGATTTATCTCAAGCGCTCGTTTATTTCGATCCTGCGAGCTCGTGTCTCGCAGATGGAAGGATATTTCCCTTTGACAACAAGCACGACCACAAAGATTCGACGTTTTTTCCATCGCCCGATCTTTTCGTTCTTTTTTTTTTCCCGAACGGAAAGACCGGGTGTCGATTCCTATCTTAATTTCTATCATTGTCGAGGGGTCAAACGGTTCCAGCGAGGTGCGCGAGATAGAATTCGCCGTGCATTTCGTTTCGACACTGCGCGAGGGACCATCGGGCAAAATAAAACGCTCTAACGAAATATTGTCCTTTCTGCTGATTGTAACGGAGATTACTGATTTTTTTTTGTATTTAGCGTGGAAAAAAGATTCGGCAAAGTGGACAGTTCGAGAGAATATTGTATTATTTTTATTCATTATTTATATTGCGTTATTTTGATTAATTTATTAATTTCGTGTTATTTGTTAAACACTACATTATTTATATTATTTTTGTATTAATTTTTTTTATTGACTGTTCACCGGTTATTGCATATTTTTTGTGTTCGTTATAAAATATAATATTTCCTTGACGTGTCTATATTCTTCATATTTTCGTCATATTCGTTTCATTTCTTCACCGTTATTTTATAAAAATCATTATTCATCTTTCATTTCATGTTTTTATACGTCGCATTTTTTTCTGTATCAATCTATACATATTTACACTCAAAGTCCCCAATTAATAAAATAAAATTTTTGCAAAGAAGAACAAAATTGTTTTCCCCGCATTAGCCTAGTATCTTTTATTTCCGATTAAGGGATTACCCCCACTTGCGATTTTGAAAAAAATCGATTTTTTTTTAATGCATTTTTTTAAAGTATAAGTATCTGAGAATATGTCCTGAAAATTTCAAGTCGATCCGAACAAAATTGACTGAGATTTGAGCGTTGAAAGAGAAGAATCCGTTGTGTATACGGGCGGCTAATTGAAACTTTAAACGCGTTTTTCTCAAAATGGCATTTCTGAAGTCGGTGACCAAGATTACTCGAACACTAATGAACCGATCTTCTTAAAATTTTGCAGGCTTATTTAATACATAAAAATGTAGTCTTTAATCGTTCGATTTTTTTTCGAAAAAAATGGCCGTTTTATAGCCAAAAAACGGCCGTTTTTTTCGTTAAAATCGAACCATCAACTTTGACTGTCCGCCATTTTGTGAAAAATGAATATTTTTTAAAATCCTTCGATTAAAGACTAGTTTATACTTATATTTGAATAAATCCATCCGCATTTTTTTTTCAGATGATCCACTTCGCCTCAATGTTGGTCACCGCAAACCGTGTATATAAAAACATTTTTCATTGACGGCCATTTGCCACTAAACAATGTAATATTTTTCAATAAAAAAATTACTGAAAGTTCTTCAAGATGTGTTCTTTAAGATGGTGTATTGATCGATTAAAAAAGTTTTGTAGTTTTCTTTAAAAAAATTCATGAAAAAGGCCTTTTTTTGCGCTACAAGTGGGGGTAACGCCTTAAAAAGAACACCATAGAAAAAAAAATCTAATTCAGGCTCCTATGTGTAATCGACACGGCGGATGTGGTGGTCGTAAAAAAATTCTCGAGGCAACGATATTTTGGATGTTCCATCGGTTACTCACGTCACAGCTTGGAATTCGTACCCCGTGCTCGAATTCTACAATGACGAGGCAGGTAGAGAAAAATAGGGGGGGTGCGAGAGAGAGAGAAAGAGAGAGAGAGAGAGAGAGAGAGAGAGAGAGAGAGAGAGAGAGAGAGAGAGAGAGAGAGAAATGCAGTCAGAGCATAAATGAAAGAGTAAAAAATTCGAGTAACACCAAGACCAGGACGAAATGGAAGGTACCGTTCCATGGCCCCCAAAAAGAGAGAGAGAGAGAAACGAGGACATGCGACACGAACTCGGCCACATAGTGGGCGGATCACCCTGCGATCAGATTAATGACATCATAAACCCAATAAAATATCACCGAGGATCCCAACAATGCGGGCGAATCTCCAGGGACTCCGGGCAGCCTCGACCAAAATCCAAACCGTTCGTCCTCTCGACTCCTTTTTTGAATGTTTTTTTTTCTCGGCCCCCTAACCGAAGAGGTGGAGTATCCTTTTCTTCCTCGTCACTCTCCCCCTCACTCGCTCTCGCTTATTTACGATTTTATGCAGCAAGACCATTTTTTATTTTTATTTTATAAATATTTTTTTATATACCAAGTAAAAATATCACTGCATTTCATCAATAAATGAATACTCAGTTCGAGTAATAATCACCTAATTCCAAAGATCATTTTTTCGTATTTTTTTTTCTCTTTAAGAAAAAATAAGTTCCATTTTATTTATCTTTATTTTCTTTTTTTAAATATGGTTTTCCACTCACTTTTTTTCGTAATAATAAAAAGTCACCGGCTTTATTTTCTGTCAAACTTATGCTTATTGGGGGAGAATCTTGAGTTCTGGATCGTGAGAATCGAGAAACGTGAGGGCAAGAGAAGAGAGAAAAAAACGAAAAAAAAAAAACATCGGGGTATTTTGTATACCAGGTTGCTGTGCTCCTCCCGTCTCGAAGACACGGCTGATCGAAGGATCGAGGAGCCTCGACCCAATCCCGAGGACATGTCGCGGAGCATCTCTCACAGCAGGTGATGGTGCACCCTCTATCACGGTGGCAAGCACTCGAGGAGCCTCGGAGCACGTCCCAGAAAGAGAGAGAGAGAAGGGAGAGAGATGAACGAGTCCCAAAAAACGTAATCACCGAACCCTCTATGCAGAAAACTCACTGTCCTCATCCATCAGCGATTTGTTTTTGCCCCCGACGACAAGATTGACGAATCGCGAGGGCCTCAATAAAAACGAAAGTCGATCGAATTCTCGATGCCTGGGGGATTTTAGTTTTTATCGTCGGTACTCTGCACAGGGATACGTAACCCTTTTAACATTTTTGCCCCAACCAAGTGCCAGAGACACCAATACGAGAATTTGCAGAAATTGTCTGCCATTTAAATCCTGGCTCTTTCTATTACTGATCAAGAATAACGAGGGTAAACTAAAAATCATGAATTAACAATAAACACTAATCTAAATTAGTGTTTATTGTTAATTCATGATTTTTAGTTTAGTCCAGGATTTAGGTTTAGTCCAGTTTAATCCAGGATTAGAGCCAGGATTTAAATGGCAGACAATTTCCGCAAATTCTCGCACTCGATTCTCTCGATTCTCGATCGCAATTCTCGAGGGCAAACTAAAAATCATGAATTAACAATAAACACTAATTTAGATTAGTGTTTATTGTTAATTCATGATTTTTATTTTGCCCTCGTTATTCTTGATCAGTAATAGAAAGAGCCAAGATTTTTGCCGATTTTGACTTATTTTTTCCTGATGTTTGCCGAATTTTGCCAATTTTGACTGATTTTTTGCCGTTTATTTTGGACTATTAGTAGTCCTAGTTAGATTTGAAAAAAAACTGCTTCCTTTACGATAAATTGGCAAAATCGGCAAAAATCGGCAAAATCGGCAAAAATCGGCAAAATCGGCAAAAATCGGCAAAAAATCAGTCAAAATCGGCAAAATTCGGGGAAAAGTAAGTCAAAATCGGCAAAAATCGGGAAAAAATCAGTCAAAATCGGCAGTGCCGGAGACAGCAAAAAAATCGGCAAAAATCGGTTGGAAATCGGCAGTGCCTGAGAGCGCAAAAAAAAATCGGTGAAAAAACGGCAACCACGAACCGGTCGCCGATCTCGTTGCGATTGTAGGATACGTTTGATAAATTGCGTAAGTAAGACACTTGTCACGTCTCGTCAACAACGGGCACTTCCAGCGGGCCTCTTCTCTCGCGATCGACGCAGCGCCGATAATAAATCACGCAACGCGATCGCATATACAAAATAATATTTATTTGATTACGCCTCGGTGCCTCGTTGTCCCACCTCCCAAACACACACGCACACACACACACACGGGCGTAACAGTTTAATAAACGCGGAGCCATACAAGTGTTTGTTATTCATCCCGCGGATCGGTATATCGGCAGCTACGATCGACGAATTCGTGTCCCGCGGCGTCGTCGTACGTCGATCGGTCACGCATCCGTGGCGCAATCAGAGTGTGCACTCGGTGTCTTACCTACAGGGTGTCCTGTCCCATTCGCCCAATACAACTCAAATATACATAACGAAATTTCACTATTTTGTATCTTTATTAAATTGTAATTAAATACGTGGTAAATTAATTAAAAAACGAACAGTAATCAGGTTGAAGCAGCCTAAAGACATTTCGATTTTTTTTTTGAATACTCGTCGAGTAAAAAAAATAATTTCGAAAATTCCCCACCTGCTGTATTTTTAATGATATCGTCATCAAATTCGTTATAAATTTATGTAAGTACTTTAAGGCCTTAAGCCACGGTAATAGGTATAAAATCATGTGCGAATTTAACCATTTTTTTCGTATGAAAAAGTGATTGACCCATAAAATTAATTACACATCTATTTAGTATGAATATCAAGCTGTTAAAAAAAATATTTTTTTTTTTCGATGTACAAAATACCCGACTAATATTTAGTTTTGTTATCTTTTTTTAGGCGCTCCGCGGCGTGACATTTAGCATCCACATTTTTTTACCTAGAACAAAAAACAATAATTCTCGTCAATCTACATTAGAATACCTAGAGAAGTACGTACGGAATGTAAAAAAATATTGTTTTATTCGAAAGTTGTAGGTATTTGAACTTAAGAAATGATTTTTTAGTGAAAAATTTCGTCACTGCTCATAACCTGCTCATAAAATGAAAAGATTTCGACTGATCAGAAATTCCGTACGTACTTCTTTGCGAAATGCAATTAGGAACGTAACTTTTAAATTTAAAGTAAATCGAGTGAAAATTGTTGAAGTTATTTGTCACGACAATTGGAAACAAGCTGTTTCCAGTAGTCGGCCATTTTGTGCATAAATTTTTTTTTTCTAACAGCTTGATATTCACACTAAATAGATGGGTAATTAATTTTAGGAGTGAATCACTTATTCATACGAAAAAAATTAATCACTTATTCATACGAAAAAAAATGAATCATTAATTCTTACGAAAAAAATCGTACATGATTTTACACCCGTTACTGTGGCCTAAGGCCCTAATTAATTTCAGGTAACGTAACGATTTCTTTGCTTATCAATTTTTCCAGATACCGATCGTCCTGAAGCTACCAACGACGGTATTCCGGACACCCTCTATAAATGCATGCATATTTCGAGAACAAAGTATGCTCCTCGGTTCAAGAGAGGTAAAGAGGGTCGCGCGCGGGGGTCGCTCGCTATCGAAATCTCGAATCGACATACGACGTCTCCGCATCCCGTGGCTCATCAGAGAGAGTGAGAGAGTGACCGCGCAGACGGAGGCAAATGCGAAGATGCCTCGTCATTCGACGATGATACGGCTGCGCGGATATCGATGATCCTTTTGGGGCGAAGCCTTCTCTTCGCCTTCTCTCTCTCTCTCTCTCTCTCTCTCTCTCTCTCTCTCTCTCTCTCTCTCTCTCTCTCTCTCCTCTGTGCTCACGCACCGTGAAAAAATGGCATACCAAATCAGTCGACCAATTATACGATTTTTTTCTCGTCTGAAGTGTCAGTTAGGTGTACAAATCGATGTAGAATTTTTTGCTCATTTTTAATAAAAAATATAACGCGTACTTTGACATGAACATCAATATAAATTGCACTTCCAAGTTCGTTCTTTTATTTTTTTCACACCGCAAATTTTTTCTTCACTTTTTTTTTGGAACATTCTAGCCTGGTAATCATTCTTATTTTTGGCTTAGTCTACCCCTTTGAATTATGGTAGGACAATATTGAGGTAAAAATAAACGAAAAGATATTAATTGTCGGGTAAGAAATATTACGTACAAATTATAATTTTTCATTCTCTTTATTAAGGGGCCAGTCGATTTTGAAAATTTCAAAAAATCGTTTTTTTCACTGTTTTTCAAAGTACATACATTCAGAAGTATTGTGTCAAAAGTTTATGTAAACCCGAGCTCTCTAAGTATCTTTTTTACCTGTCCGTCAGGACCTCATTTCGTCTACCTGAGCGTATTGCGCGCTCGGCCGATCATAGTATAAACTTCAAACGCGTTTTTTCTCGAAAAAACGTTTACAAAATCTAGCTCCATCGTGTCTCTAAAACTAATAAACCGATTCTCTTGAAATTTGAACTACATATTGTACACATGGTTCACAACAAGATGACCCTCGATGGTTTTAAAATTTTGATTTTTACTTTTTTTTGCGAAAAACTGCGAAAAAAGGCGTTTTTTTTTACTTTTTTCGTTTTTCTTTTGCCATTTTTTTATACAACTTTATATCCGAGGGTCATTTTGTAGCTGGTGTCATACCGAATCTAATGGACTTCGATGTTTTGTTTCAGCCAAACCGTTGCCGAGTTGTGATGGAGCTACCTAGTCCACCTATTTTTGAGGCGTTACGTTAAACTATAGTTTTTTTACTTAAAAATGAATAAAAATTAATTAAATTTTTTAAAATTTATTTCAAGACTTTATTTATCAAGCCTAACAACTTTTATATTCATATCTTTTATAAAATCCTCAAAAAAAATCGCAAAAATAGCCGTTTTCGTGGCTCCAAAGTGGACTGGCCCCTTAATTAAAGTTTGAAAAAAAAAAAAAAATCTACTGAGAAATGTTTTTTTTTTCTTTTTCCGTAGTTCATAATTATAAAATATTTTCCGTAATTTTTATAATTGTAAAAATGATCTACAAGAATAACAGAATCTTATAATTGTTTTTTTTTTCAATTAGCCGTTGAAATTTTTCAATTCTGTTTAATTTTTTTTAAATTCAACTCTATTATCGTTGTTCTTCACAAAATCCACAAAAACAAAAACTGCTCGGAGCGACTTAAAAAAATATGGTAATGTATGTTTGAAAAAAACGTTAAAAAATTGAAACCCAATCAAATATTATAAAAACATCGTAATATCAAACATTAAGTATTGTATACACATCAATATATATTAATAAAAAATACCAAGAAGCTGCTGCCAGCTACTTAAAAAGCTGTACTGCATTCTACGTTTTAAAATCTCTCGGACTTGTATTTTTTCAACTTGCTTCCGTCCTGTTTGATTCCACAATTTTTTCGTTTCCTCTCGCCTGATCGTCGTGCACGCTGAAAATTCATGAAAGATTCAGGGACTGTGAAAACCCCTGAGATGACCGGATACGGACTACGTGCCTCGTATGCAGGTAGTACTTATTATATACGCGATACGAAATCGGCATATTTTATTCTGAACATTGTAAACAATGCTGCGCGAAGGAAAAAAAACTGGCAGGCTGATTGGATGAAAATTCGAACGTTACCCGCTGATCGAGCGAAACGAGGAAAAGGAAAACCCTTCTTCGTTTCTTTTTCCTTTTTTCTACCGTTTTCTCGACGTGACCCAAATTTCCAATTTTCCTTCTCCTCTTATTGCCCGGAAACGGTAACTGCGAGAACAAATGGAAAGAGAAAAAAGGGCAGAAGAAAGGAGAGAGCGAGAGAGAGAGAGAAAGAGAGAGAGAGAGAGAGAGAAACGGAAAAAAAGAAAACAGGCCATTTTACATTATGCAGTTTTGAGCACGGGGCACGTGCCCCATAAAAATGCGTGAACCGTACAGATCTTTCGTTACGATCCGCTAGTTCAAAATTGTGAAAAGCTCGGAGGTGCAAATGAAGGTATCCGCGAGAGAGAGAGAGAGAGAGAGAGAGAGAGAGAGAGAGAGAGAGAGAGAGAGAGAGAGAAAAGAGAGAGGGAGAGAGTAGAAATGTTCTCTATACAAAGAAAGTGCTTCCAGCACGAATTTTACTGATGCGAAAATAAAAAAAGGACGAAATAGAAGAAAAAAAAATAAACACCGTTACGAGAAAAGAAACGTGCAAGAAAAAAAGCGTCCATCGTTAAGGAGGGTTGAGGGCGATGGGGGGGCGAAATTTTTATGCGCGCCAGTCACCCGTGGAGGGCTGCTCGTGACCTGTTGAATTTTTCCTCGACAATTTATGACGCCGCCGTACTACACGACCGGGCTCAAATAAAACGTCTCCCTGGGATGGAAGAGGAAAGAAAAAGGCGAAGAAAAAACTGGGCCTGCCATGATTGCCGGAATAAAGATTCGGGCCACTCGACGAAATCGTGACAATTTTTTTCCGCCGTTTTTTTTTTTGTACTTTCTTCGGCGGCAATCCTTATTTTTACACGGGTTGCTTGAGGGATTATTTCGGGAATTCGAAGGCCGTCGTAAAAAAAGGAATGTATTTTGAAAACAGAATTACTGCGGCGCAATTGCACGACGTCTGGCTCCTCTAAAGGGGGATTAAAAAAATTGCTTACCCCCCCTAAACTTGGCGGAATTTTTTTCTGTTCTTTTTGCTTACTGTAAGTTGAAAAAAAAAAATTGACTGCCATTGCCAAATTGAATCACCGCATGGCTCTTCTCAGATACATTTTTTGGCTGTTTGAAAAAAAAAAACAATCTACTGAGAAATGTTTTTTTTCTTTTTCCGTAGTTCATAATAATAAAATATTTTCCGTAATTTTTATAATTGTAAAAATGATCTACAAGAATAACAGAGTCTTATAATTGTTTTTTTTTCAATTAGCCGTTGAAATTTTTCAATTCTGTTTACATTTTTTTTTAATTCAACTCTATTATCGTTGTTCTTCACAAAATCCACAAAAACTGCTCGGAGCGACGCTCAATCTTAGCGGACGCATTTTTTTCTATTGTACATTTTGTTTCGTCCGTGGCTTCCCGAGCAGAATCGATTGCACGAGTGGCTCTCTCCGGGACGGAGGGTGACTGCATCTGGGTGCATCTCAGCCGTGGATGTTGTCTCGTGTGCGATGGAACGTGTGTCTTCGTCCATCGGCTCGTGGCAGGCGGGCACCTCTCTTCCACCGCCGCCCTGCGCACCCCTTTTTTATTTTCTCTTTCCACGTTCCCATGTTCGTACCACTCGCGATGTGATTCTGACTCACCTGCACTTGCTCTTGTAACGTGTAAACGCACTTTTATTTCCGTCTGACTCTCTCTCTCTCTCTCTCTCTCTCACTCACTCATTCACTCCAAGATGGAAATGCACACTAACGAACTTGTTCCACGTCTTCTCGTCTCTTCTCGGGCTCATCTCGACACGTGGTCCAGCAATTCCCTTCGCGGATGTTTTCCGCTCCTCCTCGTGCCAAGAAAAAAATACCGAGGTATTTCGTGTCGTTGCAAGGTGTGTACTCATTCATATATATATATATATATATATATATATATATATATATATATATATATATATATATATATATATATATATATATATATATATATATATATATATATGCGTGCGTATATTGTCTGTACATCGGCTCTGATCGTAAAGATTCCGAGTTCCGAGTGCTCAAAGAATTTCCAACTCAAGCCGCCACGGCGGTCAGTCTCGTACACCATTATGTATATAAATATATTTATACGCGTGTACGCTAGTGTCTCGGTGTGCGTATGTACATTGGGCAAACTGAAAGTGGCTTTGGACTCGGAGCTACGTGCTCTGCTATATGTCCAAGGAGAGACGTCTACTTTGTATGGCGAACGAATTTTCTAAAAATAATCATTATGATGAAATACTAAAGAAGTTGAGGCCAAATTTTTGTGGTGATTTAAATTGAGCTTGTGCGTTCATGGGCGTTGTTGAAAGTATGTATATAAACCATTCGAAATGTTTTTTTGACAGTAGGAATAATTTGCCATTGAATCAATCATTGTAAATATATTTGTTAACTTTGCACATCCATGTAATGTTTACATTGTACGTATAAGGTATAATAAACATATGTTCGCATCATTTTAATATGTATATTACATAAAATATAAATATTATATTCATGTACAATAATAATTGTATATAAATGTAGTGACCTGCTTTAATATTCGAGCACCATTGTTTTTAAAATATTGCCCTGTACACTTGCTTATAGTCGAGTTAAGGACTGCATGCTTTATTACCACGGAGTACACTTCTTATTATCAGAAACATACGTTTTATTCGTTCAATTAACGTCATTATTGATATAGCATAAGATAAAAGAAATGACGCTTGTTTTTGTACCGCAAAAATATTTATAATATTTTTAAACAAGGTTTTAATCGAAAATATATTAAATTATAATAATTGGAATATTTCGTTGGACTTCCCTTTTACTTAACAACATGTTCCAATCGCTTTGGCATGTTCAAAATGATTTTTGTCAAATGATTTACAGATACTCGTCACCATTTTTCTGTAAATGCATTTTCAACTCTTCTTTTGATCTGATGGATGTTTTTCGTACGCTACGATCCAACTCATCCCACAGATTTTTCGTTCGACCTGAGTCTGGTGGCTGTGGTGGAGGGTTCAAAACCTTTGAACAATTTTACAACAGATATTCTTGAACAATACGTGATTTATGTTTGGAATCATTGTCCTGGTAAAATTTGAAACGATAACGAATGTTCATATTTGTTGGTCTTTCTATTAAATCGTTTTTACAAAGATTTAAATATTGGTTTTTGTCCAATGTGCCTTCGATGAAAACCAACTCTACAGATCCACCACCGTGTTTCATGGTTGGTCTTGGATTTTTAAGTTTGAACTCTTCGTTCACTTCACGCCATCCCATTTTGCGTCCATTACTTCAAACAATGTTGAATTTGCTTTCATCGGCAAATATTACGGCGTTCCCCCGTGTCTTTTCTTTATTTAAGTAATCCTTAGCGAAACTAATTATTTTCTTCCTATTGTTTTCGCTCATATAAGGCTTCTTACGAGCAACTTTACCATTGTAACGTTCTTCCTTCAGGGCTCTGCGAACTGTATCAGGATGCACTTTCGTCTTCATTTAAAGGGGCCATCCCAGGTGACAGCAATTCTTTTCTCTCGCTTTTTGGGATTTTTTTTATGAACCATTAAAACAAATTATCTTTGAATTTTTACCGCTTATTTATTAACATTTTTACAGTCCCCCAGAATTTTATCAAATAAAAATAACGAGTTGAATCAACTTTTCGTCGAATCGAGTTCGAAAGACACTCATATTTAAAAAAAAAAAACGTTTATTGACAGCTGCCATGATTCCGGAGATTTTGGTCATCTGGAATAAAAAAATCAAGCGGTATTTAAATTTTAAACTAGAGTAAAGTAAAAAGATATGCCGAGTCCATGTAACACTCACAAATTTTTTGCAATTTGTACAAAACAATTTATTTCTTTTTGTTTAACCTGTCTCATGGAGCATTTAATCACGGATCTTGTCTTATTTTCCTGATAATGTTACGTTTATCGCGAACAGCAAGGAGTTTTGTATTCTCTATTCTATCTCTATTCTATTGTATCTCTATTCTATTCTCATCAGTATTCTCCGTGTTGGGCTTTAATCAATTAAATTTTCTATCAGTTCATTAGTTGACTAAAAAAAGTCATTGCCTTTAATTTAATTGCAACTACACTATTAATTGCATTTTCCAATTTGGATTAATCTATGTTAATTGCAACTCGCAATTGAAACAATTGCAATTAATTTTTTTTTATTGTTCCAAGTAACAATTGAAACTAACAGTTAACCGCATATACGTATTTCAATAACTTACACATTCGTCCTGAGGCTACTCCGCGCCGTATACAATAATCAGTTTTAATTGTTAGTTTTTAATCAAACACATTTAAAATATCGAAAATTCATTAGTTTCTAATTGTGGAAAGTCACGATTAACAATTGGTTTATTGTTAATTGTTATAGTCGTGATTAACAATTACTTAATTGTTAATCTATATCTTAATTGTTACCCGAGCAATTACATTTTGCCCAACACCGCCGCTGCTGTACTCTTACTAACGCTTGATGAGCTGAAAATTGCTCGATTTATTTTCCCTGTTCTCTATGGAAAATGATCAGCTGGCGTACATCGAACGAAATATTATTAATTTAATAAAACATCTGGGTGGTCGAACTACTTTTTTTTAGAATAAACGAGCTACAAAATTACAGTGTGTCCGAATATTTTTGCGACACCAAAAGCAAGCATTATCTCTTCTATCTTATGATAAAATAATGACGTTGTTCGAATGAATAAAATGTATGTTTTGACAATAAAAAATATGTTTAGATACCAAACTAGTTAGGCAAAAAGTGAACAAAGTCTGGATTGCCTTTACTATTCAGTTTTGCTGAAAACATTCAGTAAGTACAGAATTATTCTGCGTAAAAAATATTTGTCCTCTATGATAAGAAGACATATGGCAACACCACAGAACAGTATTGTTCAATATTTGGAGAAAAAAATAATTAACGTGTTCTTAAAGTTAAAAACTTTCATCATAAAAAAATATTATGATAAAATATTATTATGCATGTTTGAGTGAAATTTCAGAACAGTCGACTATTTAGATTGGAAGACAGTGGGTTTTAAAATTGCAACTTTTAACACTGCAGGGTCTGCATTGACCGAAAGTCAGGTCACATAATTCATCGTACCATTCTATTGTGTTTATGGATTTAAAAAAAAAAAATTATGTTTGGATATCAAACTAATTAGGGAAAAAAGTGAACCAAGTTTGGATCGCCTTTACTATTCAGTTTTGCTAAAAAGATTGAGTAAATACAGAATAATTCTTCGTAAAAAATATTTGTCCCTTATAATAAGAAGACATACGGCAACATGACAGACCAATATTGTTCAATATTTAGAGAAAAAAATAATTATCGTGTTCCTAAAGTTCAAAACTTTTATCATAAAAAAAATATTAGCGGTATAAATATTAATATTTTGTATTGTTTATGTTATCTTCATGAACAAATGAAAGTCTTGGTTAATTCACAAGTAATTAAAAAATTTGTTCGAATAAAAATTACTTCCAAATAAAAATTTGTGTTGCAGTATTATTTTAAACGATGCGATGTTGCCATATGTCTTCTTATTATAGGGGACAATTATTTTTTACGGAAAATGATTCGGTCTAAATTTAGATGCAGACCCTGCAGTGTTAAAAGTTGCAATTTCAAAACCCGTTGTCTCTCAATCTAAATAGTCGACTGTTCTGAAGTTTTACTCAAACATGCATAACGATATGAACAATGTCTGGTTAAAATTTGAACAAAATCTATAGAAATCAACAGCGCGCGCCCGTTCTACCTTAAGGGATTATATACAGTCAGGAGGCCCAAAAAGACGAATTTTTCAAGGATTTTTCTTGAAAAGACCTTTAAATCTATTAACTTTTATCTGTATTTGAACATTTTTTATTTGCAAAATAATTATTTTGAAAGCTGCTGTAGCTGATGTCCGGGAGCACCTCTAAAAAAGGCGTCTTGGGGCGAGCACGATATCTCTGGACTGGATCATCTAAAATGAAAAAAAAAAATATATATATATATGTATATATTTCGTTAATATAATGGATTATCTTGTAATTTATCGAAGAAATAAGCAAAATAATAATTTTTGACAAAATGGCGGCTTCACAAAAAAAATCGATTGTTCACAAAAATGCAGGCCTTAAATTGTTTATAAAATGGAAAATATTTATCAGTGAGAAAAAACCTTCGATTAATTACTGCAAAATATACTTGAAAAGATTGCGTTAAAATTTGAGACCGATCGGTTCAGCCGTTTCCGAGAAATCTTTCTCGCCGATTTTAAAAACACAGTTTTGAAAAAAAATCATTTAAAGTTTCAAAAGCACTTTACAACGCTCTGACACGTAATTACAGATGTGCGTGCAACTTCGACAATATTCGCCAGATTGACAAGACATTTTCTGTGTGTGTACTCCAATACATGTACATTACGATTTTCTTTTTATTCGATTTTTAGAAAATTTTAACTGTATGTAACCCCTTAAAGTGAGTCACTGAATAGAAATTAAGTATTTCTTCAGAGAGAAAATTATTCGCTATTCATGGAATTATGATTAACAAAACGTCCTTCGAAATTGCAATCGATGATATTAACGAGTTATACGCATTAAGAAATTTAAAAAAATCGATTTTTTTTAAATTGCATTTTCGGATTGTACAAATATGTGAGTATATTCCCTGGAAATTTCAAATCGATCCAGCGAATATTCTCGGACATATACACATATTTGTAAGGACGCTCGAAGCGCGTCTCCGAGCGTCCGGAAAACTTCAAACGCGTTTTTCTCAAAACGGTGTTTTCAAAGTCGGTGAGCACGGTTTCTCAAAGACGGCTCAACCGATGGGTCTGCAATTTTAGCACAACCTTGTCAGATATATTCTTCAGCTATTGATCGAAGGACTAAAATTTCCGATAATTATTTCTATTTTTTTTCAACGATTTAACGAAAAAAATTTGATCGTAAATCGAAATTGTTTCTTTCCGGAGCCAGCATTTTGTCAAATATTAAAATTTCGACTATTCCTTCGATCAATATCTGGATTCATCTGTCCCCTAAAAGAATCTTTTTGGTTTTTTCATTTTGGATAATCCAAACCGGAGATACTTTGCTCATCGCCGGACACTTTTTTTTCGGGGACCTCTAGGAGACTTCCTACAGGAGCAATGTTAATGAATGTTTTCGAAAATAAAAAATGCCAATCCAAAGCTAAAAGATGCCACTACACTGCCTAATACTTTTCATTTTGCCCAAATGAAATGCTTTTCCAGAAAAAAATCGTGAAAAAACGCCTTTTTTGGCCTTGCATCTGCGTTTAACGCCTTAAGCCAAAACAAATATAATACGGTTAAAAAACAAATATAAAAAGGTTAGGTTTTTTCCAGCCTCATCAAAGCAACCAATAATATCGAAAGGCAGCAACAATACGTTAGTTCAAGTCGAGAGCTTCACAGTCGCAATATAACTTTGTTTTCCCGCGCTTCATTACCTGCGGACACTTATTTTCCTTCCTTTCTTCGTTTCACGTTACTTCTCTTGTTTTTTTTCCCGTTTTTTTCAAGATTTTTTTGTCGTCCCTCTTCTTCCCGTTTACGATAGACGTCGTCGCCCCGTTCGTTTGCTAGGCCCCCGAGGGATACTCACAGCGTGGTCGTAAAGTTATTACCAATTCCACGGACAATGGGAGTGAACAATGGGAAAGGCGAATGGGCCATAATCGATTCGATTGTCACAGAGCTGAGGGACCTGGTTTTCTACGTTGCTACTTTTTTCTAGTTACTCCTCGTTTCTTTTTTTTTTCTCTAAATTCCAACCTCCTACGAATAAATCATTGATTTTCTCTGTCTGTGGCAAATCTCGAGTATTACGAGTGGAAGATTGACATTTTTTTTTGTTTAAAAAAAATTCCACCCACACACTTCACGTCGTTGGTGCCTGAACGGCTTGGAGATTTTTTTTTGCCCCGCTACTATACGTCACCCTCATGTCGCTACTCGGGCTTCCATTAATGACTGCCAATCGCCCCTGCGTCAATGGTCGTAAAACGATGGCCCCGCAAAAAGAAACTCTCGCTCTTTTTATAATCATCCGCAAATAAAAAAAATCGCACTAGCTTATGGGAAATACTCGAAGCGCTGCCCTTTATGGTATTTTTTATGTCCCCCTCAATTGTCTCGGGTAGAAAAAATGGTTTTCTCCTTAGGGACACCATCAAGGGGACTTTCCAATGACGCTGTAAAAAAATTGGTTTATATTTTTTCATTCTTAGGCGCGGAATTTTGCGAAACGTCATTTTCGAGGATTAAAGGTTCTCTGCAACATTTTAAGCTTCCTGCAATTCAAAACTGAAATTGTAATTTTTCGTAGGTTTCCATAACTCGAAATATCTTCGGTTATTAACTGTTTGTAGCAATTATTATTTCTTATTTGTGCATTTTTTGTTCAATATGTATACATTCAATGAAAAAAATATATCGTACTTGAATTAATGATAAAAAACAATAATGCATAGGGGACTTTCCACGCCATTTCACCTAGTCCTGACCCTGAACATTTTGTATGTACCTGATTTTTTTTTGTAAAATTATACCCCATGGAAGGAATATCCACACCAATTTTTAGATTTTTATCTCTTCTCTTCTAGGAGTTATAATTTTCCAAAAATGTCGATTTCGGAAGTTTTGAAAACGTTTAAACGCTGATAACTCCGGAACTAATTGAGATATCGACAAGTGTCGATACATAACTTTTTTCATTATGAAGCATACTTTCGTTAAAAAATATGAAAAAGTTATCAATTATCAATGTAAACGTTATTTTTCGCTTCTAAAGTGAAAACTATTTTTGTAAAAGATGAACGCCTTTTTAATTTTTTTTTCCTTAAATTCTCTAAAATAGACTGACCCATTCTATGATTTTTAAGACCAGTCTCATCGTGGGCCCAATTGGCCTTCTATTTTTTTTTTCGAATTAATAATATTTTTTAGAAGATTTTTATTATTTCAATATCCAATGATGCTATTAATGATTTTGTGATTTCCAACTCGGCTTCGAGAGGCCTGAAACGGTTTATTGTTAATTTATGCTGAATTTGACGAAAAAAAAAACATTTTATTCAAATTTTTTTTCGTCGATACTCGATTCATGGAGTACAATTTTACAAAAAAAAAATCAGGAATATGAAAAATGGTCGAGGTCGCGGGCTAGGTGGAATGGCGAGGAATGTCCCATAGATACGAAAATAGTTTGTGATGAACGTTAAAACGTAGGGGAGCTATATTTTCCTAAAAAATTCTCTACACAAATATTCTCTGCATAATTATTTTTTAAAGTGCGACCAAAAGTTGTTCGTTGATCTGAAAATTTCGTAATTAATATTGATATTAATACAAAAATTTAGATTCTTGTTTCTTTATAAATAAGCCTTTATTTTTGTGACGAATTAAATTTTTTAACCTCTTACAGAGTACTTTCCATTCACCATTTTTTTCGAACTTTATTCCTACTTCACATTATAATAAATATACTATTTTCCAATAACAAAATAATGATTACCTCCACTTTTTTCTCTCCAAAGAGAAAATCATTCCTTTCCACACAATCGGTCCTCTTTCAAGATCGACATTTTTCGTAGACAAATTTTAAAGAGTTCCTATTCCTTTTTCATTGTTACAGGGGCCCCAAGTGGAGGAAAGGACGATAATGGCCTCGAGTGATATTTTCGTATCCTGTTACGTGTAAGTGTTTGTGTGTATATAGGACAGAAAGTGGGCGAGTGAAATGGGAATGGTATTGAGGCAGAGGTGAGCTGTCCTAACGACGGGTATTCAGGGCGAGACCGTTTGCCCACGTGACATGCAAAAATCACCCTCGATCCCAGCATACATTTCGTCCGGGAGATGCTCTCTCGGTCTTCGTGTCTCTCCGAGGCACTGTCAGAAAAAAATTGAAATCATCAACGATCTTTCGAGTGAATCGGGACATCGTGAGGAATGACTCTGGACCGTCCTCCCGTGACGTCACGAAAGGGAAAAAAAACGAAAATGGGGTGGTGTTCCACCACGCGGGACGAAATAATTTCGAGCCCCGGGATTCGAAGCAACAAAACGTTTTGCATAAGTGCCGAGTCACGAGGCACCATCCAGAACTACAATGGGCAAAGAAAAGGGAAAGGGCGCTGGAAGCTCGAGGAGTTTTTTTCTCCAGACTTTGTCTCGACGTTAAAATTCTCGTTTGCTATCAAGAATTCAGTATAACGAAGATGGCGATCTTGAGACCGACCAACGTGTCAATTAAATGTTTTTTTACTTTGTTTTTTTATGTATTATTTTTATTTACTGTAACTATTTGTTTTTATTTAAGTTTTTTTTAAATTTAATATATTTTAATATTCCCTGTATGCGGTCGTAATTAATTTTTGAGTTCCAATGTATTCCAAGTATTTACGTATAACCCTTGCCAATCGAACCCTTTCCTACCGATCCATACCCGGACTTCCCTCATGTAACCGAACTTACGTTGCATCCACAGCCGTTTGAAGCTACACTATACTGCATTTTCCGAAAATACGGGGAAACTGGAAAACCCTTAACGGTGTTTAATTTAACAATGGGGACCCATTTAATTAACAATTGGGACTCATTGAATTAACAATGGGGGGAGATTACGATATCTTTGGCGCCTAAATTTGACCATTGGATTATGAAATATGGCCGAAAAAAATACGAAAAACAAGAATAACTTTTTTTTCGTTTTGAGCCTTAGTTTTGGATTTACAGCGCTTCGAAGAGAAAAAGTGTATTTTTCCGATTTTCTATGTAAATCGAATTTTCCACGTGTTTTACATTGTTACGTCGTACTTTGTTTGGGTTTGTTCTTGTTTATTTTCTCGACATAGCACATTCCGAAGAAAGCTACATTAACGCAAACCAGCTAAATCGCTTAATAACGAATAATTCGTAAAACGTCCTGTATCTTCTAAAGGAAGCCGAAATCGCGATTTTTTTTTTTCTCAAAAAAGTGTTTTTTTGCGCCAAATATGAATAATCCACGATCAAATTAAGGCGCCAGAGATATCGTAATCGTGCCCAAGCATATGCCGGAAAAATGAAATTAAGAGCACCTAAGACTAATCAACGTTGAACGGTATCGTACACATATCGAAAGTGCTCCAGACCCACCCAACGATTCCACACACACATCGAAGGTGCTCCAGACCCACCCAACGATTCCACGCACACATCGAAGGTGCTCCAGACCCACCCAACGATTCCACACACACACATCGAAGGTGCTCCAGACCCACCCAACGATTCCACACACACATCGAAGGTGCTCCAGACCCACCCAATGATTCCACACACACAAAAGTCGCATTTTCTATCGAATATGGACGCTGCATGGTCAAAGTTGGGAACCACAAACATAATAATGCTTCGACTTTCAACCCCCTGTTTCACCCCCTTAAACGCCGAATTTCAATTTTTGTCACTCTTGAAAAAAGTCTTATTTTGGGCCAAATATTAATAAACCAGAGTCAAATAAAGGCGCCAAAGATATCGTAATCGTGCCAACAATGGGGACCCATTTAATTAACAATGGGGACCCAACCACCCGAGTAAAAATCATGCTCCGGCTACAAGAAAGACCTGACCAGTCTTCCTGATTTCTTTTTCCGGCCTTGATCAGGATTTTTTATCAAGTCCTGGTCATTTTTGAAACGCAATCCCTGACTTCGGTCTGTTCAGGGTAAACAATCAAGGCCTGATAAGGGTGAAAAATCAATCCCTGATCAGGGTGAAAAGTGAAGGCCTGACATGGAGTTCGAAGAAAGAAGTTCGCTGTTGCTTCGGAAACCTCCATTTCATTACGTTCTTCATTCCACTGCCAAAAATAATTAATTTAAATAGGATCTGCTTAAATCGAATAGGTTTTTTACTACGATTCCATTTGGTTCAAATATATTTTTTAGAATATAGAATAGAATATTCCATAAATCCATAATAACTTGAAATACTTCATTTAGAGTTCTACCACAATGATTTTGTAGCATAATTTGTCATTCCCTGGCCCTCTGAAAGAATTTTTATCGAAGACAATATTTCTGCATTCACATGGGATCGAACCTAGTACCTACCTACCTATAGCTACGCACGTTGCCCCTACGCTACCGAGTGTTTGTAGCATTTTGGTCGCAGATATGGCATAAGAGACGACAAATGTTCCTATAATTATTTGTTGTATCACATAAACTACATCGATTAGTTAAGGAGGGTGGAGCGATTCAGTTGAGTCGAATGACGGTTTATTTATTTTTTTTTCAACGAACCTCACAAAAATGCATACGAGGTACAGATTTATTCTATATTTGCTATTTTTTTTAAATATATAATTGAAGGGAAAAATTATGCATTTTAACATTTTCATTACGTAAAGTAGAAAACCTTTTGTGTTACTACCAACTTGAAAAAGCATAACATTATCGATGATTATTATGATAAAAACTACGACAACGAATGTTTTATACAATTCACAATGAAATTTTGTGTAATTCATAATTATGCCTATTCATATTTACGTCACGAGATTATTGGCCCATGGTTTAAGATGGGCAAGATGGGGATTTTTTTTTTCGAAATGTTCACAAGGGTTCAGTTTGCGTTAAACCGTTGCTAGAAATGGTTTATCTTGGTGCTAAATAATAATAAAAATTACATAACCTTTAGTGTGAAAGTCTTGCCCATCTAACCGCACGTTAAATTACATGCATTAAACTATTTTTTATCTCTGGTGTTTGGTGGTGAAAAAAGTTCAAAAAATTCGTAAAGACTCAGTATAGTGTAAACAATAACATGTATTTTTTAATTAAATTTAACCTCGGATTGTGGCTAACGCTCCAACCTTTTTAACGTCATTGTAATAATTAGAAAGTTTTATTGAATATCATGCTACATATTTTTCAAACATAACCTACATATATATATACAACAGACCATTAATTCAATTGAGTAGAAAAATGTTTGTCTCTACGAAAATTCGATTTGATTAAAAAAAAAAAATAGATAAATTTAGTGGATTCAACTAAATAGTTTTTTGAACAGAGGAAACCGAACCACAGTTTTATTAGGAATAAATAATATATTAGGAATAACAAAAAATGTACGCATAGAGTGGACAATATGTCTCGAAGTTTTGACGACATGCTAATATATCGTCTGGTGTTTGATAAGAGGTTAGGCGTGTAAAAGGCGTCAAACTGTATATAGGTCCAGTTGCTTCATGATTGCTTGAAGCTAGCCGGATCAGGCGAATTGAATCAAGCCGTAAATCCATTTGCCTGACTATCGCCTGAAACAGGCCTCATCAGGCAAATCAAGTCACACCATAAATAAGGCATCCGTACTACAGCGTGATCAAGCCCGGATCAAATGTCATGCCAGCCTGACATTATTTCTACTCGGGTATGTACACCAAGGCATCATAATGTGCCTTCCACTCACTGGTTGTTCCTTAGTATCGAGTTAATGAAATCATAACTATTAATTCCTAAACAATTTTGATTTCTTCTATTATTCAATTACCTGTCATTCCATTGCGACTTGTTAAATTTGTCTAATTAATATTGAATTTCCTACAATTACGAATTAATAATGATACACTGGTTAACTTAATAATAGGGCAATTCAATGTTCAATTTAATTTAATTAAAAAAATATTTATATTAAATAAAAACGACAAGTACTTACGGTAAATAAAAATAATACATAACAAATACCTAAGTATGATAAAATTCTATCAATATTATATTCCTTGCTATACATTACCTCACATTCCTTAAATTAACTTTATCGCACACGTACATACATTACACAATACACATACTAAATTATCGTAACCTTATGTACAAACAACAACAAAAAAAAGCTGAAAAATAATAATAAATGCGCACGAATGAGTATTGACCTAGGAATAAAAGCACAAAAAAACGAAAAATAACTCGGCTCATTAGGAGAGTAATGGTAAGAGGCAGAAAGAGATAGAGATCGAATGGAGAGTCCGAAGAAAAAAAGAAGAACGGATTGAGATAGAACCCGCGAGTTGTGTAGGGCCAGAAGGCTCTTTCGTGAATTAAAGAACGATCTCACGGTGCGCACCGGCGCGCGGTAGGACTCCAATAAGATGTAACTAAATTATGATTGGATTTCGTCATTATTGCATGCGCGAAACCGATCTGAAATTGTCGATCCTTCCCCTCGGGACTACCAAACCACTGGGGGAGGCGTGTGTATGTGTATATATATATTTACGGTATACATATTTATATATGTGTATATATATATATATATATATATATATATATATATATATATATATATATATATAGCGCGTGTGTGTGTGTGTGTGTGTGTGGATCAGATAGGTAAAAAATACAGAAAGAATAGGAAACGCGCGGAAAAAAATGATTGTAAAAGCGTTAGTCTAGAGTTGAAGAAAAAATAAATTCGTCAAGTCGATTGTATGACAATGGAGAGAGAGATTGCCTTCGTGTTGGTAACGTTTGTGAAGAAATATACTCTACTGAAGGAGCTTTCAAAGCAGGGTAATCGAAATTCACTTACATACGCACACTTACGCAATTGTGTGTATATAACCCAACGACTCAAACAAACATATATATATATATATATATATATATATATATATACACGTGTGTATGTGTGCAAAGATCTTTTACATTTTCTACAATATTCTTGTGCATATAATACTCGGGACACGTGACCTAGAGTGAATAAAGTGCCAGGACGATGCATTTCTGTGTGTGTGTGTGTATGTATGCGAAGTTTACAGAAAGATCGGGAGGATTAAAGCTCGCGGAGGACTTGGCGAACACACGGGAGAATCTTTGCTCTCACGCACCCACGCGACCTTTCCGCGCTCTCGCGCGCGCGTTATATTCATACATATGCGTCCAGTCCTCATCTTCGTGGGATAAAGGACACACTCTCGTCTCGTTTCATGTACGGCTCGTGTTCCTCGCTGGAGATTTAGATTCCTCTCGGCCCAAATATCGTCAGCGCGAATATATATATATATATATATATATATATATATATATATATATATATATATGTATGTATGTGTGTATGTATGTATATATGTATGCATGTATTTAATATATCGATCAGCAAGGAAGATTGAAAAAAATAACGTCAGAGAGAGAGAGAGAGAGAGAGAGAGAGAGAGAGAGAGAGAGAGAGAGAGAGAGAGAGAGAGAGAGAGAGAGAGAGAGAGAGAGAGAGAGAGAGAGAGAGAGAGAGACAGGCAATGGAACAACGACCGAGTCACAAAAGCTTGTCGCTCGTACATTTTATTTTTACTCTTTCTCCATTTGTTTCTTCTCCTTTCTTCTCTCCCGTTTTTCCTCCTTTTTTTTCGTCACTATTTTTTTTGCAAGCATATAATCTACGTACGCGTAACGTTCTCGTTCTTCGAAAGTCCGAGAAGAAAATTGCTCGGTGTCGTCTTTGTCGGGCCCACCCATAAGGGAAGCCGTTTCTCATCAAGCACACACACACACACACACACACACACACACACACACACACACACACACACACACACACACACACACGCGCGCGCACACGCACGCACGCACACGCACACACGCACACACGCACACGCACACACGCACACACGATCACGCACATTCTCAGTGCGAACAATGCGCTCCAGTGAGAGAGAGAGACGGAGTGCGAGAAGGGGGGAGGGAGAGAGCACATACGAGAGGTGCGTATGCACGAGCACGTGCGAATAATCAGCCGTGGCTAACGGTTTAACGAGTCTACAACAGGCGTTAGAAGACTCACGCATAACGTTACACCTTAATGTTGCACATATATATATATATATATAAGTGTGTGTGTGTGTGTGTGTACAGGTATAGATACGCGGAAAAGTTTCATTTTCAGTAAAATGCACTTGGTGCTCCAAGCAAAGTGCTCGCCTATCGGTTCTTACAGGTTGCGCTCGATAAGACAAGGACCGACGATGGCAGCAGCGAGGGTGAGAGGGGAAAGGAAAAAAGAACAACTCTGCTCCGATGGGAGTTAAATGCTTCGTCGCGAAAAACTCTGCGCTGCTCAACTCGGCCTCGAAAAGTCCTCCTGGCCCCGAAATAACAGAAAAATTCTCGAACGAATTTTCCGAAAGCTCATTTTTAGAGTTTCCGATCATTTGGTCGAAAAATTGGTGCCTTCTTTAGAACTTTCGATTTTTTCCCAATTTTTCCATGTGTTTTTACACTTTTTGTTTTGTGGAATTTTCAATTTTAGACCTTTTCTACATTCGTTGGATTGCTAATTGTTAGATTTTTCTAGACCTCCTTCCAACTTCCTCTTCTAGATTTGTACATGACGCAGGATTTTTTCGTTTTTTTGCCTTTTACATATTTTTGTCCCATTTTTTAAACAGATGTTCCCGAGATTTTTATGAACACTTTGGATTTTCAGATACTTCTGAGCTTCTCAATATGTTTTTCAGTCTTAAATGTTTTCAAAGCTTTTTCTAAGTTTGTTGGGTTTTTCGGATTTTTTTCCCGATGCTTTTACAGTTTTGCAGAGTTTGAGAAATATTTGTTTTTCCAGTTTGTCCGGATATTTTAAACAATTCTTGAGGCCTCTAATTTCTCAAGAAAATATATCCAATTCAATAAATAAACGAGAAGAAAAAAGGAACAAAGTTCTCTGAGTGCTAGGAGATCGAAGGAGCGGGGAGGGGTTGAGCAAGGTGAAGAGCACGAGAACGAGTCTTGCTCCAGAACCGTGAGTCACCGAGGGACATACGGTCGTGCATCTAATAAGTGCACTCTTCCTCCCATGCACGTGCTCTTCATTCTCCTTGTGCTCGAGCCAGTTCCTTCGATCCGTCCTCTCTCTTTTTTCTCCTTCACCACCTCCTGCTCCTCTTTCCACGCTCTTGCTCCCCCCCCCCCCCGCCCCCTCTCTCTCACTTCATTTCTTGCTTCTTGGCTCTTTCCATGCAATTTCTTTTTTCTTTCCTCTCTTGGCATCGTATCTTTGTACACACGCGCATGCATATATACATGTGTGTGTGTGTGTGTGTGTGTGTGTGTGTGTGTGTATGTATAACTGATCATTTTGCTTTATTTCGGTCGTCCATTCTCGGAGCAGAAATTTGTTTCCACGTGGGAGGCGGTCATTACCATGGGGAGACCCGGGTGCCTTCAGGATCATAAGTATCAACTATTCTCTCAGTCCCTCTATCTCGAGACATCGAACGAACCTTCGGAGATTTCGTTTTTTTCAGAAGCTGATTGAGATCGCTCGGGATAATTTACTAGCCGAGTTCCTCTCTGTCCAGGAGATCTAATCAGATCAATCAGAGAAAACGATCGTGCACTACGATAGAGAAAACAAAAAAACCTTCTGTATATGTATACACATAAATATATATACACTGTTTTCAATTTATATCGGTGCATACAGTGTATATATATATATATATATATATATATATATATATATATATGTATGTGTGTGTATGTGTGTGTGTGTATATTAGGGTGATTCGTTTCAGGGTAACTTTTTTTTCTGACCCATCGTGCCCGAAAACCTTTAGTTGGTACCCAAAAACGAAGTTTCGTGAAAGGGGGGTGTTGTCAAAAAATATTTAGAGGTCGCGAATCAAAATTGAAGGTTTCCCATTTGACTAGCATTGAAAAAAATGTTTTTCTCATTATTAGTGTTACCATTCCGCGAATTTTGATATCGCGATATTTTCCAAGTGGGTTCTCATAGGAAATATGATACTTTACAATAAAGTTCCTTGAGCCATGTCCGTAACTTCAACGGTTTCAGCGGTATCATTATTTCAAGTGAATATTGTATAAAAATATCTATTCAAACGGCTTTAACGCCTAAGCTATTAGATATATCGAAAAAAATTCAAATGAGAAGTATGTAGAGAAAGTAATTTGCTACGAAAAAGTCTTATAAGCCGAGCCCGTAAATTCAACTCTTTCTCAGCTATAGGTGGATGAAGTAAAATAAATAGATTTTTTTGTTTAAAAAAAATCTATTTATTTTACTTCATCCTCCTATAGCTGAGAAAGAGTTGAATTTTCGGGCTCGGCTTATAAGACTTTTTTGTAGAAAATTACTTTGTCTACAAAGTTCTCATCTGAATTTTCTTCGATATATCTAATAGCTCAGGTGTTACAATCGTTTGAATAGATATTTTGCAGAATATTCACTTGAAATAATGATGCCGCTGAAACGGTTGAATTTACGGCCATGGCTCAATGAACTTTATTGTGGAGTATCATATTTCCTACGAGAACCCACTTGCAAAATTTCGCGATATCAAAATTCACGGAATGGTAACACTAATAATGAGAAAAACATTTTTTTCAATGTTAATCAAATGGGAAACCTTCAATTTTAATTCGCGACCTCTAAATATTTTTCGACAACACCCCCCTTTCACGAAACTTCGCTTTTGGGTACCAACTAAAGGTTTTCGAGCACGATGAGTCAAAAAAAAAGTTGCCCTGAAAGGAATCACCCTAATATATATATATATATAGGGTGGCACAATTTTGAGCTCTCTTTTTCTCCTTTTTCTCATCATCAAATTATCTTCTTTAAAGATTAAGAAAAATAATCGCGGAAGCTGTGAGCGGTTGAAAAAGATTTAGAGGTCGCTCAAGCCTCCCAAAATTTCATTAAAAAGTCGATTTTTTTCGTCGTCCACTTCTCACCCATGAATTCGACGCTCTATAATTTTTAAATTAACCTCGTGATAACTTTAACCGGCAAATGAATATTTAGTGGACGCTCAAGGTTTTCAAAATTCAAAATTTCCGCCAAAAAATAAATCTCGCATGCACTATAATTCCTTGTAGCATAAAAACGAAATGAACAGCGAAGTGTTCATTTCGCTCGTTCATTTATTATAATAAATTATTTTCTGAATAATTTATTATGACAATTTGTAACAAACACCAATTAGACGATATATGTTATTATGTATTATTATGTATTATTGTATTATGTCGTCGCTCGTCACAGAGTACAGCTACAATTGGTTGGCATATTGGCTAACGAGACCAACTGTGGACGCATTGCAATGCGCGGAAAATAGTTGCCATTATAGACTTACGAATAAAACGAAAAATCTGTTTTTGAAGAAAAAAAGATTAGCTGTTTTATAAATTTGACAAAGCGTCTTATTTATGAGTGAGAAGAGTAAAAAATGCGAAAATTGGACATTTCGAAGCTCTTGAGCAACCACTAAATATCCATTGCCCAGCTGGACCGTTCGCGAGGTTAATTTAAAAGTTATAAAGCGTAAAATCCATTGGTGAGAAGTGGACAGAAAAAAATCGTCTTTTTAATGAAAATTTGAATTTATGGGAGGCTCGAGGGACCTCTTAATATTTGTTGACCGATCGCAGCTTCCACGACAATTTCTTTTTTTAGAAGATAATTCGATAGCGAAAAAAGCAACAAAAAAAAATTCATAATTGTGCCACCCTAATATAAATACGTGTGTGTATGTGTATAAATATATACTTGATAATGGTGCAGGGACATATTCGACATTAATTTTTGCATTTAAATAATGAAAAAGTAGATAATGTCATTGTGACAGTATTCCTCCAAGTTTTTGTTAACGGGTTATAGGCAGTTAGAAATGTCAAAGAATCGATTTCTTTAATTGCATTTTCGGAATGTACAAATATGTGAGTATATTCCCTGAAAATTTCAAATCGATCCAGCGAATATTCTCGGAAATAAACACATATTTGTAAGGACGCTCGGAGCGTTACAAAGTTGACTATTGAAACTTCAAACGCGTTTTTCTCAAAACGGTGTTTTCAAAGTCGGCGAGCACGATTTCTCAAAAACGGCTCAACCGATCGGTCTGAAATTTTAACACAACCTTGTCAGAGATATTCTTCAGGTATTGATCGGAGGAATAAGATTTCCGATAATTATTTCTATTTTTTTCAACGATTTAACGAAAAAAATTTAGTCGAAAATCGAAATTGTTTCTTTCCGGAGCCGCGATTTTGTCAAAAATTGAAATTTCGACTATTCCTTCGATCAATACCTGGCTTCATCTATCCCCTAAAAGAATCTTTTTGGTTTTTTCATTTCGGATAATCCAAACCGGAGATACTTTGCTCGACGCCGGACACTTTTTTTTCGGTGACCTCCAGGAGACTTCCTACAGGAGCAATGTTAACGAATATTTTTGAAAATAAAAAATGCCAATCCAAAGCTAAAAGATGTCACTACACTGCCTAATACTTATCGTTTTGCCCAAATGAAATCCTTTTCCAGAAAAAAATCGTGAAAAAACGTTTTTTTTTCGCCTTGCAACTGCGTATAACGCCTTAATATATGTATGCGAATAAATAAGAAATCAGTTGAATCGCACTCAATGTGTAATCACTAAAATCGTCCATCACAGGGTACATCTTGAATATTATTGACAGAAAATTTAAACGATTTGACAATGTAGTGTTGAATAACAAAATCTCAAGCTCCAATAAGCCTGGCAGTAATCGATAATCGGCCCTAAGCATCATTCCTATTCCGCCTTGGACCTTGGTCCTTGACGCATCGCGAACAGTCCGGAAGCGCCGAGCGCTCAACTTTTTATTCTCTTCTTCTCTCGGATACGAGCGAACCAGCGCCCGAGGACTCCTTTTTTTTTCGTTCTTCGTCCGCGCCGAATAAAAATGAGGCCCGCGCGAGCTCCTCGACGTTATCGGAAAATCGTGCCATGCTTCAATTTGACGCCATTACACGCCACCGGAATCAAGAGGATCCTTTTTATCATCGATACGTATATACGTGTGCGTATATAAATATACACACGTATATGATTTCTAATGAGGCGCTAACGCGATTTACTCTCGCTCGATTTTGTTCGACCGAGTCAATTAACGAAGAAGTTAAGTGGCCTCTACGAGGTACGAGAGACTCGCTTAACGATCGCCTCTAACCGCACCGACACACGTAAAAACTCGTGCCCGCGCGTACTGGTCACTCGCGGCTTCTCGTTCATGTGCTTCCAATTACCTGCGATATACCGGACCCACTAGAAATCCCTGTCTCATATACATTCGTGCACTTTTCATATACAGGATATATATATATATATATGATACAATATCATGTATATATTACATATATTAAATAGCCTATAATATTTTACCTTATTTTTTTTACCATTTATAATAAATGTGTTTATGTCTATGAGTACATAATGTTTTGTGTTTTACATATTTCGCACGTCGTGTAAAACAATAATGTTTTATGGTACCATGCGATATTTTTTCAGCATTTATTTATTTTATTATTTATTCGTATTATTTATTGGCCAGAGAAATAATATTTCATAGAATTATTATACAATTATGTAGTAAATAATAGACATGTATTTTGAAAATTAAGTAAGATTTTATTTTTGTATTTCATGTTAGTTATTTTGCGTATGTTACAATTGTATATTCAATAAGTACCTTCATTGTGCAAATATTTATTGTATATTTTTATACGATACATGTGCGACAATGTCGTCAACAAAATATTATTCCAACAAGTCTAGTGATATTTCTATTTATTTATTAACGCATAGTGTGTATATACAAACTCATATTACCTACATATATGTATATATATGATACAATATACAGTATATGTACATATACAATATATAGTGTATATATATATATATATATATATATATATATATATATATGATACAATATCATGTATATATTACATATATTAAATAGCCTATAATATTTTATCTTATTTTTTTTACCATTTATAATAAATGTGTTTATGTCTATGAGTACATAATGTTTTGTGTTTTACATATTTCGCACGTCGTGTAAAACAATGATGTTTTATGGTACCATGCGATATTTTTTCAGCATTTATTTATTTTATTATTTATTCGTATTATTTATTGGCCAGAGAAATAATATTTCATAGAATTATTATACAATTATGTAGTAAATAATAGACATGTATTTTGTAAATTAAGTAAGATTTTATTTTTGTATTTCATGTTAGTCATTTTGCGTATGTTACAATTGTATATGCAATAAGTACCTTCATTGTGCAAATATTTATTGTATATTTTTATACGATACATGTGCGGCAATGTCGTCAACAAAATATTATTCCAACAAGTCCAGTGATATTTCTATTTTTTTATTAACGCATAGTGTGTATATACAAACTCATATTACCTACATATATATATATATATATATATATATATATGATACAATATCATGTATATATTACATATATTGAGTAGCCTATAATATTTTACCTTATTTTTTTACCATTTATAATAAATGTGTTTATGTCTATGAGTACATTATGTTTTGTGTTTTACATATTTCGCACGTCGTGTAAAACAAAAATGTATTATGGTACCGTGCGATATTTGTTTAGCATTAATTTATTTTTTATTTATTTGTATTATTTATTGGCCAGAGAAATAATATTTCATAGAATTATTATACAATTATGTAGTAAATAATAGACATGTATTTTGAAAATTAAGTGAGATTTTATTTTTGTATTTCATGTTAATCATTTTGCGTATGTTACAATTGTATATGCAATAAGTACCTTCATTGTGCAAATATTTATTGTATATTTTTATACGATACATGTGCAGCAATGTCGTCAACAAAATATTATTCCAACAAGTCCAGTGATATTTCTATTTTTTTTTATTAACGCATAGTGTGTATATACAAACTCATATTACATATATACTCATGCATGTGTGTCCGAAGAGAGAGAGAGGAAGAGAGAGAGAGCTAAATACTTCATTTGTAAAAAAAATCATACATAAAACAGTGAAAAATCCCTTTCTAACTTTCACGTGTTATTTATACCAGTGTCATAATCGTCCGCATCTCCTGTACACCGTTCAACGAAGGAAAATACAAAAAAAACAATTAAAAAAACAACAAGTACAAAAAGCATTCACTTGCTTTTACGTCCATTATTTTCCAAAGAGGGAAGAAAAAAGGGTCTGGGGTCAGGTGTGAAGTGCTTGGCTAATGTCGACATTGGTGAAAAAACGAAAAAAAATAATCCATGCTATCCCATGCACGATTAGTCGAAATGCTCACTCTTGCTTGGTCACGTGGTCTGCCTGGGCCTAATCACGAAATGAAGAAAATGAAAGAGAAATAATAAAACGATAATGACGGCCCTAAATACGCGCGTCTATGTGTTCGTGTTAACTTCCTGTTCTAATACGCCTGTGCCTCCTCCCCCTCGCTGCCCTCACCCGGGGGAACCCCCAAATTATAGACGTATTCGAGACAAAGACCGAGCTCGTGCGTTACGCAGGATCGAGGCCGACATTAGAGAGCTCTTCGCGAGACCAAGGAAAGGAAAAAGAAAAACGAGAAAAAAAAATCTCTGTTCTCGCCACTGTCCGCTATTGCCGCCGCAATCGTGAGGAGAACGAAGCAGAACCCACAATCAAAACATTGATGATTTTTTTCCGTCGGATTCGGAACACGTGCTGGTCTCATCTGCTCGAGCTTTTGAGATATCAACGATTTTTTCTATTTCTCTTAATATGGTTTTAGATTTTTACCACACACACATATATATGGAATATTCCGCGCCATTTCAGCTAGCCCGTGACCCGAACCATTTTTGGCTTTCATGATTTTTTTTTGTAATATTGTACCACAAGAAAGGAATATCAACACCAATTTTTAGATTTTTATCTCTTCTTTTTTGGGAGTTACAATTTTCCAAAAAATGTCGACTTCAGCAGTTTTGGAAACGTTTAAACGATGGTGACTCCTGAACTAATTGAGATATCGACAAATATATAATTTTATAATAGGCAATATATAATTTTTTTTTCATATCCAAGCATACTTTTGTTTAAAAATATGAAAAAATTATCAAGTATAAATGTTAACGTTTTTTTTTGCTTCTAATGTGAAAACTATTTTTCTAAAAAGATGATTGCCTTCTTTAAACAAATTCTCTAAAATGGAGTGACTCATTCTATGATTTTTAAAACTAGTCTTATCTTAGGCCCATTTTTCCTTCAATTTTTGTCTAATTAATGATATTTTTACACGATTTTTATCGTTTTAATGCTCAATAATGCTATTAATGATTTTGTTATTTTCAATTCGGCTTCGACCGGCCTGAAAAGGTTTATTTTTTATTCGTGCTGAATTTAACGAAAAAAAATGTTTTTATTCGAAATCACGTTTCTTTGTTAAAATCAGTACAAATGAAAACGACAGGCCGTTTCAGGCCTGTCGAAGCCGAATTTAAAATTAGAAAATCATGAATGGCATTGTTAGACATTAAAATTATAAAAATCGTTTAAAAACAATAGTATTAATTCGAAAAAAATAGAAGGAAAATTGTGCCCATGATGAGACTAGTCTTAGAAATCATAGAGTGGGTCACTCTATTTCAGAGAATTGTTTGAAAAAATAAAAAAAGTCAATCATTTTTTTTTCGAGTACTTTTCAATTCAAAAGCAAAAAAAAACGGTGAAATTGATGATTGATGATTTTTTAAAATATTTTTGAAGGAAATTATTCTTCAAAAATAAAAAATGACATGGTGCCATTTGTCGACATCTCAATTAGTTTTGGAGTTATCAGCGTTTAAACGTTTCCAAAACTTTTGAAATCGACATTTTTTGGAAAATTACAACTCTAAAAATATAAAAGATCAAAATTTAAAAATTGGTGTGGATATCCCTTTCATGGGATACAATTTTACAAAAAATAATCAGGTAAACGAAAAATGGTCGCGGTCACGGGCTAGCTGAAATGGCGTGAAATATCCCATATATATATATATATATATATATATATATATATATATATACACATACACACAGGGTGTCCCAGAACTCAACGTTAAGCCGACACGGGGTGACAGGATTGATTGTAACCATCATGAGAAAAATGAGAAAAAAAATCTATCCCATGCAGTTTGAAAATTATGGGCATTTAAGAAAAACCTAGAAATTTGGTCAAACTGTAACCATTTTTCGGTTATTGTGAAACAAACCCAAACAAACCCAAACAATCCCAAGTTTCCTAGAATTAAGACTATTTGTTAAACTATGAATTTAAAATTTTCAAAATTTGTCTACTTTGAAAGGCCCTGCTTTATTTTTTTTTTGCTTTATTTTTTTTCTTCTGATTTTTCTCATGATGGTTACAATCAATCCTGTCACCCCGTGTCGGCTTAACGTTGAGTTCTGGGGCACCCTGTATATATATATATATATATATATATATATATATATATATATATATATATATATATATATTATATCCTTTTTATAAAATATTTACAATTGGTTTACATATTTTTGGTATTAGTATTATTTACCCGTACGATAATTGATTCGCAAACTTGTTGACAATTAAACTTCAACATTATAATTCTCATTTATTTATAATATTACGAATATAATTTCTGTTCGTTGATACAGAAATTATTTTTATTTTTTTTAGCAAAATTACTGATTTTCTCTTTTATATTATTATTATAGATAGAAAAATCGAATAACTCGTGAATAAATGACATGATATAACTTCAGTCAATTTTCGAACTTAATAGACGATAATTAGTTTAATTCCTTGATTGAAAATGAATGTCACTCTCCTTGTGTATACGTATATATGTAATAATTCTGAATTTTGTAATATATAAACATTTTTATTTTGCACTCGAGATATATTATTAGATATGAAAAAATCACGTTCTTCGACTAATATGCAAGACTAGTAAGAAAAATGATTTCAAACCCACCGGACGACCCCAATCGACCTGACTCGTACGAGGAAAGAAAGAAAAAAAAAAACTAGAATCGTTTTGACTCCGGGACAATAAAATTGATTTCAGGTACTTGGAGACTTTCACACGCGTTCGTTCGCTCGGTGATGCTCTTCAAGCTCTCGTGGGCGTGGTCCACATGCCCGCAGGTAAACCCACGAGACTTTTGATCCCATTGTACGATTCTACTCGCGTACTCGAGCTATATACGTACTCTCCTCTCCTTCTTCTTCTTCTTTTTACTCTTCCTCTTCTCCTTCCTCTTTCGCAGCTCTCACGTACGCGATCCCGTCTCCGCATCGTACGTCACACACGGCTGTCAATAAAAAATCCAATGTCCATTAATAAAATAGATCCTATTCGTGATGGAACGATTCTTAGCAACGATCAAGGGGTAGGTTCGGGAAGTTTGTAAATGGACTTCTCCGAAAATAGTTTTTTAGCCACATGTTTTATAAATATACATTTTTGGGTAGCGTAAAGAGGATTTTCGAAATCAGTGATGGATTTGTACATTTCAATATCAAAAAATCGAGAAAGAACATTTTTTGCCGTTTAAGGGGTTTGCCCGTTTGGCCCAAAATTGCAGTTTTTATCGACCATATATCAACCCCCTGATTAGCCGATTTAGGCTCATAAGTAGGTTTCCGAGAAGGATTTTAGTAGACTTAGAACATGCCGTTGGATTCATCGCGATATCTCAATTAGTTTTCCCGGAAACTGCTGATGGTGTATGTATGGAAAAATCGGCGAAAATCGAAGGTTCGTCTTTGGAATTCTGCCAAAGATCGAATAATGCTCGGAGCTCGATAAATCGAACGGAATTTGAAAGAGCAAACGATACCGAAGAGTATGAGCCCAGAGTGGAGCTTCAAATCGAAATGGAAAATAAATGAGCGGCGATTGAGTGAAGAAACTTTTTGCTTGCCAGTCCGAAAAACATTTCAATTTTTATTATTTTTTCTAAGCCATATCGATGTATTTTTACTTCCTCAATACGATTTGACCTATACTTTTCCCTCGTACTTCCAATTGGGAGTTTATAATAATATTTATAATAATAACAGTTATTTTAAAAATCGTTAAAACTAATTTTGAGCTTTCGACAAAAACTCGATAATATACTACGTGATCGGCAGAAACTTTTTCATTAAGGGATAACACCACTCTAGCGGCGGAAAATAAGGCCTAACTTTGACAATTTATTTTGGGAGTATGAAAAAAGAAATAGGATTTCTTTTGAGAGGGTTTATTGAAGTATTTTTTAAAAATGTATTGTAATTTTCATACAAAATGGCCGCGACAGAGCCCATCTCGAAAAACGTGTTTTTTACAAATAGCTTCACGGAAGGACGGTTTTCTCGTAAAGTATAAGACCTGGAACAAAAATTTAAAAAATTACAATCTATATATTATTAGGTATGGGACTACGTAGGGATTTTTTTTAAATCAAATTTTGAAAAAATTGGGCACTTTGAAAGAAGTGAATCGATTTTTTTCACAAAAAATAAGCAGTAAATTGTTTATAAAAAAAGTTTACATTTAATCAAAAAACGGCTACGTACTCCCACAGATAATGTAATTGTAAAACTATTATCAAAATTTCAAATCGACACATGCAAAGTTGTTCGAGTAATCCGTCGTCCCAGTTTGACAAAAGTGGTTTCGAGAAAAAACGCGTTTAAGGGTCTATACCAGTGTGAGACTTTCAAAAAATCGATTTTTTTCCCTTTTTCGACATTTTATACTTTCAAGAATATCATTATCATTTACATCATTTTATCTTGCAAAAATCGATAGTTAAATCTTTAAACGCGTTTTTTCTCGAAATGAGATTTTTCAAATTTGCTGACGTTGTAACTCAAAGAGCAATTATCCTATTGACTTGAAATTTGAACTGAGTACTCTTCAATATATTCGACAATGACGTAGGATATTTTTGATTGGACGAAAATTGACGATTTGGCTTTGAAAAAAACGAACATTTTATATGCAAGAAAACCGACTTTTTTCATAACTACGCCATTTTGTTAGATCTTGATATTTTTCGAAAATCCTACGTCATTGTACAGGAAATACCTTCCAGTTTAACGACATTTTTTCCTTTTTCGGTTTCAGCAACTCAATCGGCCGGAATCATGTCAGCAGTGGAGGAACTTTTTTTTTGGCGCATCCGAAGGCAGCGCATAAGTCGCTTGGATCTCAATATTTTTCTATGAAAAAATTATGTAATATAGGTCAAGTATAGCCAAATATATTCTTAATTTTCGGAAACATTCAATTGAGTACTTTTCTTCCAAAAAATTCCCGAAAATCACGCAAATTTTCAGCGTTCGCACTGGTATAGCCCCTTAAAGTTGTACGAGCACTTAAATCCTTGAAATTTTTGTTTACCTTTGATCTGCGATGCCTGCACCATATGAGACAAATTTTTGTTTACCTTTAATCCGTGATGCCTGCACCATAAGGGATAACACCATCCTAGAGTGGTGTTATCCCTTAAGGGGGGATTGTCTTTTTTTTCGCAAAATTTACCGCTTTTTGGGAATTTTTTTGTGAAGAAAGTATACAACGGAAAACTTGTGAAACTTGACATATAGTTTTATTGATCTGTTTACTACATACAAAAAATTTTTTAAACAATTTCATAAAAAAATCCGCCTCCCACCCCCCTCGACGCGCGATGGTCCTTTTTTGATGGTGTGCACGATTACAGCCTTCACGTTCATCCTGCAACAAAAACCCAAAAAGCATTTCACTTTAGACACATATAGCTATCGTTCGATGAAGGGAAAAAAAATTGACGATTTGGTGACGTTTTGAACTTGAAGTATCGATTTTTCGAAAAAAATTGATCGATTTTTTGTTATAAATAAAAAACTATTAAACGTATTGCTTTTTTGCTCCATCAAACGATAAAAGGATGTCAGCTGAGCATTCTGTCCAAATTTGAAGGCAATCGGTTGAATAGTTTTTGAGAAATCGTGCACACCATCAAAAAAGGACCATCGCGCGTCGAGGGGGGTGGGAGGCGGATTTTTTGATGAAATTGTTTAAAAAAATTTTTGTATGTTGTAAACAGATCAATAAAACTATATGCCAAGTTTCACAAGTTTTCCGTTGTATACTTTCTTCGCAAAAAAATTGCCAAAAAGCGGTAAATTTTGCGAAAAAAAAGACAATCCCGGCTTAAATGGAATCTTAAAAAAAATAGAACGTCGGGAAAAATCGACCATTATGGTCACTTTTCTAGAATCCGCAAGATACAAAACTCGAAACAGCCGTAGCGCCGGTTCAATTTGAGTGACATAACCTCAATAGGGGCGGGGGGGGGGGGGGTTATAAAAAGATTTGCATAGACTCAGAGCACGCCGTTTCATTCATCCCGCTGTCTCAATTAGATTTCCCAGAAATTAGACTTGAAAAATGTCCGAAAAGAAGACAAAGGGGTATGGAAAAATTGTCGAAAATCGATGTTCCGATTTTGAGATACTGCGAAAAATCGAAAAAAAAAAATCGTAGCTCGTTTAATCAATCAGCATTTTTAGCGAAAACGATCGCGAGTTGAATGAACGCCTAGTGAAGTTTTAAATCCAAATGGACAATAAACGATTTAGTTAAACTACGAACTTTTTGTCAAAGTTCGAAAAGAATTGAATTTTCAATATATTTGTGTAAAATTCAATATCGATATATTTAAAGTTAGTTCTATAGTTTTGGTGAAATCATAGGAATTGGCTGAAATCTAAATATGGTGTAGATACGACCTTCATGGACTCATGCCCAAAAATTCAATTCTATTCATCGTTTAGTTCATGAGATAATTCCAATTGAATATGGGTATTTTTGTACGCGATCCCCATACCTAACACGTAAACCGATAGGAGTTTGCTCGCATTTCTCGATATAGGTTCTAAACGGATCTTAGGATTTCAAAATAAAAACACACGTGTACGCTAGGGTGATTCGTTTGAGGGTAACTTTTTTTTCTGACCCATCGTGCCCGAAAACCTTTAGTTGGTACCCAAAAACGAAGTTTCGTGAAAGGGGGGGTTGTCAAAAAATATTTAGAGGTCGCGAATCAAAATTGAAGGTTTCCCATTTGATTAGCATTGAAAAAAATGTTTTTCTCATTATTAGTGTTACCATTCCGCGAATTTTGATATCGCGATATTTTCCAAGTGGGTTCTCATAGGAAATATGATACTTTACAATAAAGTTCATTGCGCCATGTCCGTAAATTCAACCGTTTCAGCGGTATCATTATTTCAAGTGAATATTGTATGAAAATATCTATTCAAACGGCTTTAACGCCTAAGCTATTTAGATATATCGAAAAAAATTCAAATGAGAATTTTGTAGAGAAAGTAATTTGCTACAAAAAAGTCTTATAAGCCGAGCCCGTAAATTCAACTCTTTCTCAGCTATAGGTGGATAAAGTAAAATAAATAGATTTTTTAAACGTAAAAATCTATTTTACTTCATCCACCTATAGCTGAGAAAGAGTTGAATTTTCGGGCTCGGCTTATAAGACTTTTTTGTAGAAAATTACTTTCTCTACAAAGTTCTCATCAGAATTTTTTTCGATATATCTAATAGCTTAGGCGTTACAATCGTTTGAATAGATATTTTGCACAATATTCACTTGAAATAATGATGCCGCTGAAACGGTTGAATTTACGGCCATGGCTCAAGGAACTTTATTGTGGAGCATCATATTTCCTACGAGAACCCACTTGGAAAATATCGCGATATCAAAATTCACGGAATGGTAACACTAATAATGAGAAAAACATTTTTTTCAATGTTAATCAAATGAGAAACCTTCAATTTTAATTCACGACCTCTAAATATTTTTTGACAACACCCCCCTTTCACGAAATTTCGTTTTTGGGTACCAACTAAAGGTTTTCGGGCACGATGAGTCAAAAAAAAAGTTGCCCTGAAAAGAATCACCCTAGTGTACGCAGTACTACTGTGGGATTGGTTTTAAAAAATGTCAAACTTTGACCGTTTAGTTTCGGAGATATCGACTTATGAAAAGTGGTAATTTCATTCCACACCGAACTCGGGCCCAACCATCTGTAACGGAACGGCAATAGTGTACGCTGCAGCCAGCTGATCGGCGCGTGGTCTGGGAACTCAAACCGTGTTTTTTTCCCCGGAGTTCTAGTAATTCTGACACGGATGTGAAATAAATTTATTCTGCAAACAAATTTAATTTGTTCAATTTATGCGTGTATTTATGCATGTATTTGTCTTTGTTACAGCGAATACAATTTAAACTGTCGGCAAGATGTTGTAAATCCACGATCCAACGTCCTTCGACAGCGAATTTTTGTTGCTGATCGTTGAGGTTATGGTTGTTCTCATCGCGTTTAGCCGCATTTGCTTGACACATGGCTGCCACAGCTTTCAGTCTTTTAGCAAGCGCCCTTTTTCTTGCAAACTTTCCTTTGTATCGCATTTGGGTTGACATTTTCACGCTTTTGTTTATTTATATAAAATATTTCGCGAAAGACGGATCGTAGGAAGCTCAACACTATGACAGCAGGAAAATCGCGCTGTTGCCACGATTGCAGCACCGCTCTCTATACGGGTATAAGACCTGTCTATGCACGAGGTGCGAATGTGTGGGACATATAGAGGGTACAAACTCTGTCAAAAATGTACAACCAACAGCATCGTATAGGCATTGGATGTTACTATACGCTTCGACCGAACTTTTTGGCTCATACGTGTACCTACAGAACTACCTTAAACCCCTAAATGCAAATTCCCAGTTAATTTTCGGCTAATCCTCAATTTTCATTAAAAAAAACATCGAAGGTGTATCTGGTTGGATGTGGTTTCCCCCGGAAAAGCCCGTACTCTCGGGTATCACGGTTCGCAGGACGTGCACATACATACACATGTGTAGTACGGGTTGATTCTTGGCCCGTGAGCTCCGCTAGGATCACATTCTGATTGATCGGGCAATATAGCCCAGTCACCCCCTCCCCTCCCCCCCGCGGCTCGTGCATTACACGTACGACGTGGAAAAATTGCCAGATTGAGATGCACTCATTAATCCTGCGACTGTACCGAGCTCCGCGGTGGAAGGGACGCGAGTGGCCTCTCGCCTTGCGTATTCGCCCGTGAGATGAGTGCGATATAGGTACGTGCGAGATTTACGAGAGACAGAAACGTATCAGAGAATACCCCGAGAAGCTTTCCTCTTTATACCTACTCCAAATAGTTAACAGTCACGAATACTTTTCGACCCGTCCATCCTCATTTCTGACCTTTAAGGGCGGGGTAAAGTTAATTCAGCGAAAAAAGGCATGTTTTTAAGATTTTTTTTTGGCGTAACGAATAGTGTTCGTTTATCGAAAAATTTACATATAATAAAGTAACATTTGAACAACATTCTCCTAAATTTGCATTGCAAAATATTCAAAATTGAGCGAGTGAAAATTAAACCCCGGAGGCGCCTCGAAAAAAAGTTGGTTTGCGGTGTGCACCATAACTCGCAACAGAATCATGTGAAACAAAAAAATCAAAATGCATTTGTTAAAGGAGATGTTTCTCGAGGTAATGACGGGAGGATTTTTTTTTTCGATTTTTCGTAGCACTTGGGAGCCAAAAACCCGATTTTCGCTAAAAAATCGGCTAATTTGTTGTTGAAAAATTAGTAATTATTAAAAAAAACAAAATAGCTCTCGACAATACCTGGTGAATTATGTGAAGAAGTACTGTGCAAAATTTCAAAGCGATTGGTCCAGTAGATTTTGAGTTATCGTGCACACGGACTTCAAATATGACAAGTCTCAGAAAAACGGTTTGAAAAACGCAGAAGAGTAGTTTGGTCGTTAGCGCTCATTGCACATAAGTTTGAGAACACTTCTCGATTGCATAAAAATTTTAACACAATATTCTTGATATATTATGCATTCATTTAAAAAATTACAAAAAAATGAAAAGAAAAAATTTAAATACTTTACCCCGCCCTTAAGGAGGTTGGAGCGATTCAATTGAGTCAAATGACGGTTTGTTCATTTGTTTTCAATGAATCTCAAAAAAATGCATACGAGATACAGATTTATTCTATATATGCTGATTTTTTCAAATATATAATTAAAGGGCAAAATTATGCATTTTAACATTTTTATTGCGTAAAGTAGAAAAACTTTTGTGTTACTACCAACTTGAAAAAGCATAACATTGTCGATGATTATTATGAAAAAACGACGACAACGAATGTTTTATATAATTCACAATGAAATTTTGAGTAATTCATAATTATGCCTATTCATATTTACGTCACGAGATTATTGGCCCATGGTTTACGATGGGAAAGATGAGGATTTTTTTTGTCTGAATGTTCACAAAGGTTCAGTTTGCGTTAATCCGTTGTTATGAATGATTTATCTTGGTGCTAAATAACAATAAAAAGTACATAACCTTTATTGTGAAAGTCTTGCCCATCTAACCGCACGTTAAATTACATACATTAAACTACTTTTGGTCTCTGGTGGTTGGTGGTGAAAAAAGTTCAAAAAATTCGTAAAGACTCAGTATAGTGTAAACAATAACATGTATTTTTTTTAAATTAAATTTAACCTTGGATTGTGGCTAACGATCCAACCACCTTAAAATCTCTCAATCTATATCTATAAAACCTATATTTCATACATACAGATTTTATATATTTTGCATAAGGTTCCACCCCCCTCCTCCCTCAGATCGAGCTGAAATTTTTCACAAACCTTCCTTTCAATATTTTAAGACAACCCCTAGAGAGATTTTTGGCGACTAGCAATAGTTTTCGAGATATTGAATTTTTTTAATTTTTTAAGGGTGAGGTTCCGCCCCCTTACCTCCGAACGTGCTGAAATTTTGCGCAAACCTTTCTTTTAATTTTTTAAGACAACCCTAATCAATGAACTTATTGGGTTTTTTTTAAATTTTGTCATATGAATGCTTTATGGGCCTGACATCGATGATTCTGTATAAGTTAAAAAAAACACTCGTTTATCGATGTTTAGTTTTTGAAATTCTACTATATAAAAATGTTTGAAACTTTTAAACGCGTTTTTCTCGCACTTAGCATTTTCATAATCGGTGAACTCTCTAGCTCGAAATCTACTGCACCGATCCTGTTGAAATTTTACACACTCTTTTTACAGATAAATTACGAGGTAACGCTGTAAAGTTTTTTAAATTTGTTATAATTTCAATTTATGACACAATAACTAAAATTTCCGATTTTTTAAATGAAAAATCGGTATTTTGACTTCTGAGTGTAACCAAAAATTAGAAAATCAATTTTTTTTAACCCGACAGCGGAACTTATTAACTAATGAAATCTTTTCTTTCAAATTTCGGATGATCCAGCCATCAGTTATGTGGTTCACCGCAATGTAACTTCTTTTTAAGCGTCCGGGAAGATTTGCTGTCAATGGCTCATTTCAGCATAATTTATAAATGTTCGTTAATTATTATAATGAGAATATTCTTTAAATGTCAGAATACAGAATGTCAGAATACAGAATATTCTTTAAATGTCCTTTTCTTATATACTAATTACGTAAATAAATATGTATTAACTGTGTTGACAAAAAAAAAATTATCGTAAATATGTTTTTTCATAGCGAATTAACCTTACTCATTCCAAAAAAGCCTACAAAGTAATTGAACAGCATCTGTTAATCTCATATTACACGCAAATGATCATTGTGGGAGAATTACCTATATATAATTATTTTTGTAACTGTATAATAAATGTATGTAACTATTTCAATAAATTAATTTGAATTATTACTTGAATTTATTTTTTTAAATTACTTTAAATTATTATCCCGTGGAAAAGAATCTCAAAAAAGTCAGCATATGGCATCCGCACACACACACACACACACACACACACACACACACACACACACACACACACACACACACATACACGCACACACACGCACCCACACACACACACACACACACATATATATTAGATATTGTAAATAAGAGTGCATAAAATATTTTTAAATGTATATAATATGTATATATATATATATATATATATATATACATATAGGCACCCGCGCAGTCTTAATATCCTTTGATTTATCTTGGCTGGGTCAGGGCGCTTCGGAGGCCCGATGCAAGCCGCACGAGCCCATGGGCGGGCCAATAAGTTTTTAAATAACCATAACTTCTGGTTTTATGGGCGAAACGAAGCGGCGCATGGGGCACGACGACGACTGCGAGGACGACGTCGAACGACACGAGAGCTGAGTGAGAGAATAAGCTTGTCGGCCGCGGGGGGGTTACAGGCAAGAGAAGGCGGCGGAGGAGAAGAAAACAAAGTGTAGCGAACAACTTATCTGCTCCCTTGTCTCAGACTCCTTCGCAGCGTTTTTGAAAAAAATAATATCAAATACCGAAAAATAATTGAAAGGCAACAATAAATAAACGAAGTACTCATTTTTCTGTATTTGTAGATGACTTTTTTGATATTGTACAATAAATGATATCAATAAAAACGATTATAATCGAAAAGCAATGGTTTTAAGATGTCGCACGTGGTGCTAAAATTCGCAGTCCACAGACTACAAGTAAGTACGTGAGGCACCACCTCGATGTCGCGACACCCGGTATAAAATAGTACGGAGGTTGGTCGCTCGCAAATGGAAGCCTGTATACCGTTGGCCGATGGCGGGAATAAGCAAAAGGCACATTGTTCCAGTCACCGACTGAGACGGACGACTGTCGTTCGTTATATGACTGCTCTTGCGGGCATACGTCATCGCGCGGAAGAGCGACCGCCACCACGGTTTTGCTCCTGGGAGCCGGGAGCATCCACCGAGCGGTTTTACCTGCGGTCACGAACCTCCTCTCTTGCATTACTCTTCACGGATTCTCTCGCGAATACTTATATCTACAACTCAATGCTCGAACTTATCGACTACGAAAAATTGAATAAAATATATGTCACATTTTTTAGTCTTTTATTTACCGTGTAAAAAAAAATTCTTCGCACCGCATTGGTTTTTTCAATGGCCGATTAAAAAAATGTTATATCTTCTTTTTTTATTTCGTTAAATTTGTTATTATATTTTAATATTTGGGTGCAGTATTATTTATTTCTTTTAATTGCAGTCATATTTTAAATACATTTTTTATTTATTTTTTATTCCATAAATAGATCCTAATGAGAACTATCGAGGAGAAAGTATTGTCTCTCTCTCTCTCTCTCTCTCTCTCTCTCTCTCTCTCTCTCTCTCTCTCTCTCTCTTCCGGTTCTCAGGCCCGCGAAGAAACGTCGTCCTTCCGAACGTAATCGAGAGTGACACTTTTTTTCTTTCACTTCCTTTCTTTTTTTCTTTCCTTAATCCTAACAAATCGAGTTCAACCGTCAGCAGGGACGAGCAGGAAGAGAGCGAAAGAGAGAACGAAAGAGAGAGAGAGAGAGAGAGAGAGAGAGAGAGAGAGAGAGAGAGAGAGAGAGAGAGAGAGAGAGAGAGAGAGAGAGAGAGAGAGAGAGAGAGAGAGAGAGAGCGAGAGAGAGAGAGAGAGGGACAGGGCAAAAGAGGGAGCGAGAGAGAGAGGCATCCAAAAAGCAGCGCCCGTGTCATTAGAGACCGTGAAAGACGTGACAAATGACAATCGGTCCTAGCACTGAATGTGATAGGCGCCCCCTATCGCTCTCGCCCCGCTCGTTTGTTTGCGGTCGCGCTTTGTCCTCTTCTCGCATATGTCACTCTTGGACCTACGTCGTTTTTAAAAGTTGCGGTAGTCATCGCGTCTTTTTTCCATCTGTATGTGTGTGTGGAGAGGAGATTTTTAAGATTTTCGACTTCGAGAACCGTCCCCAAAACAGCCAGATTCTCGAAAACTCAACATTCAATAGATACGACGGGTCCAAAATATCCGTTTCCCATATACGTCCGCGCGAGTGTGTGTGTGTGTGTGTGTGTGTGTGTGTGTGTGTGTGTGTGTGTGTGTGTGTGTGTGTGTGTGTGTGTGTGTGTGTGTGTGTGTGTGTGTGTGTGTGTGTGTGTGTGTGTTACGTGTGTACGTGCGAGCGCGTACCCGTTTTCATCGTCATCTCCCTGTATCCTGTGAGAATCGTCATTCGTCACGGATCCTTGGGGATGTTTTGACGGCCGCTTGACGAGCGATTGTCCTCCTCGCCCTACTCGAGACCACCTCTCGCTTTCGCGACCCTCCCTCCTTCTTGCTCCTTTCACATGTAGGTGCACCTATAGCAGACACGTGAATTCGCTCCGGACGAGTCAAATGATTTTTTTTCCTACTCTAACGGATCTGTGCGAACGAGAAATACATGCTACTTCGGTTGAGAAATAATTTTATCATGTTTATGGTGTACTAAGTATTATTTTGGTACATTTAGTTCTTTATTTCACATTTTATCGTATTAGATATTTATCCTCATGCGCGGACGAAAAAAATATAAATTATTTTCATTTGAAATATATGATTCCTACTTATATATATATATATATATATATATATATATATATATATATATATATATATATAGATACGAAGTTGTTTTTTATTATTTTATATTTATATTTGACATAACTACAAACTGTATTGCTTCACATTTAGGGAAGGCGGTAACTTAGGCTAGGTAAAATTACTGATTTTCATGATTTTGTTTGTTTAAGGAAATATTTCTTCACCATTTTTTAGACATAGGATACGTTTCAGTACTACTTTTGGCTATTGCATGGTATTTTTTAAAAATAATCTTTGAAAACGGCGAAGGTATAGCACGGTCTTCTAAACGGGTTGCGTCGGATCTTGTCAGACGGCATCACACGTAGCGTCACGTCGGCGGAATTACTCTTAAGGGGAGATATACACCTAGGAGCCGGAAAAAAGGTCATTTTTGTGATTTTTTCAAGGAAAACTATTTGAAATTTCGGATTGGGGTTTTAATTATCTAAAAGTATATACATTCAAAAATATGTTTAATTTTCTTCATTCAAAAATATCAAAAACATACAATGATATTTGATCCTTGGAACGTTGTAAAAAAATCTGCGTATACGGTAACCACTGGCGTTTCTTCAAAAATCATCTGAAAAAAAAAACCAAAAAGATTATTAAATTAGATACTATAATCTAGTACTTGCCATAGCCGATTTTGAAAATATCGATTTATGACAAAATGGCGGACGTTTGAACGTAAATGGTGATTTTTGGGACAAAAATTAGTTATTATTTTGCCTATAAAACAAAAACTACCGATTTGATAAACGTGGTTTTGAGAAAAACGCGTTTGAAAATTTGGGAATGAATAAATCATGAAATTTGTCAAATTACATGAAATCATCGATACCAGGCCCATAGTGTAGGTCCTCTACGGTCGACGGAATGTTCATAGCTTCTAAATCCTCAATCTCGACCATGTAGGTCTATATCTCCCCTTAAAAAAAACCAACGACATTTTTTCTCTCATTAACACTCGTATGCAGAATATGAATCAAGAAAAAGTGAGAAATGTTGAAAATCGATTAAATGGTACGCTTTGAAACCAAAAGGTTGACTTTTCCGGAAAAAATTGCTACATTTTGCAATAAAAAAGACTTGTGTTTAAAAAAATTCAAAAACATTTAGGATCATGTTTGAGACAATAAGGTTAGAAAGGTTTATATCAAATTTCATCAGAATCGGTCGATTCGTTTTTTCGCAATACGTCACACCAATTTTAAAAATGCAGTCTAGATGACCGTGCCATACCTCCGTCATTTTTAAAGATAAATATTAAAAAAATACCATATAAAAGCCAAAAAGAAATTATCAAAATCAGCGAATTTTTCCTCGTTGAAATGTATCACCCGCCTCAATAATTCATGCCATCCTAATTTCGTCACTCATCCTACATCGACCTTCATGAAGTTGTCGCCGCCTATTCGCAGACTCAAAACAAGAAGGCAAAAAAAAATAAAACATTGCGGGGTTTATTAGGCGAAGAAATCGAGCAAGGGTACTCGAAAACGTGACTTTGCCGATTAACACATTGAACCGAGTTCTCTCAGTCTCACGCAACCTGTTCTACGTGATACTAAAAGAAAAAGCCAACAAACCCAAACACGAGAAAAATCATTTAAAAACAAAACAACAACAATTCAGGGACCACACAGGAGTTGTCGATTTATTGAAACGCTGAGCGACTCAATCGAGCGTCCGGTGATTTCGCAATTACACTGCCCATACATACGCCCTTCCTGCTCGGAAGACGCGGCAGTTAGCTGAGAGAACTTGGAACCTTAGGGCGTCCTCGTATGAGACACAGATCGGCACTAATCGTTCACGTTTTACCCATAAGACCTGATTCACCGACCGGTGTGCCAACTTCTTCTTTACGGCATTGTTCACGTTCCCGTGGATCGCTATCTTAACTAGCACCGATCCCACTGCTTCTTTCCTGCTTTTCGATCTCTTGCTTCTTACTTCCCCTCCAGCCGCAATTCCCATCCGCCCTGACGTCCCCCCCACTCGCCCGCTGCGCCGAGCGGCGACCAGCGCGCGTCTATATCCGTGCAGCGTGCTACCGGTACAAACGGACGCCGCGGAGGGCGCGCAGTCCGCAAAAAACGCGGGAAACACTATTTTGCGTCGAAATTGGCCAAATAAATTGTCGCGAGTCGATCATTCGATCGTTATCATAGTATAATTCTTATTTTGTACGTCCACACGGGCGAAAAGAAATTTAAAACAATTGTACTCGATAAAGTTATTAAGGCCATAGTAACGGGTAAATCATGTGCGAATTTAACAATTTTTTTTCGTATGAAAAAGTGATTCACTCATAAAATTAATTACACATATATTTAGTATGAATATCAAGCTGTTAGAAAAAAAAGATTTTTTTTTTCGATGTACGAAATGTCCGAATACTCGAAACGTCTCGAAACAGCTTTTTTCCAATTGGCGTGACAAATAACTTCAACAATTTCACTCGATTTAAGGTAAATGTCCCAATTATTGAACAGCTAAGGATCTGGGGGATTGAATTCGGTGAGAAAAAATATAAAATCAAGAAAAAACCATCGCTTTCATGTTCAAATGATTCTTTGATATTTTTACTTTCGAAAAATCATCCTTTAAATTATTTTTAAATGATTTCAGATGAAAAAAAAGAATAACAATGTGAAGCATGCAAATGTCCCAGTTATAGAACACTGGAAGTGCCTGTGTTCCTAATATTGAACGGGGATGTCCCAGTTATCGAACACTCTCGAGAATTCTTTTTCCGTTCTGAAAATATTATTTTGGGTACAATATTAAGAAATAAAAGATAAATCAAACACTGAAATAATCTTTTATTAATCATGTGAAAATACAAAAATATATATTTGGTCTCTTTTGACAGGTTTTTGGTTAATTCGCTTTTGGTTTATTTTTGCTTTTCAACTCGAACTTTATTTTATATTTCTTTTCAGCTTCCTAGTTTTTGTGTTCTGTTTTTGTTTGATTTTGTCGTAGCTTGGCTCCCTGAAATATCGGAGAGCAAAAAATATTGATCATTACATTCGTATTTTTAGGTTACATTTAGGTTATATTCTCTTTTTACTCTTCTTTTTATGTTTATTGCACGAAAATACAAATAAAAAATATATATGACGATCTTAGAGCTATTATTAAAAGAATAAAGGTAAGTTTATTCAGGAACTTACAGTTGTTGTTTGAATAAATCCGATTCCCACGATCTGTCACACGTTAACTGTCTCGATGTTTTGATGGGTTTAATGACGCCATCTTGGAGAATTCGAGTGTTCAGTAATTGGGACACACTACATTTTCTATGTCCCAATGAGCGAACACCGTATTTTTTAACAAATAATTTATTTAAAAAAAATGCAATTGTTATTTGTAAGAAATTTTCTGAAGAACGTGAAATGTCTTTACTTTTTGAGATGCGTCAGTTTTAAAAATTTTTTATGCCCTTACGCATGAAGCGGCGCGTCTTAGCAAAAACGATAAGCAGTTACCACGAGACGTCAAATCGGGTCACCGTTGCTGATTAAATAATTGTTTTCTCTATTAATTGAAGCTTTTTTGCACAACTAAGGTAACATTTCGATAGCTAAAAGTTTCATATATGTAATGAAATTTTTATAAATAAGTAAATGCATGCAGGTGAATGAGAAAAAATAATAATACAAGATAGCGTTCAATAATTGGGACATTTACCTTACTTCAAATTTAAAAGTTACGTTCCTAATTGCATTTCGCAGAAAAGTACGTACGGAATTTCTGATTAATCGAAAACTTCTCATTTTATGAGCAGTTTATGAGCAGTTATAACGACATTTTTCACTGAAAATTCATTTTTTAAGATCAAATACCTACAACTTTTGAATAAAACAATATTTTTTTAAATTCCGTACGTACTTCCCTAGGTATTCTAATGTAGATAGACGAGAATTTTTGTTTTTTGTTTTAGATAAAAGATTGTGGATGTCACGCCGCGGAGCGCCTAAAAAAGATAACAAAAGGAAATATTGGTACTCGGCCATTTTGTACATCGAAAAAAAATATATATATCTTTTCTAACATCTTGATATTCATACTAAATGGATGTGTAATTAATTTTATGAGTGAATCACTTTTTCACACGAAAAAAATTTGTTAAAATCGCACATGATTTTGTACCCGTTACTATGGCCTAGGGCCTTGAGCAATTGAATAAAAAAAAAGGTTCTAGTTGAGAATTATCGTGTTTCTACGGTACATTTCGGCAGTTTTCGTTGCCGGTCCGTTTTTATAAATAAAATGAGGTGCCGATTTCATAAAAATGAAGGGTCGTGGCTGGTACGGTCGTAGAACGAGCCCGAGGTTAGCTCGTGTTTTAAAGGAAACACGAGTAGGTACTCGAACGCGCGGGACCGGAGAAAAACAAACGTAGCGAGGCCCCCGGGGGCTCGTTCTTTCGCGGGCGAAACGGTTAAGATCCCGGAGATACGATATAGGAACATGGCACGGCCACTGTACACGCGCTCGAGAGGTGCGAAGAGAGATGAGATTTACCTTGGCGGAGCGGAAGGAATTTCTCAGCCACTGGTTTTGCAGCAGGACTCAATCTCCCTTCGCCCCGATAACGCAGTTCTCGAGCTTTTTTCCCCGCTCTTCTCCGATATCCCTCCTGTTCACCACCTTCTCGCCGCAACCAGTCACGAATGAATTTATTTCTCTTGGAAAAGGAGCTTGGAAAATGCACAAAATTGAAACAACTCGTACCATGTTGCAATTTAATTGTGGCTATATTTTCATAGGTGGAAAAATCGTTTTTCGATGTTAACAAACAATATTTTATTACGAAATAATGTTGTTTTTACGATTGCAATCAATATCTGTCGGCATGCGTGGACAATATAAATGATGTATTTCGTAAAACAGCAAACTTGAAATAAATAAAGCTATTAAAAAATTGGGTCAATTATAATAATTCGTGTGGGACATGAAAAAATCGATTAGAGTGGGTATGCACACACACACACACACAAATGTACGTACGTACGTATTTGTGCGTATGTATGTGTAAGTAGATAATTTGTGAGAGATTCCACCGCGTGAGAAGTATCTCGGTATCGAGACCTACGATCTTTTATACTCGCAGCTCTGTCTACTATCGATCTAACGGTTAATCGACCCCACGCAGACTCCGGGGCGAGATAGATTCACGCGTTGGCTGACGATCATCAATATTCGACGTTCATATATATGTATATATATATATATATATATATATATATATATATATATATATATATATATATATATATATATATATATATATATGCAATATGTTCCCTGCAGTGTGAATGTGAAGCTCGGTTCTATTGTGACCAAATCGTTTAGACACGCATCTCAAATTCATTAGAGATCGGTATGTATATCGAGCGTGTAAAATACGGAACGTGGTCACGTCGTGTGTATAAGTCGATCCCATTGATGAATCTCAGTACGCCAGTCAATTGATTATCGTCGATGAATCGAAGGCTAATGAAACTATGTCCATATGTATTTATATACATACATATTTTTTTTGTCAATTAATTATAGCAACGTGACTATGAGTTCGCGTCCGAGTGTGAACGTTCGTGTTACCGATCTCGAATCTGATCTCGATCGTTGTGGGGGATCAGGAGTTTGTTCGTCCAGTAACATCAATCTCGTCGCAACGTTGTAGACCAAGTTTAGTGAAGCAATTTTTTTTCTTCTTTTTTTTTTTGATAATTGCTCGTTTCAGAATGCATTAGCTTTTCCAGTACTTCTTAAGTGTAAATATCTGGCCAACGTGGAATGTAAAATAAATACATGAGTATGAATAAAATGTGAAAAATGTTAAGGGAGAATTATATGATAAATGATGACAAGACGAAATTTGAGATGTGTAAGAAATTATTAAACAATAATTATATGTAGTCACGTTCGTTATCAAAATGTCAAATCATAAACAATAATCAGCAGTCATTACTTATTCTTATGAATAAATATTTTCATTATAATTTGTATATTTTTTTTCACATAATTGTGAATAAATATTTCGTTAGCATTTTTATATTATATATATATTTTTTTTTAAAGATTTGAATTTTTTAATCCTCCTTTAATGACGAATTATGGTTCAGTGCATTTTACCGCGATTTCGCCCATGTTGAATCAGTCAGGATGTTCATCCAGTTACATCAATCTCATCAAAGCGTTGTAGACCAAGTTTAGTGAAGCAAATTTGTTATCCTCTTTTTCAATAATTGCTCGTTTCGGAATGCAATATTTTTTTCCTTACTTTTTATGTATAAATATCGGGCCAACGAAGAATAAAAAATAAATACATAAATACAAACGAAATGTAACCATTATAAAGGGAGAAGCAAATAATAAATGATGACAAGTCGAGATTTGAGATGTGTAAAAAATTATTAAACAATATTTAGCAGTCATTACCTATTCCTGGGAATAAATATTTTCATTATAATTTTCTTCATATAATTATGAATAAATATTTTCATTATAATTTTCTTCAAATAATTATGAATACATATTTTCATTATTATTTTTATATTATATATATTTGTTTCAAAGATTTGAATTTTCTAAAATCCTCCTTTAATGACGAATTATGGTTCAGTGCATTTTACCGCGATTTCACCCATGTTGAACCAGTCAGGATGTTCGTCTAGTTACATCAATCTCGTCGAAGCGTTGTAGACCAAGTTCAGTGAAGCAATTTTTTCCCTCTTTTTCAATAATTGCTCGATTCGGAATGCATTATCTTTTTCCGTACTTTTTATGCATAAATATCGGGCCAACGTGGAATGAAAAATAAATACATAAATATGAACAAAATGTAACGAATATAAAGGGAGAATTATATGATAGATGATGACAAGTCGAGATTTGAGATGTGTAAAAAACGATTAAACAATAATTATCCGTAGTCACATTCATTATCGAAATGGCAAATTATAATTAGCAGTATTAACAATAATTAGCAGTCATTACCTATTCGTATGAATAAATATTTTCATTATAATTTTTATATTACATATATTTATTTTAAAAGTTTTGGATGTTTTAAAATTCTCCTTGAATGACGAATTATGGTTCAGTGCATTTTGCCGCGATTTAATCCATGTTGAATCAGTCAGGATGACTCTGCAGCTATATATATATATATATGAGGACGCGAATGAGCGGACGATTAACAATAAAGTGTGTACACACGCAACCGATCCATCACTCGTATTGTCATCGCCCTTCTCGACATTCCACGACGCAGTGAACTCGCAGTTATTAGGCGATCGAGGCTGAAAATCACGTGACCACAGTGACGATCGGACTCTTGTCCTCTCGTTGACAGGAAATTCGATCGATTACGATAATACCGGGCGTTTGTTGACAATGCGAGAGAGCCCAGGACGACAATGAGCCTTCGTGGATGACGTAAATGCGCATGAATAAAAAAAAATCAACCCTCCTTATCGATCTCAATCGATTTTCGATCAGAAGTCATCCATCTTCGAGCTCAACGAAGCTTCAATTTATTTTACGAGGTGGTAATTATCAGGGCTCACTTCTGGCACGTTGTACCGGATGCCCAGGTCCAATGAGACTGGATTTTGAAGACGATCGCCTCGATTGAGGTGTTTACACTCGACCCGCCGATTTTCCGGCGTTTTTTGCCCTCCCTGCTCACTAATAAAAAAGGTGGCATCCCGTACTTTCATTTCATTCGAGATCTCGATTTCCAATATGCAAGCTGCAATTGTAACATTTTATTTCATTATATACACTACCGGCGAAAAATATCGCGGACAAATTTTTTTTTAAGTTTGGGAACGATTTTTCATGCCATTTCGTCGATAGTTGGCATAAATAAACTTAATAACGGGCATTTTAAAGGGGAGGAAAATTCCCTTTTTTTTTAATTTTTACTATTTTTTTTACGACTAGTATCCTTTTTCGAAAACCATAATTTTTCGACCTTTTTTGTTTTTTTTCTGGTGAAGCCCGTTTCAAGACAAATTTTGTTTTATACATTTCTTTGACCGAAATCATAAAGATGCTTAATCTTCAGTTTTTGAAGCTTAATCTTCAGTCTTTTTTAAGTTTCGTACGATTCGTTTTAAAAAGAGACGATTTGAAAAATAACGTGTAACGCAAAAACCACAAGGATTCAAGAAAAACCTTAAGATAATAAAAAGTTGTATTGGTTTCCGTTGAATTCGCGAGAATTTTTTCAGATTTTTTTGCAAACATTTTTTTCACCTATTTTCGGTAAAAAATAATCAGATGATTTAATTACCGTGACCGAGAACTAGGGGGTTTGTGGTAAAATTTCAAGAGAAGATCGCATTTTTTTATTTTCACCGCAATATAGTTATTTCAGATTTTTTTTCGGTTGACGTGAGTAAAAAACTATAAAACCTTAACGAGAAAAAAATGTTGGAAAAAAATCTGAAATAATTCTATCTATTAGTACAGTCGTGCTGTCGCTAAAAAACTCCGTAATCGGAAAAAATTAGAAGGCGGCCAATTTTTTTCAAAGGTGATTCTGTTGGTGCCGCGGGTGCTAAATCAAAGTTTGCCTAAAAATAGGGGAGAAGGGGTTTTTTAAGGCCTTAGGCCACTCTAGAGGCTGAAAATATAGGCTTTTTGAGGATTTTTTTTCTTCAGAAAAACTCTTACATAAATCGAGATTACAAAAAACGGTGTTTATCATACACATCAGTGACTGTGTACAATAATTTTTTTGAAGCTATTAGATTCAAAATGGCGGCTGTGCAGCATTTATCTCAAGACTGCATTTTTTAAGTTGACCGGAAACATAACTCAGACAATTTTCAACCGATTCGCTTGAAATGTTGAATTTATCTTGAAAAATACATTGTCTATGGAAGTACGTAGGATTATTTTTATATTGCATAGTTCATTTGTTATTAACAATTATCTAACGATTGTTTAGGCAAATTTTTGGAAAGTGAAAAGTGTCGTCAGCTAATTGTCAATAACAAATAAAGTATGCAACATAAAAAAAAAATCCTACGTACTTCCATAGGCAATGTATTTTTCAAGATATATTCAACATTTCAAGTGGACCGGTTGAAAATTGAGTTATTTTTTCGGCCAACTTAAAAATTCAGTTTTGAGATAAACGCTGCACAGCCGCCATTTTGAAATTAATCACTTTAAAAAAATTACTGTATACAGTCACTGATATGTATGATAAACATCCTTTTTTGTAATATCAATTAATTTTGTAGTTTTTCTGAAAAAAAAATCCCCAAAAAGCCTATGTTTTCGGCCTCTAGAGTGGCCTAACCCCTTAAGGGATAAAGGGGGAATGGGAATGAGGGAATGGGGGTGGATTGATGTCAAACTACAGCCCCTAGGAGGTCGGCGCCGTGGGACAAAATGTTCAGAACGATACGGGCTTTAGTTTTGTCCACAGCGCCAAAGTCGCGGAAGGTCATTTTGGGGGTGAAATTTTGAAAAATCAGTTTTAATTCAATTACTCATTACGAAAAATTCGTACACTGTTTGTTCAAGCGGGAACGTTATAGCCCTTGAAAAAACGGGTCGATCAAGAATTTGATCATCACTCTCCAATAATATCTTCACCCCAAAAAAAAGGTTGAAATACCAAAAAAAAAAAAAAATCGAATAACGCAAAAACAATCGATTTTTCAGGTATGGTTTAATTGTACGAAATGTAGAGAATAATTTTCTCTATATTTTCGTTTCTATGGACCATCCTTGAATTTTGAACTTGCAACGCCTCTCAGGGGTTGAAAATTCAAAATGAAATTCTGGAAAAATGATTGACCGCATGAATTCGCCGTCGTGGATCAATTTGTAGCTTGAACCCTCAGGTATATTTTTGTACATAGCGCCAAACTCGTATCTCTTTGTTTTCGGTCAATAGTTTCCCCAGAATGTCATTTTGAATGTTCAACTCTTGAGAGGGGTTGGAAAAAGTAAAATTCAAAGGTGGTCTATAGAAACGAAAATACGGAGAAAATCATTCTCTACATTTCGTACATTTAAACCATCCCCGAAAAATCGATAGTTTTTGAGTTATTCAACAAACCATTTTTTAGTTGATGCTTCAAGAATTGTTTGGGGGTGAAGATGTTATAGGAGAGGGATGATCAAGTACTCGATCGACGCGTCTTTTCAAAGGCTACAACATTCCTATTTGTACAAAAGTTATATGAATTTTTCATAAAGAGTTATCGAATCCAAACTAATTTTGCAAACTTTCACCCTACTTTTTCATCCCCAAAATGAACTTCCACGACTTTGGCACTGTGGACAAAAATAAAGCCCGGATTTTTCTGAACATTTTGTCTCCCGGCGCCGATTTCGTGAGGGTTGTGGTGTGACATTAATCCACTTCATTAACCCACTCCATAAATATAGTAATATATGTGTTAATATAAATCAAATTATATATATATATATATATATATATATATATATATATATATATATATATATATATATATATGAGGCATTCCATACCAATTCGACCTGAGTCTAACCCTCGACCACTCAAATCTGGTTCCCGATTTTTCCTATCAGTACTCTCACTCTATCAAGCAATTACAATTTTTTCACATTTTTCAAAATAAATTTGAGCGCGTCATGAATTTTTGAATTTTTTTTTGACCTCCTCGATGGTCGTAATCGAAAAATCTGAAAAAATTCCCAAAAATACAGTGTCAGATATAAAAAATGTTGGTGTAAAATTCATAATGTCTGGGCTTTTGCTTCAACCCCTAATTAGGGTTTTTGTCAACCATGATAAAAAAAAATCGAAAACTACAATATACACTTTAGAAAAATCAGGGAAATTTTTTTTAAAGTCTGGTATTATGCATACAAAATTTCGAGAAACAGTCTATAGAAAATTGACCTCTGCTTCTTATTTAAAAATTTTTTTTTCCTCATAAAGCTAAAAAACGGGTTGAAGCAAAAGCCCAGACATTATGAATTTTACGCCAACATTTTTTATATCTGACACTGTATTTTTGGGAATTATTTCAGATTTTTCGATTACGTTCATCGAGGTGTTCAAAAAAAAAAATTCACAAATTCATGACGCGCTCAAATTTATTTTGAAAAATATGAAAAAAATTGTAATTGCTCGATAGAGTGAGAGTAACGATAGGAAAAATCGGAAACCAGATTTAAGGGGTCGAGGATCAGACGCAGGTCGAATTGGTATGGAATGCCCCATATATATACATACATTTATTTTGATTTATATTTATATAATTAAATATACTATATAATTATATAATATTGATAAGACTAGGGGTAGGTGCGTACGTGTGTATGTGTGTAAAGAGAAAAAAACGGTAATTTATCGATAAAGTCACAAAACTAATGAAAGCTACAACATTTGTCGAATGATCTCGCAAAGTTTTCTCATATTCATAGTCCGCGGTTGAATATAGATGGAACGGTAGGTACACGTGGCCCGTTGGTGCCGAGGCCCATCTGGTATGTTGGTGCCGAGACCCAGAGGGGATCTCTCACGGACGGAGAAAATCAATGCTCGGACAACGTACTATTAAATTGTACTTAGGATCAAACCGTTCGCAGAAGTCTTAGACAATCCAGTTCAGGCCTTCACCGAATGATCTATTTTTTGTCCCTAATCATTTTCCCCCCACGACCACGCTCCGTCCTTCTCCGGAAGTTTTTTTATTCCAAGCATTTTTACGGGAGCGGGGACAAAGATGAGAAATTTTACAGCGCAACTAAAAGAGCCCGGTTACTTTTCAACGCTCGCAGAAAAATTATTGACCGCGACTCGTTGCCTCATATCTTTACCTAATGGTACCTTTTCACAAATGATGAATTTTCTTTATGTCCATTAGAATTTCATTAGTGCCACATGGTTAAAGAAATTATGAAAATTGAAACACCTCGCGTGTGTTAAAGTTTATTCGGTGTAGATTGAAATATTAAGATCATTTTTATTTCCCCTAGGTTTTATTCTTCATTTGATATGTAAATTCATTAAATATCGTGAGAAATTACACAATACATAACTCAATTAACGAATTTATTATGCTCCAGAGGACACTTTTTGAAAGAACAAATTCGTGATAAATCGTTGAGAATTACGACATTTGCATGCTTTTTTAATTAAAGTAGAAAGCTGATGGAAAATGGCCGAGAATCAGAGGAGTGAATTTTATTGGACAGAGTGGTGAGAAGAAGAACTCGTCAAACGGACAATAATTCTACAGCGAGGAGGTGGGCCTTGGAGAAGAGAGTGAAACCAATTTGGTCGCTAATGGAACTTCTTGAACAGCAAATACCGTTGCTTCTCTCTGTCTCTCTCCCTCTATCTTTTTTTCTTTCTCTCGCGCGCGTCCACGCTTCTGAATCTTCAAGATCGATCGTTTCATGTCCCGCGAGTACTTTGTCAAGATTGGGACGTAAGTGTAGCAGAAGACAACGAGAATCTGTTGTGTCTTGGCTTTACGAACGTCGTGACTGATGATCGAACGGCACGCCACACCTTAAGGTCCATTACAGTGTTATTAACGAATAATGAACAAACCGTTATATTAATCACCAGACAATAGACTTTCGGTGCAATCAAAAAAAATATACAATCTTATATTTAAAAAGAAAAACAACCGCTCGAAACATCAAAATATTTCCTCGAAGAGAAATGGCTTCGATCGTAAAAATATTGCACTTAAAGAAACAGGTGCCAATTCAAAATTGTAACATTTCGAAAATCCCTACAATTATTAAAATGCTATTGAAATAAAAATAACGAAAAATATAGAACACAATATACTTGTAAAAAATCACCAGACTTGTAAAAATATTACATCTGAAGGAAATTACTGCAATGAAAAAATTATTTAAATAAAAAAAACTTCTAAGCACGTTTTTAAAACGGACTAAAGAGTATAAAATAATGTCTTCTAGCCCCATACAGATTTATAACCCAATACAGATTCCTAGACCCATTCAGATTATTGTGAAAATTTGTGATTGTGAATTTTTAATAACTATGAAAATACTTGTAAGATTTGAAACGAAAAAAGTGGGGCACATGCAATAGATAATTGATGCATGGATAATTGATGTCTCCTTGAGCATCGAAGAAATTGTCACTAATACAATATTCACTATAAATATGATAATTTTTTTTATTTTTATTTTTTCTCTATATCTAAATTATATTTTTTATTTCTATATTAATTTTACACCGCAATTTTGGTCTCTTTTTCTCTCTGCACGACAGACTTGCCTGTATGTGTATTTGTCTGTCATCCAGATCTGACAATGAGCCATGGTCAGAGTTTCAAGTCTCTAGCTCATCGGGAAGTTAGTTTAAAATTGATTGCAAAATTTGTACCCATCAGACAAACACACAACGCAGAAAATGAGTTAATAAAAACGTGGTAAAATACAATTAAGCATCAATTATATCGAACTGTATCAAGATCAATTTTTTCGGAATTCCTGTTGCTCTCTACGTGACCTCCTTCGTAATATATCTATTTACGCGTAATATATATTGTATATCATCAATAGTAATAGACATCGAATATAAAATTGTATCGTATGCGATAATTGCAATGTCGAAAAACAACAATCACAAGTCGTGCACCGTTTAAAAATAGCTGCGAGTCTAAAAGTATAATATAAAAATTCCGCACAATTTTCGAAAACCCACACATAGTGGGTTCCTTAAGGGGAGGCCCTTTTCACAAAGAGCCCTCTCCCGAGCCGAAAAAAGGCGTGGTAGGAGACTTGGCCAGAGGTAAGTAATGATTCTTACTGCGGGAAGAGAAAGAAGAGAGCACAATTGCGACAGTTGGACGAGTTATGCTCGACCAGTCGTAAATAAAAGTTGCGGCTCGAGGAGATTAGTGGTACCTAACCGCGAAAGTTAGCGTACCACCTTAACCCTGCTGCACATTTTCGACTCTCTCAAAGTTACACACGCACACGTGCTATCCGTGTCCAACACAAACGCGCAAAAACACTCTCACACACACACACACACACACACACACACACACACACACACACACACACACACACACACACACACACACACACACACAAAAGTGCTTGATCGGCAAGATGTCATCGTCCCTGAGATCCTGCAACAATGACTCGCTGTCTTCGGGCATTCGGCATTGTTTGATCCTCGTAGTGTGGCATGAAGCCCTTACGGTCACCGTCCTGCTGCTTCGACGACGACGGTATTTGTACCAGTATTAGGATAAACCCATTTGCAGGATTGTGCCCATTGTCCCAATACGCGGCGATTCAAGTTTCAATGGCGCGATATCCAAACGCTCTGTCCCAAGATGGCCAACATTTAAAATGGTACCACGCCCTTGGCTGATTTTCATGCCCTTCCGCTTGTGAAAACGGGTCCAGCTATTCGTACGAACAGTAAGTACGCCTACGTGCTTCCTCAGCTGTGTAGCTCCGGTGAACCTTTGACAAATCCGTGATGATTAACGAGGCCGCTGCTTTGAGCCTCCTCGTCCCTGGAGACGCGCTCCTTTTTTTTCAACTCGCTGCTGAATCAAGATCACGTGATAGGTTTCCCAAAGGCCCTTTCCCATTTTGGCCTCGAGATCATGCAGATTTTTAGCGAGATCAGGCTCTCCGATCTATCGATGCAAAACCAATGTGCTCCATTGGCAGCCATTCTCAACCTGGCAGGATTCATTTGGACGAACCAGGATCCATTTGGATCAACGACTTGTCTGCCTTCAACCGAATCTTCCCTGGCACGATTCGTTTGGATGAAGCAGGATCCATTTTGATCAACGACTTGTCCGCCTCCAATCAAATCTTTCCAAAGTCAAATGGATCCGTTTCGACACAATGCGAATCACTCCAACGAATCAGGATCAATTCGAGCAAAGTAGGATAATATTCCAATCACATTGGATCCTTCTCCGTCAGATGGAATCCCCTTGGACGCACAATATTTGAAGGCCACCTTTGGGGCTTGATCGAGCAAAGTAGGATGATACAGCCATCAAATAGGATCCATTTGAATTACAGCGATAATTTTCTCGCGATGATCCTTGGTCAAGGAGGCAATGATCCAGGAGTGAATGTACACGAATCCTCCGCAGAGCAAAGTACACGTTAATCCTCGGATGCGCACCATTCTCGCCAGCACAACGTACTTATCTTTTGGATTTTCACCAGCAATCTGGTTAGCTCCGACGCTCGCCGACCAAAATGGGATTGACCAAAACTTATCCTCAACTTAGCATCTATCGCTTCTTTATACAGGCGCACACACATATAGAGATGTAAGTTGTACTTGCTTACTCCTGCGTGCATAATCTCGTGACCGTATCGCAAAATTTGTCGGTCGAGGATGAAAATCGGTGCGAGGCCCCCCGTACAAAACGATTCGCTTTTGAAACGAGAAAAGATCAGAGCAGAGATCAATGGACTCTCGGCGACCTGTCTGACGATCCTGCCTGACCGGGAGTATCATCACGGTGACCCCACGTCGTGCCTCCCAAAGCCTAATCCCAATTTAAATGGATTTATCCTACAAAAAGACCCCCGAGAGAGAGAGAGAGAGAGAGAGAGAGAGAGAGAGAGAGAGAGAGAGAGAGAGACCAGTGGCGGTAATAGCTGGACTAACTGGATGGAGAGAGAAAAGAAAATAAATATTTTAGTAAAAAGATGACACACACACACACACACACACACACACACACACACACACACACACACACACACACATACACACACACACATATATAAGTGTCTTTTTAAACATGTTTAATTTAACCCAAACATTTTTTAATTTAACAATATATATATATATATATATATATATATATATATATATATATATATAGTTAAATTCGATCGTGATTTTATACCCGTTATTGTGGCCTAAGGCCTTAAGTGTAATATTAAATTACCTGTAAATGTTTTCGATATATTGTTATAATGTATTTATTTATGATAATGCATAAACAAATAAATAAATATGTATATATATATATACATATTTATTTATATTTGCATACATGCATGCATTATAATAAATAAATACATTATAACAATATATCGAAAATATTTACAGGTAATTTAATATTACGCTTAAGGCTTTAGGCCACAGTATAATATGATGTGTGAATTTAACAATTTTGTTTCGTATGAAAAAGTGATTCACTCATAAAATAAATTACACATCTATTTAGTATGAATATCAAGCTTTTGGAAAATATATATATTTTTTTTCGATGTACAAAATGGCCGACCACTCGAAACTTCTCGAAACAGCTCTTTTCCAATTGGCATGACAAACAACTTCAACAATTTACGAGAAGTACGTACGGAATTTCTGATTAATCGAAAACTTTTCATTCATGAGCAGTTTTTGTACAGCTATAGCGAAATTTTTTACTGAAAATTCATTTCTTGAGTTCAAATACCTACAACTTTTGAATAAAACAATATTTTTGAAATAACGTACGTACTTTTCTACGTATTCTAATGTAGATTGACGAGATTTTTTGTTTTTTGTTCTATGTAAAAAATTGTGGATGCTAAATGTCACGCCGCGGAGCGTCTAAAAAAAGATAATAAAAGAAAATTTCAGTAGTCGGCTATTTTGGACATAAAAAAATATTCTAACCGCTTGATATTGACACTAAATAGATGTGTAATGAATTTTATGAGTGAATTATTTTTTCTCACGAAAAATGTTGTTATATTCGCACGTGATTTTATATCGGTTCCTGTGGTCTAAGGCCTTAAATTACATAAATACGTGTATACAAAATGATATCAACAAACAATGGCAAACATTTATTTCCATATAAATATATTATTAACTTTTATTTTGGTTATATATATGTCGATTGAATAAAGGAAAAAGCAGCCAGAAACAAGGTAGAAAGGTAAAGCGTGGGCGGTGCACTCGTAGACTGGGGATTAGGCGTTAATCTCACGGTTAAAATCTTCGCGAGGCCACCGTGAAATCGTCAACAACGCGAAGCCACGGGGGACAATTTTCCAACGACCGACAAATTTTCCATTTTACTCTTCGACTAATTTTTTTTTCCGCATTTTTGCCACTCACTCCCACTTTGTTCATGCCCGCTGAGCTTGAGGTGTACCGTGTCAATTATCTTACCGAGTCAACTAATTTATTTACTCTTTTTGTCACGTTTGATGGAGTAACGGGTAGGTCACATTTCAAGAGGATATCGATGAAAAAAAAGTACTCTACAGCATATTATATTACAAATATATATATATATATATATATTACGAAGGATGTGACGTAGAAGATCCCGGAAATCCGAAAAACCGCTTCTGGAACTATCAGCGGCGTTCTGCCATTTTGTCATCGCAGGAAAAAAAAAGACGAGACGAAACGAGTGAAGAATCGTGTTTATTGCGAAGAGCCGATTCCCTATATCGCGAGCCTCCAAGAGCGAGCTTCACGTTTGCCTTCGATAAACGAGAATACCGTACAAATCCACAGTCGAAACGTGCAGGAAGTCATTGCCTCGATCTCCAACGGCTTGTGAAAGAACAAGCGAGAATGGCACGAGGAGCTATCGATACCGGAACACCGGACAACGTTTCCGGTAGGGTGTCGCCACTGTAGCGGTTTTTCTGTCCCGTTCGATACCACCACCCATTTACCGCAAATTATTTCATTCCTTACCGAAGAGCTTTCCTTTGCGATAATACACAACTGTAGTTGTTAAATCGTGGAAAAAATTGCCGAGGCTAATTATTCAATAATAAAAAAAATAATTTGTGCCAATATTACAATATGCTCGACAATATTTTTTAGAGATGATTAACGGGGTATCCCTCTCTGGAAATTGAACAACAATATGTTCCTCAAGGGAGGGCACCACTGTAACTGCCCATTTTCGACCGTTTTCGTTGGATTTGTTTTTTAAGAATAAAATACATGGTCAAAAGGGCTTTTACGTTTTATAAGGTATGTATTGAAGTATATAAAAAACAACAAATTATTTGTCAAAAGTGTACAAAATGGCGGCGCACGAGTCACTATAGCACTGCTGTTTTTCAGCCAACCCTCTCCGCGGCACGCAGTAGAACTGTCGTAAATTTAGTCCCGGAACTAAAAGTGAAATATTTTCGTTAATTATATTATTTTTAGCAGTCAAGTACGAGGGGAATTTCAAAAAATAATTAAAAGAAAAATAGAGACGAATTTGAAAAAAAGTTTGTTTTCTCGATCATAATTTTCATCTCAAAAGTGATATATTTATTACAATTTTCGATTCACCGAAAAAAGCGCTCGTACTTGGCTGTTAAACCAATCGACGAAGCTACAGTTAAAATTTCAAGTCGATTGGACGAGAATTGTTCGAGTTCTGCTGCCTTAATAACGATGACAATTTGGTTATAAATAAATCGTAGTTTTTCATTAATTCCATGTATAATTGCATAAAATATTACATTTTTTTATCAAAATAATTCCAAAGTAACCCGTAATCTTTGACATAAGTTGCATTTCAATGCCCTGTCAAAGAAGCCCCGCACCCGGGGCTACTTTGACACTTTAAAAAATGTATGTATCAAATTGTGATGGGGTGGTGGAGCTTGACTTTTTTTTATACATTTGATAGCCAAAGGAGACACTGTCCTGTTGGAGCAAAAAAGTTCGTATGGGATCGTCCATTAATCGCGTGAGGTTTTTTGGCCACTTTGTGAGCCCCCCCCCCCCCCCCCCCCCATGGTGATGTGCGGTCGTCCACTAATCACGTGAGGCTCAAATAAGGGGGGGGGAGAGGATTTGGATAACAGAAACCTCGCCACATATCACCATGGGGGGGGGGGGAGGCTCAAAAAGTAGCCAAAAAACCTCACGTGATTAATGGACGATCCCTATCTAGGATGTTAAAAAAAAATGTACCTAGAAAAAACTTCTAAAACCTGTTCAAAGTAACCCTGTTTTACGATAGTTATTTTCAGTTCACGATCGCATTTTTTCATTGGATGAACGATTTTTTAACAAGAATAACTTCAGCATGTTGTTTTTCAAGAGAAAAATGATGTTTTCTTTGGAGAAGCTGTCATTTTTCGTATTTTTTCAAAGTTTCGAAAATTGGATCGTAAACTCATAGCCAGTTGGATATATTAGAAGAATTTTATTTTGTTTTCGTCTCAAATTACATTTGAGCCTGGTAGAGATCCCGCCGTTTCGGGCCTCGCCGCTGGACGACTGCAGCGCCAACGGCAGCACCACGAACACTTTTAAAGGTTTTCTTTCGAAAAAATTACATTGCAACCGCAAACGTGCGTACAGCATAATAATAATAAGGAATAATTTATTCCAACCAATGTCTTACTAGAAAAAAAAATCATCATTCTGACCCTTCAAATTGGGCTTCCAGAGAGGAATTACCCCGTTGGGATACCCTGTTAAGGGCGGGGTAAAGTATTAAAATTTTTTTTTTTTCATTTTTTAAAAACTTTTTAAATGAATGCATAATATATCAAGAATATTGTGTTAAAATTTCAAGTCGATCGGAGTAAAATTGACGAAGTTATGAGTATTTGAGCGTCTATTGCTCCATGCCGTTCTCTTCTCCTCTGCGTTTTTCAAACCGTTTTTCTGAGACTTGTCATATTTGAAGTCCGTGTGCACGATAACTCAAAATCCACTGGACCAATCGCTTTGAAATTTTGCACAGTACTTCTTCACATAATTCACCAGGTATTGTCAAGAGCTATTTTGTTTTTTTAATAATTACTAATTTTTCAACAACAAATTAGCCGATTTTTTTAGCGAAAATCGGGTTTTTGGCTCCCAAGTGCTACGAAAAATCGAAAAATCGAAAAAAAAAATCCTCCCGTCATTACCTCGAGAAACATCTCCTTTAACAAATGCATTTTGATTTTTTTGTTTAAAATTATTCTGTTGCGAGTTATGGTGCACACCGCAAACCAACTTTTTTTCGAGGCGCCTCCGGGGTTTAATTTTCACTCGCTCAATTTTGAATATTTTGCAATGCAAATTTAGGAGAATGTTGTTCAAATGTTACTTTATTATATGTAAATTTTTCAATAAACGATCACTATTCGTTACGCCAAAAAAAAATCTTAAAAACATGGCTTTTTTCGCCGAATTAACTTTACCCCGCCGGTAATAATTGTAGAGAATGGCTATCAAATTCCAATATGAAAAATTGTAAATTCTCATTTGTTCCCAATAAATAGATACAAAAGTTGAACTGTTAAATCGTGCATAAAATTGCGGAGGCTAATTATCCAACGATTAAACAAAAAATCATTTGTACCAATTAAGCTCGACGATATTTTTTTAGAGATGATTAATAATTGTACAGGATGGTTATACAATTCCGCTATGGAAAATTGACGAAAAATGATACATTTCCATTTTTTCCCAATAAAGAGAGTAGTTATCTAAGGGGAAAAAAATGAAGCAGCATTATTAACGATAATAGTCCTTCGAAATCAAGCTAATTGAATTTTGATTCATCGAGGATTAGCTCACAGACTTGCTACAAGTCCTGGATTTGGCGAGTCAAACCTTAAATATTATTGTATACGCGTAGTCAGCTACAAAGGAAAAGACTCGAACAAACACATTGGGTCACTTAAATCTGTTGCACCGAGAGAGCAAGCGCGTAATCCTTGTTTTTGGAATCTCATTGCGATCAAGAGGGGGGACATTCCGCCGTGTAGATTTCGTCGATTCCCTGGAAAGTGTCTTTGGGAGGGGGGGCTCTTAAGCCTCCGGCATTGTGTAAAATTACGGGTGCCCGTGGTTGGGAACGTGAAGGATGTGCCATTCGACGGACAACCCTTCGTGTTCGGGCCCAACGACGAGGACGAGGACGAATGCCTCGCGCGCGTGAGTTTCGGCCAAGGCTCCGAGAGTGCCCTGCCCACTGGCTAATTTACGATGCATACGCACCCGTATCGCACTCGTGCACTCTGAACCCTTCGTGTGGGTGACCGCACGTCCTACCGGGAACGCCGGGCAAAAATCTACCGGGAAACTCTCATAAATCTTCTCCCCCACCACACTGGACTCCCTTAAGGTTTCCTAAATCGTCTGTTTGTTTAACGAAACCTACCCTGCAGCATGTCAAAATCCTGTCAAACTTTTTTCACCGCTGTGTTATTGATTGAAACATTTTCATTCGTTTCGTTTTTCCCTCGGCCTTACGTAGGCTGGCGAAAAAAAAACCATCAACTATTGATGATCGATTAATACACAAAAATATTTTATTACGGTCTTTTTACATTAATATATATTAGGGTGTCACAAATTAGAGCTCCATTTTTTTCCCTTTTTCTCACCATCCAATTATCCACTTTGAGGCGTTACCCCCACTTGTAGCGCAAAAAAAGGCCTTATTCATGAATTTTTTTAAAGAAAACTACAAAACTTTTTTATTGGATCAATATACCATCTTAAAGAAGACATCTTGAAGAACTTTCAGTAATTTTTTTATTGAAAAATATTACATTGTTTAGTGGCAAATGGCCGTCAATGAAATAATGTTTTTATATACACGGTTTGCGGTGACCGACATTGCGGCGAAGTGGATCATCTGAAAAAAAAATGCGGATGGATTTAGTCAAATATAAGTATAAACTAGTCTTTAATCGAAGGATTTTAAAAAATATTCATTTTTCACAAAATGGCGGACAGTCAAAGTTAATGGTTCGATTTTAACGAAAAAAAACGGCCGTTTTTTGGCTATAAAACGGCCATTTTTTCGAAAAAAAAAAAAATTGAACGATTAAACACTACATTTTTATGTATTAAATAATCCTGCAAAATTTCAAGAAGATCGGTTCATTATTGTTCGAGTAATCTTGGTCACCGACTTCAGAAATGCCATTTTGAGAAAAACGCGTTTAAAGTTTCAATTTCCGGTCGTTTACACAACGGATTCTTCTCTTTCAACGCTCATATCTCAGTCAATTTTGTTCGGATCGACTGGAAATTTTCAGGACATATTCTCAGATACTTATACTTCAAAAAAATGCAATAAAAAAATCGGGCTTTTTCAAAATCGCAAGTGGGGGTAACCCCTTAAGGACATGGCTCATATGTTCGGTCGGTAAAAATCCTACTGCCAAGTTGTCTCTCAAGCGTGAGACCACATTTCAGGCAAACGAAGAGAAAGGAGTCGTTCGTCGTTCAACAGAGTGGAAGGTGTTTCTTTTCGTTTTTTCCAAATAATCAACCATTTAAGAGAACACTGGGAATCAGTAAATCAGCTATCTCTCTCGCCCTCATGGCCGCTCGGTTGGTGTGACACATGGCCTTAAAGAAAAAAAAATTGTCGCGAAAGCTGCGATCGGTCAAAAATATCTAGAAGTCGCTCAAGACTTCGAAAATTCAATTTTTCATTAAAAAGTCGATTGTTATTCGTTCACTTCTCACCCATGAATTTCACGCTTTATGATTTTTAATGTAAGCTCGCGAAAGCTCTAACCGGCCAATGCAAATTGAGTGGTCACTCAAGAGCTTTGAAATTTCCAATTGTCGACAATTTTTTTTCCTTACTCGGTCATAAATTTAACACTAAAATTTTCAAAGGAATTAATCCTTTTTTTTCGTTAGAAAAGGATTTTTTAAATTTACACTTCTAACCCCATATAGCGGGGGAGCCATGATTTTGTTTACGGACAAGAGCTTTTAAGAATTATTTTATGAGAACGAAGATTATAATTCTTGGGTTAGTATTATGAGGTAACTTTGAAAAATCTGTTTCTAAATAAAAACGATCAATTGTTTCGAAAATTTTTGCGTAAAATTTATGAGTGGGAAGAGTAAACAAAAATAGCGAAAATTGGACATTTCAAAGCTCTTGAGCGACCACTAAATATTCATTGATCGGCTAGAGCTTTCGCGAGGTTAATTTAAAAATTATAAAGCATAAAACACATGGGTGAGAAGTGAACGAAAAAATGTCGATTTTTTAATTAAAATTTGAATTTTTGGGATGCTTGAGCCACCTCTAAATATTTTGTGACCGCTCGCAGGATTTGCGACAATTCTTTTTGTTCTTCAAAGAAGATAATTTGACGGTGAGAAAAAGGAAAAAATAGAGCACCAATTTGTGCCACCCTAATATGTATGGAGCATTCCATACCAATTCGACCTGGGTCTGACCCTCGACTCCTCAAATCTGGTTCTCGATTTTTCCTATCATTACTCACTCTATCAAGCGATTACAATTTCTTTTCTTCAGATTTTTCAAAATAAATTTGAGCGTGTCGTGAATTTAAAAATTTTTTTCGAACACCTCGTTGGCCGTAATCGAAAAATCTGAAAAAATCCCCAAAAATACAGTATCAGATATAAAAAATGTTGGTGTAAAATTTATAATATCTGGGCTTTTGCTTCAACGCGTTCTTTAGCTTTTGGAGCAAAAAAAAATGAAAAAAATAAGAAGCAGATGTCAATTTACTGTAGACTGTTTCTCGAAATTTTGTATGCGTAATACCAGATTAAAAAAAAAAATTCTCCGATTTTTCTAAAGTGTATTTTGTAATTTTGGATGTTTTTTTACCATGGTTGACAAAAACCCTAATTAGGGGTTGAAGCAAAAGCCCAGACATTATGAATTTTACACCAACATTTTTGATATCTGACACTGCATTTTTGGGAATTTTTCAGATTTTTCGATTACGGCCATCGAAGTGTTCAAAAAAAGAATCGAAAATTCATGACGCGCTCAAATTTATTTTGCAATATCTGAAAAAAATTGAAATTGCTTGATAGAGTGAGAGTAATGATAGGAAAAATCGGGAATCCGATTTTGGGGGTCGAAGGTCAGATCCAGGTCGAATTGGTATGGAATGTATGGAATATATGGAGGAATGGAATATATATATATATATATACCTATTTAAATATTTTTCTTCAAAAGTATATTTTTATTTGGCTAAAAATTTGGTAAGTAGCCACGGACAATTCTTACCCAGCCAGCAACACTTGAAAATAAAAATTATAAAAAAATATTCACTTAAGTGCGATATATTATTAATGCAAGGAGATGTTATGTATATACAGTGATTGGCAAAAAAAGACACCACTTTCCATTATATCCGCTTTTACACGTGAAAATTACTCAAAAGTAAAAAATTCTCAGAATTCTTAGCTCATGGAGTCGTCAATAGCTTTATTTTTATATTCACTAAATAAGTAAAAGGAAAACAGGTTTATGAAAATAAAGTTTGACTTTGATTATAAAAAAAATTCCAGCAAATACGTATATACCAAAAGAGAGACGGTTTTTCATTTTACACAAGAAAAATTGGGAAAAAATATTTCCAAACGACGATTAATATTGTCTATGGCCCCTTTTAGCCTTTACCACTGTTCGGCATCGCCCAGGCATACTCCCGACAAGGTTTTGAAAGTGTTCTTTGCCTCATGGCTCCCAGGTTTTCCTCAGCGCCGCATAATAATTATCTTTGTTGGTCACATTTGTTTTGGCGATCTCTTCGTCCAAAATTGACCATAGATTTTCTATGGGATTCAAATCGGATGATTGGGGAGGCCATTCAAGGTTTTTTTTGCTGTTTGCTTGGGATCGTTGTCCTGTTGGAGAATAAAATCCTTTTCCAATCCAACTCGCAGCAAGCAGGTTTCCAAATTTTTAATGAGGATATCAATGTACTTGTCCGCAGTCAATGTGCCATTGATTTTTACTAATTCGCCTCCTCCCGACCAATCAAAGCAACCCCAAACAACATTATTACCGCCTCCGTGTTTCGGAGTTTGCTTTACGTGACGCTCTTGTTCATTACCCCCGCTTTTTCTCCACCCTCTTACGAACAAACTCACTCAAGTGTCCGCCGTCGATTTTGTTGAAACTCATATATGTGATAAAGCATTGAAAACTATTAGACGCGTCTTTTTTTATCTGCGTAAAAACGGTTTTAAGAGGGAAACCACCCCTCAAAAAAGGCGGGTCGAGGGGTGATTTTGCAGTTTCACCCACAGTCAACCGATCTGACCGAAACAAAAACCAAAATTCTTCTAATGTAAAGCGATGAAAAATCTATAGAATAATTCCAAAAAAAGCATATTAAGGGGTGATACGTATTTCTTTGAGGGGTCGTTTCCACCCTTAAAAACGTTTTTCCGCAAATAAAAAAGATAAGTGTCTAATAGTATTCAATGCTTGACCACTTATATGAGTTTCAACAAAATCGGAGGCGGACACTTAAGGATGCTGCTCGGGGTCTTTGCGGGGCAGGCGGCAAGAGGGGAACGCATATGCTTAAACACGGCCGCCTGTAACGGCTGCCAACCTCGGATAATCAAATTTTCGGTTGCGTGAAATAAATAAATATTTTTACTTTACCCTAGTAATAGCCTCGGATCTACAAATTAAAATGCCGTTTGATTTTTTGATTTCAGATGAGCGAAACCTTCGGATTCATGGCAGTCGTCAACCACCGTTTTTTACACATGAGTGTCTTCCGAACGGTGTAAAGTCGATTCAACTCGTTATTTTCGTTTGATAAAATTCTGAGAGACTGTAAAAATGTCAATAATTGTGTGGTAAACATTCAAAGATAGGGTGTTTTGATGGTTCTTAAAAAAAAATTAAAAAAAAAAGCGATAACAATGGTTGTCACATGGGATGACCCCGTTCAAAATTAAGAGAAGTTGTTTTCGTCAATCAAAAGAACGAAAATAAAAATTCTGTTATCTACAACTGTCACTTTACGTAATCGAAAATATCGATAAATCTTTAAAAACATTTTTTTTACCTAAAAACGAATTAATCACGGTTAAAAACAATAATAAAGTTTCTTCATTTTTTTTTACAAAATTTCCAAACCTTGCTCATTCGGGCCACAGGGATAGAAAAATCGGAGCCACGTTATGCCTGGCATACTTTTTCTGGATACTCTGAATTTAGAAAAAATGCTTAGACATAATGATTGCGATGGTTATCTGCGAAGATAAAAAACACCGAAAAAATATTTAAAAATTCTTACGCAATTTTTCTTTTGATTCATTGGTAAGAAAGGGTAAAAAGTATCGAAATCGAAGCTTCAAAATTAGAGATTTAAAGCTTTAATGTAATTTTTTTTCAAATTTTCTCCTTCGTTGATTTTTCGCGGAGGTAGAGCCATTTGAAAATGACATAAAAATTACAAAAATTTGCTTGTTCGTTCAATTTTTGTCGATAGTGTATAAAAAAAACCTACAAATAGAAATAATATTCACGATAATGAGCAAAAACCACGAGCGAGGGTTCTAATGAGCCAACCGGCATCGAAGGAAAACAGACTGTGACACTTACCGCAGAAAAGGCCCACGAACTTTGCCGAAGTTTCCAAACAGGTGTCGAGGGCCGAACAATCCGAAGAAAAAACAAATCAAAAAAAGTTGTTCCCCGAGGCTCGTGTTCGTTGTTCCGGTTATTCCACACCGTCTAATTACGCCCTCCGATCGCCCGATGATACGACCGGGCGTATAGAAACGCAGAGACCCCGGGAAGGTGATGGAACCGTTTCACATGAGTGAGAAAGCGAGAGGAAGAGAGAGAAGTAAACGTATAAGAGAAACGGCGTTTGACCGATCGGTCAGGCGTTTTATATGCAACTGCCTCTTCGGCATCCGGTGATAGACAAAAAAAAGATCTCTTTGGAGCTTTATTAAGGTCATTCCGGGATCCGAGAAGCGCGAACGGTCACGAGATATCGACATTAGGCGGAAAGGGTCTAACGCTCCAGGCGACAAAAAACACGACTGATCCTCGGAAGCGTTACAATTTTTTTTTACACATACATGCATATATATATATATAGACGTCAAAAAAATTTAATAGAAATTAAATATATATATATATATATATATATATATATATATATATATTAGGGTGGCACAAATTTAGACTCTATTTTTTTCCTGTTTCTCACCAACCAATTATCTTCTTTAAAGAAAAAAATTATTGTCTTAAAAGTTGCGACAGTTCACAAAATATTTTCAGGTCGCTCAAGCCTCCCAAAAATTCAAATGTTCATTAAAAAATAGATTTTTATTCTGTCCGCATCTCCCCTCTGAATTTTAAGCTTTATCATTTTTAAACCAACCTCGCGGAAACTCAAGCCAGCCGATGAAAATTTAGTGGTCGCTTGAAAGCTGCGAAATTTCCAATTTTCGAAATTAAACGAATTTTTTTTACTCTTCTCACTCATAAATTTGACGCTTTGTAAAATGTTCAAAACAATTAATCGTTTTTTCTTTAGAAACAGGTTTTTAAAATTTGCCTCACACTTCCAACTCAAGAATTATAATTTTTGTTCTCATAAAATAATTCGTCAAAGCTCTTGTCCATAAACAAAATTATAGATCATTTTATTCGTAAAACTAAAATGGCAGCTGTTTTCCGCGCATCGTAATGCGTCCCACTTAGTCTCGTTAGTCAAACTGCGGACCAATCGTAGCTGTACTCTGTGACGAGCGACGCCATAATACAATAATACATAATAATACATTTAGTCTGACTAGTGTCTATTACAAATTTTTATAATAAATTATTCAGAAAATGTAACACTTCGATGTTTATTTTGTTTTTATGCTACAAGGAATTATAATGGATGCGTTCGGTTCAGTTTTTGGCCAAAATTGGAAATTTCAAATACCTTGGGCGACTATTAAATATTCATTGGCCGGCTAGGGCTCGGACGAGGTTAATTTAAAAATTATAAAGCGTAAATTTCATGGGTGAGAAATAGACGAAATTTAAAAAAAATCGATTTTGCAACGAAAAAATTCAATTTTTGACAGGCTTGAGCAATCTCTAAATATTTTTTGACCGCTCGTAGCTTCGGCGACAATTTTTTTTTCTTCAAAGAAGATAATTGAATGATGAGTAAAGGACAAAATAGAGTTCAAATTTCTGCCACCCTAAAAATATATATTTCTTAAATATACAAACATTTATATATATATATATATATATATATATATATATATATATATATATATATATATATATATAGCTCGTGGATTAAATGAGGACGCAATTTATTTTCAAAGGTTCAAAATGCATCGATACCATTAATCCGAAGAATACTTTATACGTTTTTTTTGCATCTCGTGTAATTGCGATGTTTTCCTACATGTTGAATTTAAATACTGTTTCAATATCGATAAATATATACGTCCCCACAATAATATTTGTTTTATGCAAAATCAAATACATTATATATATATATATATATATATATATATATATATATATATATATATATATATATATATATATATATATAATGTACAATTTGATTTTGCTCTCTAGCTCGTGGATTAAATGAGGGGGCAATTTATTTTCAAAGGCTCAAAATGCATCGATACCATTAATCCGAAGAATACTTTCTACGATTTTTTTTTGCATCTCGTGTAATTGCGATGTTTTCCTACATGTTGAATTTAAATACTGTTTCAATATCGATAAATGCATGTATCCCCACAATAATATTTGTTTTATGCAAAATCAAATTGTACATATATATATATATATATATATATATATATATATATATATATATATATATATATATATATATATATATATATATATATATATACACACACATATACATACATATATACATACATACATACATACATACATACATACATACATACATACATACATACATACATACATACATACATACATACATACATACATACATACATACATACATACATACATACATACATACATACATACATATATATATATACATACAGCCACGTATCTACCCATGATCTGTTTCGCCCCCCCCCTCCGACTCTCTCCACGCCTCGCTACCCGGAATTTCGCGAGTGGCCGATCTCTATCGGTAATCGGCCCGTAAATTGATAATTTCGCGTGCCCGCGTCGTGCCATATAATTATACGTTCGTATATAAAAAGTGGAATATTTTCGAAGCTGATGAAAACGCGAGTGTGCAAGTGAGAAAGACAGAGCGAGAGAGAGAGAGAGAGAGATATTCTTCTTTGCATACGTATTTGCCATAGTACCCATATCTTTTAATCCGTATATATGTGTGTGTACGACTGTATGCGCGTAAGTGCACTTTGGTCCATTGAAATGACATGTCGCCCATTCGTGGTTGCCCAAAAGCGATACTGTTCGTCGCGTTGGTTGCGATCGCACGATACTCGGACGTTAAAAGAGGATCGTCCTCGCGCGGTTCCGTTGGAATCAGAGCGTTTTATACACGCACCTCCCGCGGTGTCGTTAAAGGAGTTTTACCTTGTCGCTTGGATTTTTTTATCACCTCGCCGCACTCCAGTGTACACGCGTTATATATATTTACGCGCTCCGACGAAAGCTGACGGGGGCGCGCGCGCGGCTTTCGATAAACGTCGATCGAGAGGAGCCATTAAAGAAAAGAGACGTATAAAGGAAAATAAAGTAAAAAGTAAAGAAAAAAGGAAAGGGCCACACTCTCGCAACGACGATCGTAAAAAGTCAGAAAGATCGTCCTCACCTCGTCCCGATATTCTCGCGAGATGTGCGTGCGTGTGTGTTTTTTTTGTAATTCCCCTTTTCAATTTACGAGATGAAAGCTCGCAGTAATTTGGACTACGAGACCTCTGCAATGTGTATTCGCGTAATATACGAGCCGTACATTGGAAGGATGATAAATCGTGTACCGCGGAACGATTAAGTTGCCTCGATTTACTGCCAACGCTCCTTCTCGCCTCCTACCGTCGCTTCAATTGATCCTGAGATTTTGCGCATCCGCGGAAATTTTCGCCAAAGGATACGCCATTACTTTTGTCCATCGCAATTTTTATTTCCACTGAAAAATGTCATCTGAAAATTGTGATAAAAAAAAATAGCCGTTGCCACCAACTTTTGAGCAACGCATAAAATTTAATTAGCCGCTTGCAGGACTCCCTCCCTTCACGGGTACTCTCGAAGGCGAATCCCACATCGAAAAGAAGAAAAGAAAATAAAATCATTTTCTCGTACACGCGAAAGGTTAATCATTCGAGCATCACCGAGTCCATTGAATGTTGCGCATTATTATAAATGTTATTCCATGGATACTGTATATCAATATATGGGTGGCAGCTACGATAAATGACACGACCCAAACAATCTCGAAGGATGTGGATTACGGGCCCCAACTTCGTTCTCATTGGCCCTCTTTTACTGATCTGCCAATGTGTATTGTACAACGAATATCCTGAGCTCTACGCACATATACACATGCGTCTGTGTTCGAATATAAATATGTAGAAACGTTGTGTATTGTCATAAAAATAGGATTAATATTTTCGTCTACACTATGAGCCTGTTACTGCCAAAACCTTGTATTTGTGACTTCCTATATAATCTAACCAAATGCAAGTTGGGTTAGATTAGCGAAGTGAGGTTAGAGAGTGACAGAAAAGTGTTGCATTGGGAAAGGTTGTACGTAAAAACCCGCAAGGGTGTACGTTGGAACTCAGGAATTGATTGAGACATTACGAAGGTCAGATAGTACATTATATACAAAAAAATATTAGGAGTACAACTTTGCAGTGACCGTTTTACTTAGAGAGCCACTGCGGCCGAAGTAGTGGCCCTAGCTCAATAAAAAAAGTGGCATTTTAAACTAGAGGCTCTGCCAATGTAAACAATTTAAAAAAGCTAACGGATACGTGTATGCATTATAAAGTTATTGGCACTCAAACATGGCAACCTACGAGCCGAATTCTCAGCATTTGCGGGAACTGCTCCAAAGACAACAAAGGAAGGGATTTTTGCACCGGATTGTGACTGGAGATGAAAAGTGGGTTTACTACGATAATCCTAAACGCCGAAAATCATGGGGACTGCCTGGTCATATTCCGTCATCGACGCCCAAACCGAATATTCACGGATCCAAAGTGATGCTGTGTATCTGGTGGGACCAGCTGGGCGTTGTGTACTATGAGCTGCTCAAACCATCCGAAACCATCACAGGGGAACTCTACCGACGTCAGTTGATGCGTTTGAGTAAGGCACTCAAAGAGAAACGGCCACAATTCAACGAAAGACATGACAAGGTGATACTGCAGCATGACAATGCCCGACCCCATGTTGCAAATGTCGTGAAAAAGTACTTGGAAACGCTGAAATGGGAGGTTTTATCCCACCCGCCGTACTCTCCAGACATTGCCCCTTCCGACTATCACTTGTTCCGGTCAATGGCACACGATTTGGCTGACCAGCACTTCGGTACTTGCGAAGAAGTCAAAAATTGGGTCGATTCCTGGATTGCCTCCAAGGACCAAGACTTTTATCGACGCGGGATTCGAATGCGACCTGAACGATGGGCCGAGGTCGTAACTAGCGACGGGCAGTACATTGATTAAAAAATATGTAGCCACTTTTTTATAATAAAGCCTTAAACTTTTGAAAAAAACGGTTACTGCAAAGTTGTACTCCCAATAGTATAACTTAAATATGTAAATTTATTTGTAATATAAAATATTGTATTATTTTAAGGAATTTTGTTCCAATTGGTATAACATTAGAAAATTCCACATTGTTATTTTATATCATACCAAAGAGTGTCTCAAAATTACCTGAAACTTTAAATTGCTTGCGATTTGTTTTATGGCGAACTAGAGCACTAATTTTTGTTTTTGTCATGGAGAATTGGTTTTGGTTTAGTCATGGAGAATTACACGATCGAGCAATGCAAAAAAATTGTTATTCGCTGCATTGTTACGGCATAGTTATTGCAGACGAAGATTTATGGTCGTGTTATCTCGATATCTACAATTGTCACTATAAAGTTTTTCTTTATTTTGAAACATACTTTCGTTAAAAAATATGAAAAAACGATTTTTTATTAAAAATATTTGTTTCGTTAAATGCCGCACAAATTAATAATAAACCGTTACAGGCCTGACAAAACCGAGCTGGAAATCACAAGATCATTAATAGCATTATCGGAGATTAAAATGATAAAAATGTTCTCACAAAATAATAATTGAATAATAGAATACGATATTGCGTGATAAATGTAGAATATAAAAAATATAGGGGACATTCCACGCCATTTCACCTAGCCCGTGACCCCGACCATTGTTGGTTGTCCTGATTTTTTTTTTTGGTAAAATTGTGCCCCATGAAAGGAATATTCACATCAATTTTTATAGTTTTATCGCTTCTCTTTTAGGAGTTATAATTTGCCGTTAAAAATGTCGATTCCGGAAGTTTTGGAAACGTCTGGACGCTGACAACTTCTGAACTAATTGAGATATTAATAAATGTCACTATATAGTTTTTCTTTATTTTGAAACATACTTTCGTTAAAAATATGATACTTTCGTTAAAAATATGAAAAAGTATGCCGCACAAATTAATAATAAATCGTTACAGGCCTGACAAAACCAAGTTGGAAATCACAAGATCATTAATAGCATTATCGGAGATTAAAATGATAAAAATTTCCCAAAAAATCAGGCGTAGTTCGAAAAAAAATAGAAGGCAAAATTGGCCCACGATGAGACTAGTCTTAAAAATCAAAGAATGGGTGAATCTATTTTACAGAATTTTTTGAAAAAAAAAAAAAAATAAAAAAGGCAGTCATTAAAAAAAAAATACGTTCCACTTTAGAAGCAAAAAAAACCTTAACCTTGATAATTGATAATTTTTTCCATATTTTTTAACGAAAGTGTGCTTCAAAATTAAATAAAATATGTAGTGACGTTTGTCGATATCTCAATTAGTTCAGGAGTTATCAGCGTTAAAACGTTTCCAAAACTTCCGAAGTCGGCATTTTTGGAAAATTATAACTCCTAAAAGAGAAGATATAAAAATCTAAAAATTGGTGTGAATATTCCTTTCAAGGGGTACAATTTTACAAACAAAAAAATCAGGAAAATCAAAAAGGTCGGGGTCACGAGCTAGGTGAAATGACGTGGAATGTCCCATAGGTATTTATACACTAAATAAATAAAAAAATTCTTTCATCCACCCAAAATTCAGTTGGTTTCACAAAATGTATCTTTAAGGTAGTACGAGCGCGCAATCTTGATTTCTCTAGATTTTGTTCAAATTTTAACCAGACATTGTTCATTTCATTATGCATGCTTGAGTGAAATTTCAGAACAGTCGACAATTCAGATTGGGAGATAATGGGTTTTAAAATTGCAACTTTTAACACTGCAGGGTCTGCATTGAAATTTAGACAGAATAATTTTCCGTAAAAAATATTTGTCCCCTATAATACGAAGGCATATAGCCACACCGCACAACAGTATTGTTCAATATTTTGAGAAAAAAATAATTATCGAGTTCCTAAAGATAAAAATGTTGTCAAAAAAAAATATTTGCATTATGAATATCAATATTTTGTATTGTTTATGTTATCTTCATTAACAAATAAAAGTGGTGGTTCATTTATAACTAATTCAAAGCTGTGTTCGATTAAAAATTACGTCCAAATAAAAATTTGTGCTGCAGTATTATTTTAAATATGCCGCGCAAACTCATATCATTGGATTATACTGTCCAAATTTCAATGCAGATGCTGCAGCGTTAAAAGATGCAATTCTAAAACCCATTATCTCCCAATCTAAATAGTCGACTGTTCTGAAATTTCACTCAAACATGCATAATGATACGAACAATGTCTGGTAAACATTTGAACAAAATCCATCGAAATCAAGATTGCGCGCTCGTACTACCTTAAATCCGTTCAACTTGATTTTTGATTGGCATAACAAAACAGTATAGTTAGTGGTAAAATAGTACAGTGGTGTGAACTGTAGCTTATTTGGCATGTCTGACCAACTGTTAAAACAACAAAATTTCGAGACAATAAAATGCATTTTGCACATTCAACGATTCTTTTTTCTCAGTGTAGATTTTTACATTTATTATCTATTTTCCCCATTCTCGTTCTGATTAGCTTTAAAATATTTTACGCTTGCATCTTTTATTCCTTCCACTTCTCCAATTACAATGCCATTAGATTAACCGTCTTTCGCTGTTCTTGTTCCCTTCTTCTCTCCTCGAGATTCGCACATATATGGTCATTATTCTAATTGCAATTCTCAATATTTCCATTCGTTTACCCCCATGGAAATTTATGTATGTAAAATATATGCAGAAAGTATATGCGACATACATATATATATTAGACTGATTCAAAAAACAAAATTTTTTTTCTGGATTCTCGTGCTATTGTTAGGCACTGATAAAACAAAATTTCTCTAAAAAGATGGGCGCGGTCACTCAATTTTTAGAGGTGGCTATCTAGACTTTTTTGTATTTGAATTTTTTTTAACGAACGTATTGCATTTAAACATAGTCATGGCTTCGGATTACGGATAAAAATCGGAAAAGTTTTGAGTTTGTTCTTTTACAAGCATAACAGAGAAAAACTGACCATACGTCGAAGTGCACACGAAACGATGAAAGAAATTTTCGAACAATGGAAATGTGCTGAAATTCCAACGCGTCGATTGAATAACGCAATCTTGAAATCAATAAAACTCCATCTAGTCGGGAAACAACTTTTAAAAAATCGAGTTAAAAAGAATTTGCCGTCACAAATATCGAAGGAGCGTAAATTTAAGAGAGATTTGGACAAACTGTTCAACGTTGCATATTTTCGTTCTGCCCAAAATGTTAACGAACTTGAGAATGGCTGGGAAGAAATGTAAATGAGTTTGAAGATAATATAAGCGTAGCATTTTGAAAATGTAAATATACGATTTATGAATAAAAGCTTATAATTTAATTTTTCGTAAAAAGTGCGAAATGTTAATGCGGATAAATAAATCTACATGAATAACGAGAGTAGTATAGACGCCATTATTGATCTACCTGGATTTGAATTGTGAATATTGCACCCTTTTCAAATTGTTAGAGTTTATTTTTGTTACGAAACAGCTGCTGGATGTGATTTTTATCCGTAATCCGAAGCCATGACTATGCTTAAATGCAATACGTTTGTTAAAAAAAATTCAAATACAAAAAAGTCGAGATAGCCACCTCTAAAAATTGAGTGACCGCGCCCATCTTTTTAGAGAAATTTTGTTTTATCAGTGCCCAACAATAGCACGAGAATCCAGAAAAATTTTTTTTTTTTGAATCAGTCTAATATATATATATATATCGGTCGCATATATAGTGCCGAAAAATAAAATAATACGTATATATTCAGTATATATGCACCAAATATATGACGCATATATGACCCATATATCTTCGATATATTTTTCTGACCAAAAAAATATATGCTACGTATAAACACTATAATATGATGCATACATGAGGCATATGAGACGCATATATTTTCGATATATTTTCAACCTATTTTTTTGTCAGAAAAATATATCAAAAATGTATGCGTCATGTATGACTCATATATGTGTCATTTATGCGTCATATATGACGCATACATTTTTATTACATATTCCTGACAAGAAATATACGCTGTGTATAAACACTATTACAGTTAAACTTAATAAAAAGTATAACTTAAACTTTAAAAAACTTAACTTACAGTTAAAGTACACTATTACATATAAACACTATATACAAATATGCTACGCATATCTGTATATATGTGGTATGTATGCAACATATATGCTAAATATATGTGGTATGTATGCAACATATATGCTAAATATATGTGGTATATATGCAGGGTAAATGCTACATATATCATTGATATATGATACATTGATATACAGTAATACCACGCATATACATCTCATATATAAAAACGTTACGAAAATCAGAATTTGGCACATATATGCAACATATATTTTCAATATATGGCATATATTACAATTATTAATAAAATAAATTTGCAGTATATTTTTGCGTATATGAATTTTCATGGGGGTATCGATACACGTATATCCGTAACATTAGTTTAGTTACGTTTGTTGCACACTGACGTACGTAAATGTCAATATATCGATGAAAAAAGAGACGCTCGCCAACTGTGGATACGCACTCCCCCAATATTTTGACTACCGTGTCAACGAGAAGAGCGAGAGTGTACGACCCATTGAGGATGCTCGCTAGCCCGTGAAGCCATTCATTCCAGCGTGGCGTTCACCCAGCGCAGATTTATCGAACACGTTGCCAGATTCGAAAAGTTAACGTGTCACGTTCATACATACATGCACACGTATACTCGTCGGAAAAGTGCTCGATTGCCCGTTGAGGGCCATTCTTGCGGTCAGATTTGTGGCTCTCTCGTGGCTTTGTGTACTTTGTCGGGGTTGAAAGATCCAAGGGGATGAGAACTGCGTCTCCCAATTCTTTCATAGATCCCCCCCCCCCCCTCGCTCTCGCTCTCTCTGTCGTGAGACTCGACAATTACGCAACTTTGTTCGCGCGCGATATGATCACTCATGCGACAAGCTACCCCGTATGTTTTTGTTAACGCCACCGAGGAGTATAATAACCGTAAGGGACATTTATTACCCGATCAAAGTGGCCCTTTCCTCGATCCACGCATACAGACGCGCGCGCGAGCGCACAGCCCGAACCGCAAGCACCAATGCGCGCTGCGACCCACACAATTGTCACGAAAAAAAAAAAAAAAAATGAAAAAAGAAACGCGTCAGCTTTGCTCGACGACTGTTGAAAAATTTCCGATACGATTTATCGATACGGATTTTCAACCTGGGATCCACAGCACTCGCACGTACCGTGATGCCAAATCACAGTCAATCTCTCTTACAGCTGCTCCACTTCGATCTTTCATTTTATTCGTGTGTGGAATGTTTTATTGTCCCCTGTCTAGGAAATAAAAGCTCGCACATGTTTGAGTATCGAAGGAAAACACATGCAGCCAAAGCTCGATATCACGAATGTGCGGCCGGGTTGAAATTCCGAGCTTTCAAGGCTTCGACGGTTTTAAAATCCGAATTTTGATATTCCGAAATTCAAGATGGAGCTGGGTTGAAATTCCGAACTTTGAATGATCTGAACGCTCAAAACTCCGGAAGAATTTTACATGAAAGACCAAAACTCCGAAAACCTGAACACCGTCGTAATAATTCGGCTATGGGAGTTTTTAAAGTTTCAAAATTATCAATAAATCGACGAATCGTTTCAAATTTTTTTTTTATTCAGCCCTTAGGCCACAGTAACGGGTATAAAATCATGTGCGAATTTAACAATTTTTTTTCGTATGAAAAAGTGATTCACTCATAAAATTAATTACACATCTGTTTAGCATGAATATCAAGCTGTTAGAAAATACAAATTTTTTTTTCGGTGTACAAAATGGCCTACTACTCGAAACTTCTCGAAACAGCTTTTTTCCAGTTGGCGTGACAAATTGCTTCAACAATTTTCACTCGATTCACTTCAAATTCAAAAGTTATGTTCCTAATTGCATTTCGCAGAGAAGTATTTACGGAATTTCTGATTAATCGAAAACTTTTCATTTTATGAGCAGTATATGAGCATTTATAACGAAATTTTTCACTGAAAATTCATTTCTTAAGTTTAAATACCTACAACTCTTGAATAAAACAATATTTTTTAAATTCCGTATGTACTTCTCTAGGTATTCTAATGTAGATTGACGAGAATTTTTGTTTTTTGTTCCAGGTAAAAAATTGTGGATGCTAAATGTCACGCCGCGGAGCGCCTAAAAAAGAGATAACAAAAGAAAATATTAGTCGGTCATTTTGTACATTGAAAAAATTCTAACTGCATGATATTCATACTAAATAAATGTGTAATTAATTTTATGAGTAAATCACTTTTTCATACGAAAAAAGTGTTAAATTCGGACATGATTTTATGCCCGTTAACCCCTTAAGAAGTGATTTTTCGTCAATTTTGAAATTTGTCTAGACAATGTTTTACATTGTACATCATTTAGGTACAGTCAACTGTTTAGACTTTCGCTGGCATGACGAAATCACTTCGCAACATCACTTCTTAATTTAAAAATTTTTTGAAATAATTCGTCGATTTATTGAAAACAAAATTAACTTTAAAAATTTCTATAGCCGAATTATTTTGACGGTGTTCAGGTTTCTATCATGTAAAATTCTTTCGGAGTTTTGATCGTCAGGGGTAGTATTCTTTTTGAGTTTTGAGCATTCTGATCATTCAAAGCTCGGAATTTCAAACCGGCCCCACGAATGTCTAGGGAAGTTCGTTACATTGAGTTTTCGTTATACCGAAGTCATGTTCCTCAAAGTGTTCTTTAAAAAGACATAATAGTGCTATGAATTAGGGAATATTTTTTTTCATAAAGAAAGGTTAAATTCGAGGACTTTTTACAAGCAATTAGCACTTAGAGCATAATGTATATGATTATGTCGTTGTATCAAAGTTTCGGGTGTCTATTTGACGGGAACGGATAATACTTCGTCGTATCGAGGATATCGTTATATCGAGGTTAGACTGTACTTACATTATTTTCGACATTATCATTACGATGAATGATACCTGCAATACATGCAAAATATTAACGAAAATATTTGCATCTACCTTTTTCGAATGTTAAAGAAAAAATGCAATAATATAATGTTAACATATAAAAATATATTTGAATATTTATGGATGATTCTCCTGAAATTATCGTCTTGCATGTCACCGGACTTTTTTCATAAATGCTATTCGATTAATTTGTAGGTTTTCTTTAGAATACGACAGTTAAAAATATTTCGAAATCTTCCTACAAAGCAGATTTGGCAGAAAAAATCGTTATCCTTTTTTTCCCTCTATTTTGAGGATGAAAATCATCCCTCTGTAGTGTAACCATCCAGACTTTATATGCAGCAGCGAGGTGAAGACGTACAAAAAATTCAAAAACATCGGAAAAAAATTATTTCAAACCAATGGACATTTTTTTAATTCCTTCCTAAAAAAAATGATGTGCACTGATATTTCACAATTAAAAAAAAAAACCAAAAATTTTGCAACAGTTTTCTCATTTATTCCTCTCGAGAGCTATAAATGAGTTCATATATTGTGTGATGGGTGGTGCTAGCTGATCATGCTTGCCAGAGCAGTGCCTTCTACATCCACTTTTCCGAAGAGTGATTGTGCCGTAACATTTTTTTAGCTTACGCTTTTTTTTACGGACCTTGCATGTTATGAGGCGGTATCACAGGCGAGAGAGTTATTCCTCTGGTAATTCTTAACTGTATCATTTTTCAATAAAATTAGTTACTCTTTACCTGTCAAGTGGAACTTTTTGACACTTACTCGCAGCCAGATTTTGAGGTTAGAAAAACGTAGCCAACCGCGCTGTGCATAAAAACCCGTTTGCATCGTCATTCCTCTGGCATAATTTCTCTGCCACCATCATGGTTACGCATGTGCGGATGTGCATAAGATTACATGAAAACGATTCTCTTAGATCATTGTCATGCCGCTACCGAAAGAAGAAAGGAAAAGTGAAACTCCGTAGGAAAAGTGAAGCTGAACACAAAGATACGAAAGGCCACAGTAACGGGGGTATAAAATCATGTGCGAATTTAACATTTTTTTCGTATGAAAAAGTGATTCACGCATAAAATTAATTACACACCTATTTACTATGAATATCAAGCTGTTAGAAAATATATTTTTTTTCGATGTACAAAATGGCCGACTACTAATATTTCCTTTTGTTATCTTCTTTTATGGCATTCCGCGGCGTGACATTTAGCATCCAAAATTTTTTACCTACAAAAAAAACAAAAATTCTCGTCAATCTACATTAGAATGCCCGGAGAAGTACGCACGGAAATTAAAAAATATTGTTTTATTCAAAAGTTGTAGGTATTTGAACTTTAGAAATGAATTTTCAGTGAAATATTTCGTTATAACTGCTCATAAAATGAAGAGTTTTCGATTAATCAGAAATTCCGTACGTACTTCTCTGCGAAATGCAATTAGGACCATAACTTTTAAACTTGAAGTAAATTGAAGCAGTTGATTTTTTTCATTTTTCACTATTCCGGAAATGCTCAAATTCAAACTTCCGAATAAATTTTCTTTTTGAAAAGACAGTCGACACTGTCTTTTTTTCGTATCTACAAACCTTGCCCTTAAAAACCCTCAAAGGACTGAAAACCTCAAAATTATGATATTTTTCGTGCAACTACGTATTTATCACCGCATCTCCCACGTTGGACGAATGTTTGGGCACATATTTTTTGTTTTTCTAAAAAAAAAATTGGGCCATAAAATAGGGAGCATTGACTACAAAAAACGTCTCTACAAACAAATGCATATTTACCAAAATACAACAATCTTAAAAACGTCTGGCGTCGGATCGACCCCTATGCAGTCAGACGTTCGTGGCGGAAGTGTGCAGTCAAAGGGTTAATGAACAAATAAAAACTTGATAGGAAAAGATTTGCGTTATTGCTGTAGCCCACCATTTCTTTCGATCATGTTGAACATCTGAAAACTTAAAAAGTCGTGTGATCCATGGAAATTATATTATATCCATGAGAACTGAAGTAATGGCAATTTTTAAATGGTAAAATTAAATATTTTTGTTATCAATTTCGTTGTCCTGTAAAGGGAACATTTCGGGAGAATCACCCATTTATTCCAATATACTTGGTTCAATGTAGAATAGTAAATTCAATTATATAATTTTAACATATTGCTATATTTAATATAATTTTATATAATTTAATATAATTTTAATATATTTTTTTTAATATTCATTTATAATATATATTTAATATAATTTTAATATTTGCTCATATATAGTATCAACAAGTATATGACACTATACGGTTTTCAGATATTAAATAATGAATAAAATAATATAATTTTAATATATTAAAATATATCGACACCCCTGGTTTCGTTTTTTTTCCGACTTGAAAATCTCGAACGTCTGTCATTCTCGTTGTTCCTTCGATGGTCGAGATCAACGTGACTTTTCGGCTCCGGCAGACGGGCTTCCGACAAACCCGAAGATTTCTCTCTCTCTCTCTCTCTTTCTCTCTCTCTCTCTCTCTCTCTCTCTCTCTCTCTCTCTCTCTCTCTCTCTCTCTCTCACTCGACGATCGCGTTACCTGAGCAGGGCCCGAGGCAGCGACGGGAGCGGGTAGGGGATGGGGAAACAGCATCAGGAATGTCGTATCCTGTGCACTTACGTTCGCCCATTGTCGCGAGAAGGAGCGTCGAAAGAAGAGGCAAAAAAGCAACATATTTATTCATGACACCGCGTCTGACCCGCGTGCGCTCGGAGCTACGAGAGGGTCGCATACACGAGACGGGGGGCGCATTTCAAACCCCCGGACGGAGAAACAATTGCGTGCGGTAATAACGATGCGGATAACGCTGCGGATAACGGAAGTCGAACTGCATTTCATTCCCTTTTTTTCAACGCTCTATTTTTTAAAAAATATGTCGTATTATTTTTTCATAATTGTAGGTAATTCAGCTGCATCGCATCATTTTTTGACGATAGAACATTCAATAGATTCAAGTATTATAATAGTCGATATTTTACAAAATATATTCTACTATTCCAAGCTATCGAGATATGAATGAGTTATTTCTTTTTCTTGCTCAAAAGGAGCCCTTATTTTTAAAAATTAGCACGACTGAACTGGAATGACAAAAATTTAATAAAGACAATCCCGAAAAGATCCTTCATATTACAGTCGAACCGAGATATAACGAACCTCGGGGGCCGGGTTGAAATTCCGAACTTTGAATGATCAGAACGCTCGAAACTCCGAAAAAATTTTACACGAAAGACCAAAACTCAAAAAATCTAGACACCGTCAAAATAATTCTGCTATGGAAGTTTAAAAAGTTTCAATGTTTTCAATAAATCGACGAATTATTTCAAGAATTTTTTTTATTAAGGCGTTAGGCCACAGTAACGGGTATAGAATCATGTGTGAATTTAACAATTGTTTTTCGTATAACAAAGTGATTCACTCATAAAATTAATTACACATCTATTTAGTATGAATGTCAAGCTATTAGAATTTTTTTTTCGACGTACAAAATGGCCGACTACTCGAAACTTCTCGAAACAGCTTTTTCCCAATTGGCGTGACGATTAACTTCAAAAATTTTCACTCGATTTACTTCAAATTCAAAAGTTATGTTCCTCATTGCATTTTGCAGCGAAGCAGGTACGGAAATTCCGATTAAACGAAAACTTTTCATTTTATGAGCAGTTTATGAGCAGTTATAACGAAATTTTCCTGTAAAAATAACTTTTGAATAAAACTTTTGAATAAAACAATATTTTTTAAATTCCGTACGTACTTCTCTAGGTATTCTAATGTAGATTGACGAGAATTTTTGTTTTTTGTTCTAGGTAAAAAATTGTGAATGCTAAATGTCATGCCGTGGAGCGCCTGAAAAAAAGATATAAGAAAATATTAGTAGTCGGCCATTTTGTCCATCGAAAAAAAAATATTTTTTCTAACAGCTTGCAATTCATACTAAAGAGATGTGTAATTAATTTTATGAGGAGTGAATCACTTTTTCATACGAAAAAAATTTGTTAAATTCGCACATGATTTTATACCCGTTACTGTGGCCTAAGGCCTTAAGGAGGTTGGAGCGTTAGCCACAATCCAAGGTTAAATTTAATTTAAAAAATACATGTTATTGTTCACATTATACTGAGTCTTTACGAATTTTTTAAACTTTTTTCACCACCAAACACCAGAGATAAAAAATAGTTCAACGTATGTAATTTAACGTGCGGTTAGATGGGCAAGACTTTCACACTAAAGGTTATATAATTGTTATTTTTATACAACACCAAGATAAACCATTTCTAACAACGGATTAACGCAAACTGAATCTTTGTAAACATTTAGAAAAAAAAATCCTCATCTTGCCCATCGTAAACCATGGGCCAATAATCTCGTGACGTAAATATGAATAGGCGTAATTATAAATTACTCAAAACTTCATTGTAAATTGTATAAAACATTCGTTGTCGTAGTGTTTTCATAATAATACATTGAAAGAGCATAACAGTGGACTGTAAATGATCTAGAACGTATAACATTGTCTAGACAAATTTCAAAATTGGAGTAAAATCACTTTTCATCAAATAACAAATCTTGAAATAATTCGACGATATATTGAAAATTTTGAAACTTCAAAACTTCCATAACCGAATTATATTCACGGTTTTCAGATTTTCAGAGTTTTGGTCTTCCATGTAAAATTCTTTCGGAGCTTTGATCTTTCGGTGTAGTATTCTTTTCGAGTTCTGAGCCTTCTGATAATTCAAAGTTCGCAATTTCAACCCGGCCCCGAACCTCGATATAACGAAGATTTGTCCATTCCCTTCCGATAGACACCCGAAACCTTTTTACAACAACATAATAATAATAAAAAGACATTGTACTCTAATTGCCAATCATTTGTAAAAATGACTCTAACTAAAATCTTTATTTCTTTAAAAAAATATCCCCATATTTATAGTACTAATGTATATTTTTTTAAAGAACATAAAGTGTCCTAAAGAACATGACCTCGATACATTGAACTTCCCTAGAGATTCGTTATATCGAGGGTCGACTGTACACAGGGTGTCCCTCTTGTCTCTGCCACCCGAAATAACTCGGTAATTATAGACGGCACAAAAAAATGTTCGCGACAAACGTTGTACGGTGTGACGGGCGCCACCGAATGCGACCAATTTTTTTCTATTTCTCTTGAGGCGCTGACGCACAGTGAAGGTCACCTCCACTCTCTTAAACGGAATATTACATTTTTTTAACCATCTTGTGGAGCACCTCAAGCCGCATAAAAAGCATTCAGGGGTCAAAGTCGTTCAAGGCCATTTCGAACACCTATTAAAATGAAATACAAATCTAAATATCTCGGATCACTACCAAATATTTGCTAGTGATCCGAGATATTTAGATTTGGACCATCGATACTGACCTTGAATGACCTTGAATGAGCTCAAATGACCTTGAATGACCTTTAATGACCTTTAATGACCTTGAATGACTTTGACCCCCTAATATTTTTTATGCGGCTTGAGGCATTCACAAGGTGGTTGAAAAAAAATGCACCATTGCAATTTAAAAAGTGGAGGTGACCTCACGTCAGCGACTCCACCGAAATAAAAATAATTAGTGGCATTTGATGGCCAACTTCACACCGTACAACTTTTGTCTGGAACATTTAATTGCGTCGTCGATAATTACCGAGTTATTTCGGGTGGCAGAGATAAGAGGGACACCCTGTATATCGGTACAGAAGTACGATAATTCGGAGTCTCGGAATTGGTCGTGTGAGATGTACATTCGGATGAGAGATGTGAGAACTGCCCGTCGCGCGATCTCTTCCGGTAATTAAGTACATTCGCTCCAGGTCCCGCAGGTTGAACGCGTGGGTGGCACGAGACTCTCCGCGAATGCCGATGAATCCGCGAGGGTAGAAAAACGAAGAAACCGGAGAAAAGAATCTCTCGAGGGAAGCGACCATACGATAAAGATGGAGGAATAAGGCACGACGGAAAAGAGATCTTTTAAGGTGATATTAAATTTCCGCCGGGTCCGCGCACGCTCGCTATTGCGGTAGTCATCCCCGCGTATACGCGCCCCGAGCACCTACTGCAATCACACCGCGAACGCCGAGGAATATCGCCTTTCACATCGGGCCTATCTTCCGCGACTAACATTTTTTTTTTCTTCCACGTCCCGCGACCCGCGCATATTTCCTTCGAACCCAAACAAACCCAAGCAAACTGCACACAATCTCGCTCCTTTGCGATATTTCGGCCAGTGGAACTAAAAAAACGGAAGCCGGATCTCGTCGGATCAATGACAGTATTTTTCGTCACGTATCGTCCCACGGTTTTTCCAACCCCTCGACGAAAAAAGAAAAACGCAGGGCCTCGGGGTCAAATTCGACAAGGTCTATAATTCGTATGCACACACGCGGCTTCGTATATATATAGGTACGTGTGTTATAAACCGTCGTTACTGTATTCAATATTCAGCTAGTCATTAAAACGTGAAGTAACCGATTATTTTTTTTATACACATATTTATATCGAATATTATTAGCCATTTTTTTTTGTTACATTTTTCGAAGTATTATATTTCTTTCTCAAGCAGTATTCAAAGTATCTGACAGCATGATGATATTTACATAGCACGTGATATTTTTCGAAATATATCGTTTGAAGCCACCCAAATGTGAGTATATATATTTACACTACTCCAAAGAATTAAAGGAACAGAACATTTCTTAAATTTTTTTAGTGCTTTTGAAGCGCTGTATCTATGTGAAAAATGGTCGTATCGAGGTGAAAAAAAAACCATTTTGAAGCTTCAAGTTTCTAGTTTTGAGACCTTTTGGCAAACATTTTTGTGGGCTACGGTTATCACGCAATTATAAGATATAGCGCGAAACAAAAATTGTCCAAATTTTTTTCTTCTTCTTTTAACACGGGCCCACGGGCTCGGGATGTTTTTCAGTTAAATCGATGCATAGGTAAGTTAGCTTGTTTATTTACAATTCTTTGCTGAGATATCCGATTGCGAATGAAAAAGGGTCCGGTTGTCTTTCATCATCGATATCTCAGCAAGCAATCATCGCATAGGGAATTAAAAGGCAGCTTTAATTAATTTAAGCTGATTAACACATGCATTGAATTGACTGAAAAAAAATCCGATCCCGTAGACACGCGAAAAAAAAAAATAATTGGCAAACTTTTGTCTCGCGTTATTTCTTATGATTGCGTGATAACCGTAGCTCACAAACAAATTTGCCAAAAGATCTCAAAATTAGAAACTTGAAGCTTTAAAATGCTTTTTTTAAATTGCCCATTTTTCACACAGATACATCGCTTCAAAAAACACTAAGAAAATTTAAGTAATTTTCTGTTCTTTTAATTTTTTGGAGTAGTATAAATATACATTTATTATGAATAGTCGTTACTCTGTAAAACATAGAAACAGTTACCTCACCAAAACGTCAAGTAAACGATGAATAATTTTGTTCATATATCTACATCGAATATTGTTAGCAATTTTTTTAAATTTCAATTGTTTGGCCGTTTGGTTTTTTGTCAATATTATAATATTCGAAATATCCAACAGCATAGTATATAATCATTTTCAAAATGTGCTTCCAAGCCACCGAAATATGAATATATATATATATATATATATATATATATATATATATATATATATATATATATATATATATATATAAACACACATATATCTAGTGAGTGTATTTATTATAGTCTGTAAATATACAGTAGATACTCAGTCGTTGTACCCCTCAAAATGACTCGGCACACTCGCAGTCTCGTTAGTGGCATTCAGTCCAATTATTCACAGGTCCTGACTCTAAAGTGACGCACTCCATTGGTTAACATAGCAAATTGATATCCTCCCGTTGACTCTGTACGAGGGAAAAATCGCGGCCGGATGCGCATTTCGGTACTTTCCGGTAGGAGCGTGACCGATCGACAGATGTCGAAGTCTAGTTAGCAAGCTTCTCGATCATCCTCGACGTCCCCGTATCGAGGCGCATTATACTTTATTTCCTTTTAAAGCTAATTCATGGTGCACCCAAATCACGACATTTATTTGTATACACGTAACTGTACCTTCATGTGTGGTACGTATATATGTATATATTAGTGTAAGCACGTATACAGAGTGTACCGTTTCAAGTTACAGAGCGAAGTATCTTGAAGCAAAAAGAGTCCTATACAAAAAAAATGCCAAACATTTTTTGTTTTCCTTTTTGCAATGAGAATGTTATTGAATTATTGTTGTAGTTAAAATACGCCTTCGATTTTCTTGAAACTCATGTATGTGATAAAGCATAAAAAAAACGATTGGATACGTTTTTTTTCAACCGGCGGAGAAACGGTTTTAAGGGGGGGGGGGGGGGGGGTCGAACATAGCTTTGGGCGAGGAAACAATTTGCTGATTTTCATGGCTTTTTTAAGGAGAGATTTCTTCACGGTTTTTAAGAATTGAGGTATGTTTAATTACTACTTTTGGCTGCTGCATAGTATTTTTATTAATATTTCATTTTCAAAACCTTCGTGACGTACAGCTGAAAAACAAATCGACCGATTTCGATGCAATTTGATACGAATCTTTGTTACGTTATTGTCTAAAGCAATGATCCTAAATGTACTTGAAAATAATAAGAAAGACGTTTTTTTATTGCTATATGTAGCCATTTTTTTCGGAAAATTCAATCTTTTTGTTTCAAAGCGTACCATTTCATCGATTATCAACATGTTGCACTTTTTCTTGGTTCATATGTTGCGTATGAGTGTTAATGAAAGAAAAATCTTCGTTGGTTTTTTTTTTCAGATTAATGCCGTCGACGCTACGTGTCACGCCGTCTGACAAAATCCGCCGAAACTTGCTTGGAAGACCGTGCCATAATTACGCCATTTTTTAAAGATTAATAAAAAAATTACATGTATTGAGCAAAGGTAGTAATAAATCATACCCTGGGTCTCAGAAAAGGTGAAAAAATGTTTCCTTAAAAAAAAAACCTACGAAAATCAGCAACTTTTTCCTTGACTAACAATATCTCCCCCTTAAGGAGTGAAATCAACCCTTATGTGAGTTTGCAGTTTGATCCGCAAGCCGTCGGTCGATTTCAGTGAATCAGAGACGACCATTTTTCTAATGCAAAATTATCAGAAATCCACTATGGGTGGATGAAACAAAGAAAATAAAAATTATAAGGGATGAACCACCCCTTCATTTTTTCGGTCTCTCACTCCGCGCTTGAAAGGGGTGCGTTAAATTGAACGTAACAGGTAACATTTTGAAGGGACGGCAAAATTAAAGTTTACATATTTTTCCATCTTTGCAGGCTTAAGGGTATAAACCAAAATCCATACATTTTCGATGGTTAAAAAAAAATAGATTGTTTTGGAAAAAATAAATGATGAATTCGTATTCAGGGGGCAAAAATACATTGAAGTGGGCATGTAAAAAAGAAAATTAAATTATAAATGTTTGTCCCATCTCGATAAATAAGTTGCTTCATCGAATCATCGATCATTTATTTTCTGCTATGACTTGGAACTCTCTTCGTTGTCGTTTGCTTTTTGAAATGCTGTATGGTTCATTGAGCTTCGATCATTCGTTAATTTTTTGCAGAATTTTAAAGACGGCCATTTTTGGCTCTTTTTCCGTAATTTTTCAAATGGATTTTCCGGAATAACTAATTGCGATGTTGGGATTAATCAAGCGGCCTTCTCCAAGTCTACCAAAATTCTTTTCAAAACCCCCACATTAAGTTTTCGTCGCACAAATAGGACCACCGCTATGGCTGTGTGAAATTATGGGATTTTGATGATTTTGGAAAAAAAGGCCAAATGAGTCGAATTTTTGTTTTTTCCGTTTAAACCATCTGAAGGTTTTATTCGATGGGAAATTTTCCGCTGATCACACATATCACCGAGTTTTTGCCGAAAACTCGAGATTACGCCGGTTAAACGCGAAAAACCTCGTTTCGCACACTTGTGGACGATTTTTGATCGAAATTTGGAGATTTGGCGAAATTAATGGTCAATTCTTATTTTGGAAAAGAAATATTCAAAACCTCAATTTTTTTTCACTCAGGCAAAAAAAAAGTTCTTTCACTCAATCGCCGCACATTAATTTTTCGATGTGATTCGAAACTCGACTCTGGGCTCGATCTCTTCGTCATCGTTTGCTTTTTAAAATCCGGTTTAATTTGTAATGAGGTCCGATAATTTTCAAGTGCACTTTTTGGGAAAACTATTCGATTTCGTCGAAACTCATATACGTGATAAAGCATTGAAAACTAGTAGACACGTATTTTTTTTTATCGGCGAAAAACCCGTTTTAAGGGGCGAAATCACCCCTCAAGGAAAGGCGTGTCGAGGGGTGATTTTCCAGTTTCACCCACAAGCAGTTCACCGATCTAAATGAAACGAAAACAAAAATTTTTCTAATGTCAAACGGGGAAAAATCCACTATGGCAGTATTGAAAAAAATTAAATTAAGGGTTGACACCCGTTTTAATGAGGGGTGGTTTCCACCCTTAAAACCGCTTTACCGTCGATAAGAAAATGTACGTATTTAATCGTTTTTAATCGTTTTTAATTAATGCTTTGTCACATATTTGAGTTTCAACGAAATCGATGGTGGACCCTCAAGTGCTGTTCTCCATGAGTCTATAGAAATCCTTCTCAAAACCCGCTCATCAAATATATGTCGCTCCGATAGAACCGATGCTACGCGACTGCTCGAAATTTCGCGATTCTGCCAATCCCGGAAAAGAGGCCAAAAGGATCGAAAGAAATCTTTATCGCCTTTCAAACCATTTTAAGGGCTCGTGTAATATAATTTTTTTCACCGATTACGAATATTGCCGAGGTTTTTGTCGAAAGCTGAAAATTAACCAAAATTGAGAATTTTGGGGACAATCAATGACGAATTTGTATTTGGGGGGTAAAAATACATCGATAGAGACTTGGAAAAAAAAGTATTAAAAATAAGCGTCTGTGCTCAATCGCCGGTCATTTCTTCTCGCATTCCCTTTGCAATCGATTGCTCCAAAAACGTGATTCTTCGAGCTACGATTATTGTTTGACTTTAGGCAAAATTTCAAATTTGGGCCCTCGATTTTCCCAAAATTTCCATGTTCCAAACATCAATTCGGAGTTTGTGAAAACATATTGATGATCAGCACACACATTTCAAATAAATAAGAAATAAACGATTATAAGAAATTTGAAGGGGTGGTTTAACCCCTTATACTTGCTATTCGATAAAACTTCAAAAATACGGAAACTTCGCATGTGTAATTTTTTTGTGATTGAAAGCAGGACACCCTGTACACCGGAGTGTGCGCCGATACTCTCCCGTGTATGTTTGATCGATGTCGATCCGCCACGCCGTAAATCGCGCTCATCAATATCCTCGAGCGGGTTGGGCAAAGAAAAAGAAGAAGAAAAAAGTTGCAAGCGACGTATAGCAAGCACGCGGTATATAGGTATAACCCGAGACAACCTATGACCCGGCGAGGCACGCACGCGATTTTTCTTCAACGTTCTCATGAATGTATACTCACTCGCGTGACTGGAACCGCTTGGCTCTCTCTCTCTCTCTCTCTCTCTCTCTCTCTCTCTCTCTCTCTCTCTCTCTCTCTATACGGCATAAACGCGAATAAAAGTTCTACGTACGCGGAATCCTCGGATAAATTTCGTAAATGGAATCAAACGTCATATCGGTTATTTAACGAGCGCCACTATCTTCTTTTAGGCCGGAGCCTGAATTAGAAGGTTCGAAAAATATATTTTTTATTGCTTAAGGGGTTAGGCCACAGTAAGGGGTATAAAATTATATGTGAATTTAACAATTTTTTGTCGTATGAAAAAGTGATTCACTCATAAAATTAATAGCACATCTATTTAGTATGAATATCAAGCTGACAGAAAATATTAATTTTTTTTCGATGTACTAAATGGCCGACTTCTGATATTTTCTTTTGTATTCTTTTTTTAGGGGCTCCGCGGCGTGACATTTAGCATCTACAATTTTTTACCTAGAACAAAAAACAAAAATTCTCGTCATCTAGATTAGAATACCTAGATAAGTACGTACGGAATTAAAAAAATATTGTTTTATTCAAAAGTTGTAGGTATTTGAATTTGAGAAATGAATTTTCAGTGAAAAATTTCGTTATAACTGCTCATAGAATGAAAAGTTTTCGATTAATCAAAAATTCCGTACCTACTTGTCTGCTGAATGCAATTAAGCAATTAAGAACATTAAGTGAAAATTGTTGAAGTTATTTATCACGCCAATTGGAAAAAAGCTGTTTCGAGAAGTTTCGAGTAGTCGGCGATTTTGTACATAAAGAAAATATTGTTTCTAACAGCTTGATATTTATACTAAATATATGTATAATTAATTTTATGAGTGAATCACTTTATCATACGAAAAAAATGTAAAATTCGCACATGATTTTATACCCGTTACTGTGGCTTAACCCCTTAAATCGATAGATAAACTATCCAAGATTATATTTACAAAGTTACAGAGACCAATTGTAAATATTTTCGAAGATACAAGGCCAAAAGCAGAGAAGCGATTGATATTTGATATTGATATTTCCTCCTATTGAAAACTTTGAAGCGCGTTTATACTAATTTTCATTTTCACGATTTTTCCAAATTGGCGGGCGTGATAGTAAAAGAAACTCAACGACCGAATCAAATGATCAAATCAATTAATAGTTTATTTTCTTCAGTATGAAAATCTCTTCTAATTGAATTAAAAATATTGTTGAAAAAGTCTTTTTAAATCATTTTTCTAGCACGTTCGAGTTTTTTAAACACATTTTCTTTCAAACGCGAGGAAAGTTATAATTTCACAATTTTCTCAGTTTTTTTCTTAATTCACCCAGAAAAAAAAATATGACAATTGAAAATTTTATTGGTTTTCATGTTTCAGCCAAGAATTACGAGCTGCATCTTTCCCACCGAGTAGTGGCAAGACGCACATAGAATAGACTGTTAAATCTGCGGTCATTCATTGTTTCATGTTGAACAATACTTTTATACATTTCAAATATACATAAAAAGATATCTCAATGTTTATTGGGCTCACTTGTTGTTTCCCTTCTAAAAAAATCCCGAAAAACCGCTTTTTCGTACCTCCTAATTCAGGCCTTAAGGGGTTAGGCAGCCCTGACATCGCAATCGGAGAAATTTTGCGAATTCTCTTTGAGAAAACTTGTGCCATTGATTGATACCTGTTGGTTATGGAATGTGTCTAATTTTGAAACCATTATAGATATTATTTTTGACGATTTTTCACAAAATATTTGCAATGTTTCTTCCTAAAATTTCCCATATGCAATTTATACATATTTGATATGTTTATATTTAATAATCAATATTTTCATGGGATATTTTGTTACAAACAAGATCGACAAGCAGACGATATCCACTACGATGTATTTTATGTTTATACCACAAACTTACGCGTCCTCTAACATATCGTTTATTTTTATTCAAATCTATTTCAAATAAAAAAATATACATCTATATATGATCAATTATATTATAGAAATGTATCATTTAAAAAATGTTTAAACCTCTTTTTCCGAACAAATTGCAACATTTAAAAAATAAAAAAAAACGCTAACTTTATTCTACAAGATGTATACATTCGTTCGCCCAAGATAAAAAAACTAATCTTTCGTAAAAAATCCCTCCAGCGACTCCAGCCCTATTTGGATATCTCACAGATTTGTTCCAACATCCAAAACTGTGCGATATTACAGAGTAAAGTATTTTTCTTCAGAACAACGACGAGGAATTTGTCTCCTTCTACTTTTTGCAAGCACCATTTGCAAGCATTTTATTTTCTTTCTTCGAAATTGTCAGGTGGCCGATCTGCCACCGTTTCGTCCGGATTTATTCCACGGGGCTTTCACATCGCTGTCCATAGATCATTGAAATCTATCCTCGCTTTGGGGCTCTGGCAGTCGCGAACATGAAAGTCCGTGTACCTGCAAACTGGCTACGCCAGGATCGCGGAGACGCTGGTCCTCGAGAGACATAAAGCAGATTCGAGATACGCGAATCTTCCACAGCTCCTCTGCAAAAGACAGAGAGGGAGAGAGAGAGAGAGAGAGAGAGAGAGAGAGAGAGAGAATCTTCACGACGCAGCTCTCGCGAGGCTCTCCCCGAGATCGGAGATTCGCCCACGCCCTGCACTCTCTCGCGCGCAGTCTTCGCTAAATGCTCCAAAGTGCGCACGAAGCAGGAACTGCGTCCCCTATCGCTTTCCGTATCCCCGCTGAACTTTAGCGATTCTCTCAACTCCGGCTACTACACTGAGAAAAAAAATCATTGATCCAATATTATTGGTGTTATTGAATGAAATTTCGTTGATTCAATTGTAAAATTGTTGATGTAAATAATCGGATTTATTAGTCCAAACAAAACGCTCTCGATTTTGATAACACGATAAAATTAAAAGTATTTTTTTAATTCAAAAGATATATTGTCAGTTGAGAAGAATATATTATTGAAACTATGTAAAAAATTCTCGCGACTAAATTATATAGTTTTGAATGCATTTTCTGGAACGAACAAAAAAAAGCGTTTCAATTCGTAACATGAATATTGTTGATTCCCCGAGTAAAAAAGAATATATATAATCATATATAATTGTATACAAAAATTGGCCCGATAGAATTGTATACAATTGTATATTAATTGATCAAATACAATTGTATACAAAAATTGGCCCAATAGAATTGTATACAATTGTATATGATCAATTAATATACAATTATATATGATTATATATATATATGTAATCATATATAATTGGATATTAATTGATCATATACAATTGTATACAATTCTATCGGGCCAATTTTTGTATACAATTATATATGATTATATATATTCATTTTTACTCGGGTCGAGTACACAAGAAAAATTGATTTTCGCTCGTTTGATTCAGATAAAATTTCTACTGAGTAAATTTGGTATTTAATTTCTTTCACCATATCCGATATTGCTTTTCAAGTACATTATTCGTTAAAATATTAATATTTGATTTTGATTTAAAAATATTGAGCAAATGTCTGAATTGGTGAAAAATTATGCGAAAATAAAACTTGTTTCTTGCGCATTTGGTTGAAAAAATTCTATTCTAAATTGTAATTACTTAAAATTAAAATTCTAAATTCTAATAGAATCAAAGTATAGTATTTGTTTTAATCAGTTGAATATCTGATATTCTCTCCACCATTATCGTGGATGATCATTCTAATGCTTACTTTTCATTTAACATTTAAAACAAATTGAAAAACTTACGTCTCATGGATGCAGTAAAGAAATAATTATTTCTATTGATTATATTTTAGTACGAAATGAAAAATGTTGTAGCAACCGCTTAATTATTTCATCCATACTTCTACGGATTCTATATAAAATGATTTCAATCGAATATAATTTTATTTGAAGGATAATGTAGATATTCAGAGAACAAAAGAGCTTTTTCAAATAAAAATAATATGTTATTTAAATCAATCACATTTTCCAATATTTTCTAATATTGTAACAATCTCATATATCGCTGGCACTCCGCGATCAGACATTTATTTTAATCAACCAATATATTTTTTTTTAATCAATTGGTTCTTTTTTCTCGTTGTCGTCATCCTCGTGTTCGATTCGATTGAAAAGTAACTGATTAAAAAAAAAAAAACAAAAAAAAACAAAGTACAAGTTACCAATGAAAACCATGGATATAAAAATTCGAAAAATGTAGCAACAAAAATTATAAATGAACCTTCAACCACGTCATGAAGATAAGAATAGAAACTTGCAATAAAATGAGTAAAATAAAAGTACACCCGTGTAATAAAATAACAGAAGCAGAATAAAATAGAAATAAAAATAGAAACTCGTAATATAAAATGACCAAAATAATAATAAAAACTTTCCACCCTCGTAAAAATCGAAATCCGATTATTAAACAAATCTGAAACAAGTCGAATACATACCCAAACAACATAACAAAATACGAATTCATAGTTGGAAAAACAAATAATAATAATAGTAATAATAGAAAGTCAATATTAATAACGTATGTTTGGGTATATATGGCGTAAGAACGTGGATCGAGGCACTGCCGCTGAACGGTCCAGCTGATCCGAGGCCCTGTGACGTCAGGAGGTGAAAAAAGAGTTAGCGCACCGCGTGGTCCAAGTGGGGCAGGATCATGAATGGGAGAAATGGTACTTGCTCGATAACGCGGTCAAGCTTCCAATATACTTTGAGGGCCCGCATCGACCAGAGACCATATACATACCTACATGTCGGTAAAAACATCGTTAGGCCCTGCATAGGGCAACCACGCAGCCACATTTTTCCACTCCCCTCTATATGTTTATTTTGGCAATGACAAATGACACGAGTGCGAAAGAAGAAAAAAAAAACGGCGGGGGCAAGCTCGAGCAGCGTTAGGGTGACATTGAAAAGGGGAAAAGGGCGGAGAAGAAGAGCGGAAGGGTCATCGCGGTGCGGTGGCCAGCTCTCGAGCAGGGTGTACGAGCGTGTCCGAAAGTATGTTTGCCCACAAAACGCTCGAGAGATCAAGGGTCTCACCGTCCGCGAGTTTTTAGATGACCGTCTCCATGGAGAATCCCTTCACATACACATCCATATAATTACATACATATATATATACACATATATACAGATATAGATACGTTGACCTTTTTCCATCTTCGTCGACGCTCGCGCCGTTTAATTATTACGGCAGTGATGGGGAAAAAAAAATCACATTTTTTTTTCATTTATAAAAATAGGCCTCGATCAAAAGGTCGCCCTCGCGACTGGTCCTGGCTCTCAAGGATATTTAGGACTCGTAAAATCCGACGAGCCTCCTCGCGCGCGACAATTATTCCAACTCGTTTTCACCAAATTCGTGTTCTTTATTTTTGTTCTTCATTTTTTTTTGTCGCGACTCTCTCGCGCCCGCCTTTTCTTCGTATCCCCCAAAAAGCCTCACCGACCTCGTTTCTCCCGAATCGTTCGCGAGTGCCACCGATCGCACGCTCGTCAATAAAATACCAAACGGTTTATTACATTTTCGCGTATATCCTCGGCACAGATCGGAGCGCGCGATCGTGCCAAACAGGAGCTCCGCTACCTTATCAATTATATATATATATATATATATATATATATATATATATATATATCCATATATATGTATATCCATATATATGTATATCCATATATGTATGTATGTATATATATATATATATATATATATATATATATATATATATATATATACATGCGTGTGTGCGTGCATAAATGCTGTTCGTTTCGAAATTTCGGTAACGACGTGAAATCAGAACGCGCGGGCGACAAGAAGGATCTGCTTTATGATCTCTTGGCGAAGAAGAACTTTTTCTTGTTTTTTAAGAACCTGCGTTTGTTTATTCGACTTCCGGTAGCGGCGATTATTCCTCTACCTTATACAGCGCAACAGTATAATTTATATTTATTTATTTATTTATTTATTTATTCTACATGTCTTGCGATTGCTATGACATTCACCAATGTAGTGTTTAGTACATTTTTTCTTTTTACATTTGTCACATTCCGGATAAAATATATGAAAGACTATAACTACTAGCACTGTATTACGTTAAGTTTTCTTAAAAAGAGCTCGCCCGTCCATTGCATGCCTACGACTAACAGTATAATTTATATATTGTTGTATTATAGATTTATGCAAACTTCTTATTATTCTAAAATAAACTATACATAAAACTGATGCAATAAAAAAATAAGACAAATATTTCTCCTGAACTACTATCTTTTTTATATATATCCATATACGGGTGATTCACCCGAAATGATCGTTTTGCATGTAACCGAACATTTTTAATAGATGCTATTCGATTACTTTGTAGGTTTTTTGGCATACAAGTTGAGATAATTCTAAATTTTTCAAAATAGATTTGGCAAAAAATGGGCCTTTTTTATTTTTGGCCTTTATTTATTAGCCTTTTTATTTTTCTGTATTTTGAGTATGAAAATCATTCCTCTGGAGTGTAACTGTCTGGACTTCATATACATTGGCAAGCTGAGGAGGTACTCAAATTTCAGAAACATCAGAAAAATATTCCTTGAAACCATTGGATATTTATTTCATTCCTCCCTGAAAAATGAAAAAAAATAATGAGCACGGGTAAGGTAAATGTGCCAATTATTGAACTGCTAAGGATCTGGGGGATTGAATTCGGTGAGAAAAAAATATAAAATCAAGAAAAAAACCATGGCTTTCGGGTTCAAATGATACTTTGATATTTTTACTTTCGAAAAATCACCCTTAAAGGGGTTACCCCCACTTGCGATTCTGAAAAAATCGATTTTGTTTATTGCATTTTTTTGAAGTATAAGTATCTGAGAATATGTCCTGAAAATTTCAAGTCGATCCGAATAAAATTGACTGAAATATGAGCGTTGAAAGAGAGGAATCCGTTGTGTAAACGACCGGCTAATTGAAACTTTAAACGCGTTTTTCTCAAAATGGCATTTCTGAAGTCGGTGACCAAGATTACTCGAACACTAATGAACCGATCTTCTTGAAATTTTTCAGGCTTATTTAATACATAAAAATGTAGTCTTTAATCGTTCGATTTTTTTCGAAAAAAATGGCCGTATTATAGCCAAAAAACGGCCGTTTTTTTTCGTTAAAATCGAACCATTAACTTTGACTGTCCGCCATTTTGTGAAAAATGAATATTTTTTAAAATCCTTCGATTAAAGACTAGTTTATACTTATATTTGACTAAATCCATCCGCATTTTTTTTTCAGATGATCCACTTCACCGCTATGTTGGTCACCGCAAACCGTGTATATAAAAACATTAGTTCATTGACGGCCATTTGCCACTAAAAAATGTAATATTTTTCAATAAAAAAATTACTGAAAGTTCTTCAAGATGTGTTCTTTAAGATGGTATATTGATCGATTAAAAAAGTTTTGTAGTTTTCTTTAAAAAAATTCATGAAAAAGGCCTGTTTTGCGCTACAAGTGGGGGTAACGCCTTAAAGTATTTTTAAATGATTTCAAATGAAAAAAAAAGAATAACAATGTGAAGCATGCAAATGTCCCAATTATTGAACACTGAAAGTGCGTGTGTCCCTAATATTGAACAGGCATGTCCCAGTTATTGAACACTCTCGAGAATTCTCTTTTCGTTCTGAAAATATTACTTTGGTTACAATATTAAGAAATAAAAGCAAAATGAAACACTTAAATAATCTTTTGTTAATCATGTAAAAATACAAAAATATATATATATAGTCTCTTTTGACAGGTTTTTGGTTCATTCGCATTTGATTTATTTTTGCTTTTCGACTCGAACTTCATTTTATTTTTATTTTCAGCTTCCTCGTTCTGTTTTTGTTTGATTTTGTCGCAGCTTGGCTCCCTGAAATATCGGAGAGCAAAAAATATTGAACAGTACATTCGTATTTTTAAGTTACATTTAGGTTATATTCTCTTTTTACTTTCCTTTTTATGTTTATTGCACGAAAATACAAATAAAAAATATATTTGACGATCTTAGAGTTATTATTAAAAGAATAAAGGTAAGTTTATTCAGGAACTTACAGTTTTTGTTTGAATAAATCCGATTCACACGATCTGTCACACGTTAACTCTCTCGATGTTTTGATGGGTTTAATGACGCCATCTTGGAGAATTTGAGTGTTCAATAATTGGGTCACACTGCATTTTCTATGTCCCAATGATCGAACACCGTATTTTTTAACAAATAATGAAATAAAAAGTTGTCATAACAATTGTTATTTGTAAGGAATCTTCTGAGGAACCTGAAACGCCTTTACTTTTTGAGATGCGACAGTTTTTGAATTTTTTATGCCCTTACGCATGAAGCGGCGCGTCTTAGCAAAAACGATAAGCAGTTACCACGATACGTCAAATCGGGTCACCGTTGCTGATTAAATAATTTTTGCTCTATTCATTAAAGCTTTTTTTTGCACAAGTAAGGTAACATTTCGATAGCTAAAAGTTCCATATATGTAATGAAATTTTTATAAATACGTAAATGCATGCAGGTGAATGAGAAATAATAAAAATACAAGATAGTGTTCAATAATTGAGACCTGTTCAATAATCGGGACATTTACCTTATCTCACAATAAATAACGAAATTTTGTAACCGTTTTCTCAATCATTTCTCTCGAGAGCTGTAAATCACTTTTCCGAAGAGACTGATTGTGTCGTATCATTTTTGTAGCTTACACTTTTTTTTCTACAGACCTTGCATGTTATGAGGTGTAGTCACAGGCGAGGGAGTTATTCCTCTGGTCATTCTTAACTATATCATTTGTTAATAAAATAAGTCACTCTTTACCTGTTCAAGTGGCACTATTAAACACCTACTTACCGCTAGATTTTAAGGTTAGAAAAACGCAGCAGCCCGCGCTGTGCATAAAAAGGTGTTTGAATCGTGATTCCTCCGGGTTCCTCCCAACATGAGAGATCCAGGAGCATGATAGATACGCAATAGAAATGACACCATCTTGGTTATGCATGTGTGGATATGCGTGAGGTTACATAAAAATGATTCTCTTACACGGAACATTATCCGCCGGGTGTGGTCCATCGATTTCGTTAAAACTTATATACGTTATGAAGCATTGAAAACTAAGCAACGCGTATTTTTTTTATCGGTGGCAAAACGGTTTTAAGGGATGAAACCAGCCCTCGAATAGGGGTTGGCCCTTTAACTATTTGTTTTGCTATAAATCTTTATTGGATTTTTCATCACTTCGGATTAGAAGATTTTTCGTTTTTGTTTCATTGCGATCGGTGGACTGCTTGTAGGTGAAACTGCAATATTACCCCTTGACATGCCCTTCTTCGAGGGCTGGTTTCACCCGTGAAAAACCGTTTTTCCGCCGATGAAAAAAAAAATACGTGTTGCTTAGTTTTCAATGCTCCATAACATATATAAGTTTCTACAAAATCGAAAGACGACACCTGAGGGATGTTCCTTGTTAGATTAATGCCATGTCGCTATCGAAAGAAGAACGGTTCCGTAGAAAAAGAGAAGCGAACACCGGAGATAGGGTTGTCGTCCAGTAAAAGAGAAGAAAACCCAGCACTTTTTAGCGTAGAAGATGATTTTTTGACTGAAGGTAGATGGTTGCACAGTCAAAGTAACCCCAATAAAATGCTGCCTCTCAACTCGCCCTACCCCCAAGAAATAGGGGTTGAAAACTTAAAAATCGCCGTATCTCAATAATGAATAGCCCGATCGAAAGATGTTTCAAACAAAAGTTGTTTGGAATAATAAAGTTCGCATAAAGTTATCTGACGTCCAGCACCCTTGTAGTAGACATATCGCTGCGTCCTTGCCTGGGTCAGTGCTCTCGTGTTTTCGTGCCGCTATTTGCAAAAATAGGGGATTGGACGTCAGATAACTTTATATGTATTTTATTATTCCAAACAACTTTTGTTTGAAACAATTTTTTATCGGGATATTCATTATCGAGATACGGCGATTTTCAAGTTTTCAACCCCTATTTCTTAGGGTTGGGGCGAGTTGGGGGGCAAATTTTATTGGGGTTAATTTCAGTATGCAACAATCTGCCTTCAGTAAAAATTCCTATTCTGCGCTAAAAAGTGCTGGGTTTTCGTCTGTTTCACTGGACTATTGGGAGGGTCGTGTTGAGCAAGATTGGAATTATCGCCCTGTAGTTCATTAACGGTTTGCCGTATAACAATGAAAACTACTTTTGTCAATAGGAAATTTATCCGGGGAAAAAAGTCTGTAGACGAAATTCCGGGGATCCTTATTGTTTTACAGATAATTGCTCTCAAATGACTAAGGCCATAGCTCAACGTGCCCCTATAGTGGGGTAAGTTAAGGAGATTGGAGCGTTAGCCACAATCCAAGGTTAAATTTAATAAAAAAAAATATATGTTATTGTTCACACTATACTGAGTCTTTACGAATTTTTTGAACTTTTTTCACCACCAAACACCAGAGATAAAAAATAGTTTAACGTATGTAATTTAACGTGCGGTTAGATGGGCAAGACTTTCACACTAAAGGTTATGTAATTTCTATTGTTATTTGGCACCAAGATAAACCATTTCTAACAACGTATTAACGCAAACTGAAGCTTTGTAAACATTTAGAAAAAAAATCCTCATCTTGCCCATCGTAAACCATGGGCCAATAATATCGTGACGTAATTATGAATAGGCATAATTATGAATTACTCAAAATTTCATTGTAAATTGTATAAAACATTCGTTGTCGTAGTTTTTTCATAATAATCATCGATAATGTTATGCTTTTTCAAGTTGGCAGTAACACAAAAGTTTTTCTACTTTACGTAATAAAAATATTAAAATGCATAATTTTGCCCTTTAATTATACATTTAAAAAAAATAGCATATGACTCAACTGAATCGCTCCAACCTCCTTAAGGCAGTAGTCTGGTCTAAAGCGAGATTTTTGACGTCATTTTTGGGTTGAAATAACTTTTAAACCGTTGAAGTTGTCTTGATGAAATTTTACACATGTATTTATTGTTCCTTTGAGAATGTATCTACATATAAAAAAATTCATTTTAAATATTTCCATGTAGTTTTTTTATTTTCGTACAACATGGTCCGCCGAAAACCGCCTCAATCGGCGCCCATTCTGGGTGATATTGTATGCATCTTCAAAAAAATATATATTCTCAATCTGTATGAGTATTCTGAGCACTGGAAGCAGAATTAGTACTTAAAAAAAAATTTGTTACAAAATGGCGGCCTGTTAAACTTTGATTAATGATATTTCACACATTTTCGGGTATTCGACGAGTTATAAAATGTGGGCAAAATTATTGTTCGACTCGATTCTGCTACCAGTCCTCAGAAAGAGGCTACCGAAGGTATGTGCAAAATTTGAGCTCGATCAGTCAATTAGCAGTCAATCAGGCTTGCTTATAATTTCTATTACTCTGCTAAGTTTTGAAATATCAATAAACGGTTTTCACGAGCGTATTAAAAAAGGTCTGAGGAGCAATAAAATGAAGAAAAAAAATCGATTTTGTCAAATTTCTAGACCAGACTACTGCCTTAAGTTAGGTAAGAATTCCATACAAAAATCAGACGTATCCAATAATTATAATCGGTTACATTTGTGTTAAAATGCGTATTAAATCTCTACGACACTTAAATTTACCAAGTACCAAGTTGCTCATACATTGGTAGAAGAAAAACTTCCAATCGCGTTTTATTTTACTTCCGGGTGCCGAAATAATTAAATGTCCCGTGTTACCGTCTTGTGCGCCGCATGGCAACGGGCAATGGCGTGATGTGTTCCCTTCCCCATACCTTTCTTTCCACCATTTGATGCATCCGCATGCGCTGCTTAATTTTCCAGATATTTCGATTGCACAACTTACCCGACTGCTCAGCATGGCCCTCCCTACCCTACGAATAGCGTAAACGGGAACCTGTAGGAAGAGAAAAATTGAAACCAAAAGGGCGAAATAAATATTCAAAAAAAGAGGAGAAGAAGATATTGATAAACCAAAAAAAAACTTGATAGGAAAAGGTTTGTATCATTCCTCTGGTTCTATACTATTTCTTTCGATCGTGATAAATCCCTCAAAACTGAAAAAAAAACAGTGTGATCCATAGGGAATTATATTATTGGGAGTACAAATAAGTCTCTGCAGTTTGACAAAAGATGGCCCCACCAGGAGGTTATGGTAGAAATTGTCAGATGTAAAACGTCATATCGTAAAGTTGGACATCCGGCAAGACCGTAACCTTCAAATATTAGCGATTTTGTATCAACATCACGTAATTTTTTTTCGTGCGAAAATATCGAGTTTTGAGCCATATAAGCGTCATTTGCGGCAACTTTTGTTTTTGGCACGAATCAATAATGCTTCCATAAACCACTCACGACAACTTCTCTTACTTAAGGCCTTAGGCCACAGTAACGGGCATAAAATCACGTGCGAATTTAACAATTTTTTTTCGTATGAAAAAGGGATTTGGTCCGAAAATTAATTACACATTTATTCAGTATGAATATAAAGCTGATAGAAAAAAATATTTTTTTTTTTTTCGATGTACCAAATGGCCGACTATCGATATTTTCTTTTGTCACCTTTTTTTTAGGCGCCCCGCGGCGTGACATTTAGCATCCACAATTTTTGACCCAGAACAGAAAACAAAAATTCTCGCCAATCTACATTAGAATACCGATAAAAGTACGTACGGAATTTAAAAAATATTGTTTTATTAAAAAATTGTAGGTATTTGAACTTAAGAAATGAATTTTCAGTGAAAAATTTCGTTATAACTGCTCATAAACTGCTCGTAAAATGAAAAGTTTTCGATTAATCAGAAATACCGTAAGTACTTCTTTGAAAAATGCAATTAGAAAAATAACTATTAAATTTGAAGTAAATCGAGTGAAAATTGTTGAAGTTATTTGTCACGCCAATTGGAAAAAAGCTGTTTTGAGAAGTTTCGAGGAGTCTCGAGGAGTCTCTTTTTTGAGAAGTTTCGAGGATTTGGTACATCGAAATAAAGAAAAATATTTTTTCTATCAGCTTGATATTCATACTGAATAGATGTGTAATTAATTTCAAGAGTGAATCACTTTTTTATACGAAAAAAAATGTTAAATTCGCACATGATTTTATACCCATTAATGTGGCCTAAGGCCTTAAAGCAGCCTCACCATATGCTTCTACAGCAATCGATGCGCCTCAGCTGCAGATTTCTTCAAATTAAAGAAGTAAAGAAGAGTTATAATGTTCCCACAAATGACGCTTATTCGGCTCAAAACTCGACATTTTCGCACGAAAACAATTAAGTGATGCTGATGCAAAATCGCTAATATGCATAATCTCCTGGTGGGGCCATCTTTTGTCAAACGGCGGAGACTTATTTGTACTCCCAATATGTCGATTAAAACTGAAGTCAATTGCAATGTTTAAATTACAAAAATTAAATAGTTTTGTTGATAAATTTCGTTGTTCTGCAAAGGGATCATTTCCGGAGAATCGTCCATCAAATGTAACAGCAAATTTTCTATATTTATTCATACTAAAATATTTAATATTCCTCTGTACATTCCTGCACGTGTGTGTATTTGGAGTTCTTACATTTATCCAAATATATATATATACACACACACACACACACACACATATACCCGTAGCTATAGCAAAGAATTAACCATATAAATCTCATTTAATTCCGTATCGCCGCACAATGAAGCTGGCATTGACGTAGCGCTTCTTTCTCTATCTCTCTCGGCCCGAGTATCTTTCGAGGTGTCCCTCGACTGCGCGCATCCCGTAAGAACCCGAAGAATGAGTTCATCTTGGCAGAACGCAGAATCGAGTTCATATTAGGCCCATCTGCCCCGACGCGAACATTTCTGCATGAACGAACGAGCACACTGCGGGCCACGAGGGGGGGAAAAAAAAACATGGAAAAAAAAGAAAAGCCGGCAAAAGGCACCGACGAGGCGAGAGAAAAAAAAACGAACGGTATGGCGGTACTGCAGTATTATGCTCGCGCGGGCATTCGGACGAGAACACCTCTCGAGTCATACAGATCCGGATTAAACACGGCCAATTGATCACGAATCCACTCGGATAACGGGGACGCGCCTCCCGTGTTTGTCGCACTTCCAGATTTACCGGCTCCGGCAACCTTCACACTGGAATCATGGATTTTATTATGTGAATATATATATATATATATATATATATATATATATATATATATATATATACATAAAAAATACACGATTACGATGATAATAACATAATATATGATCCGCAGCATTATGTAAATATATATATATATATATTAGGGTGTTACAATTTTGAGCTCTATTTTTTTCCCTTTTTCTCACCATCCTTCCCATTTCTTCTTCAAAGAAAAAAAATGTCGCGAAAGCTGCGAGCCGTCAAAAAATATTTGGAGGTCGGCCAAGCCTTCCAAAAATTCAAATTTTCATTGCAAAGTCGTTTTTTTTCGTCCACTTCTCACTCATGAATTTTAGGCTTTATCACTTTATAAGGGGCCAGTCCACTTTAGAGCCACGAAAAAAGGCTATTTTCGCGATTTTTTTTGAGGATTTTATAAAAGACACGAATATAAAAGTTGTTGGGCTTGATAAATAAAGTCTTGAAATACATTTAAAAATACGTAATTTATTTATATTCATTTTTAAGTACAAAAACCATAGTTTAACGTAACGCCTCAAAAATAGGTGGGCTAGGTAGCTCCATTACAACTCGGCAACGGCTTGTCTGAGACAAAAAAAATCAAAGTCCATTAGATTCAGTATGACACCAGCTACAAAATGAACCTCGGATATAAAGTTTTATTTAAAAAATGAAAAAAAAAATGGCAGATGAAAAACGAAAAAAGTAAAAAAACGCGTTTTTTTCGCAGTTTTTCGCAAAAAAAGAGTAAAAATCAAAATTTTTAAACCGTCGAGGATCGTCTTGTTGCGTATCATGTTTGCAATATGTGGTTCAAATTTCAAGAGAATCGGTTTATTAGTTTTAGAGATACGATGGAGCTAGATTTTGAAAACGTTTCGCGAAAAACGCGTTTGAAGTTGATACTATGAAAAACTCTTACTTAAACTCAATCGGCAATTCCTGCACCGTACAAAATCCTTTCTGATTACTCGTGATGTCCGTTTAGAGGAAGGGGTGCCTGTAAGCACGAACTTAAATTTAAATATCAATTTTTCTTCATGATTAGAGAAATATCGATTTTTTAAATCTAGTTTATTTGTTATTTTTTGTTTACTTTCCGAAACTATTGAATATTGGTGTTCAATATACAGATCAAACAATAAGGTCCTCCATACTAGATTTCATGAACGTTCAGTTTTACCATCCTATTATTTTGGAGCAATAGTTCGATTTAGCTGCTGTCGAACGCTTTTAATCACATCAAAATCAAACTTTAAATTTGCATCTTGTCAGAAAAATCTATTAAGTACGAAGGATATAAATTCACGATAAATCATTCACATCGAACTTCCGGATTGGCCAGAATTGTTTTTTTTTTTAATTTTGTTAGAAATATTCCTTGCGTGCTGAGATACAAACATATTGGTATTTCACTGAGACCAGACTTCCAGTGCTGTGGATAAAAAATGTAATTGAAAATTACTTTCGCAAAAATGCACAGGGACACTTTAAACTTGGCAGGATTTTAAACTTGGCGAGCTTGTTCGTTTTATTGAAAACAAAGAAATTATTTACTCGCACAAGTCATCCGATTGGTCAGAAAAAACATGATATTCCAAAAATGTACACATAAGATATCGATAATAGTTCGTTCAGTACGAATTTATTTATTTAAACCACAGAAATATCGTGGTGAAAAATTGACAAATAAACTAGATTTAAAAAACCGAAATTTCTCCTATCACGAAGAAAAAATGATATTTAAATTTAAGTTCATGCTTACAGGCACCCCTTCCCCTCAACGGACATAGCTGGGGCTTCGCGTAGATTTTTTTTTATTATTTCGAACTGTTTTGGACGGCGGCGCGATCAATTTTTTTTTACCCATATCAAGGGCCACCCCAATATACACAAATATTTTCACACATGTAATTTTACTTGGATCGTAAAGAAAAAAAAAACTCCGAAAGAGCTACATCACGACGTACGTGTATACTATCTTTGCTACCACCTTTTTTTTGCAATCCTTGCAAGATCCTCGAAACATAATCAAAAAAGTCCCCCCGCATTTTTTATTTTTCCAAGGACCAAGTCCTTGAGCCTGTTTAATTGACGAGGTGTAACGGGCGATAATTCTCGGCCGACATTCTCGGCTCAATTTTTATGTGCCTCGTCGTAATGGAGGATCGATGTAACACCCGAACGAAATTTCGTGAACTGGAAGGTGCGCCTGAAAAAGAGTATAATAAAAAAAAAAAACGTAAAAAAAGAAAGCAATAAAAGTCATGTGCCCAAGACGAAGCCACGTTCCATTAACGATCGAGGAGTTATAAGTCGTGGAGGTTCTCCGCGTAGCGGAGGAGGAGCGAGAGAGTCTCAATTCGAGTTCGTTATCGTTTCACAAGGATCGAGGAGGCAGGATCTCCGAGATTTATATGATTTGAGGAATCGCGTCCGCTGGCCTAGTATCGAATTTAAACGGCGTAGATGGCACTGGCGAAACGACATAAAAAGAGGCAGAAAAAAAAAGAATAAGAAGAAGATTGAACGGCCGCGTTAGAACGGCTTTGGTATAATTTCCAGCGTATTACAGAAATCCGTGAATATTTGGAACGAGAGAGAGAGAGAAGCCAGAGGGAGAGAGGGAGACAGAGTTCTGGAAAAAAAACGGCCGAAGGCACGACGGAGAAATTTCTCGCCGGTTCGACGTTCGAAAAAGGGGAAGAGATAAAAAAAAACCAGTTTTCTATATGTCGTTTAATTTCTACGGGTGGACATCATCCTTAATTTACGACGTCGTTCTCTCGAGCGCGTTTCGACATTTTATTGGATCTATCCAGCTTCTAAGCCCAAGAGAGCATTTACACGTAGGTACCCGTGGCTCGAGATAAAACACACACACACACCCGAATAAGTATAAAAATTCGTGGATAATAGTATGCACAAGTGGGTCTTGAGTTTCTCGAGGCTGAAAATCCGTTTCGAAATCTACGAGAGGTCCGATGGGCTGAATAAAATTATATCGCAGGATTCGTAGCACCTGAGGTCTCGAGGCTTCGCAGTCACTGGAAAACCACGAAATTAGAGCACCTTCCGTGAAAACTTTAGGGCCCTGTCTGATAAATCGGAATGGACGGAACGAGCGTCGAAAAGAAATCGAGGATTACAAGGGCGAAGTATTCGTAGGGGGGAAAAGGAAGGGCGGGGCACGCGGCACTGGCCGGTTGACACGTTGTGAAAATATGACTGCGATTCGACAGGACTCGGACCAAACCTCGATTTATGATTTCGTGGTAAAGACGTCATTAACGAATGATTTATGCAGCCTCTCTCTCTCTCTCTCCCGCCCCCCTCCCGCTCTCTCTTTCTCTCTCTCTTGCTTATTATCTGAGTTATGCTTTATATTGTATGCTAGCTAGATTACAAGATCAATTTTTATTTTTAAGTTTTCATGTAAATATTTTCGTTATTATTATTATCCTAGATTATGTACACTATTTTCACTATTATTTTTACTTTTATATTATTGTTTATGTTACAACTTATTTAACCTCTTATTATTCTTCCTTCCGTACAAAAGTTGTCATTTTAACAAGTGGTTATTATTTGTAAGTTTTTATGTAAATGCTTTCGTCATTATTATTATCGTAGATTATGTACACTATTTTCACTATTATTTTTACCTTTATATTATTGTTTATGTTACAACTTATTTAACCTCTTATTATTCTTTCTTCCGTACAAAAGTTGTCATTTTAACAAGTGTATACTATTGCCTAAAGGTCTAACCAAGGCATAAATAAATCTGCAATCTCTCTCTCTCTCTCTCTTTCTCTCTTTCTCTCTCTCTCTCTTTCTCTCTCTTCCACCCTCTCTCTCTCTCTCTCTCTCTCTCTCTCTCGCTCTCTCTCTCTCTCTCTCCCCCCCCCTCTCTCTCTCTCTCTCTCTTTTTCTCTCTGGAGCACAACAATACCATGTGTTCTTCAATTCGTACTAATCTACCACCATTTCATCTCGTTCGACGAATATTATCATTCATATTTATGCAAGGAGAAACATCGAAAGAAATCCAAACTAATTTTACGTTGTAAAAAGACAGCACGAAGTCTAATCATTCATGATTTTGGTCAAGACTTGAATTTTCTATTTCCGGAACGAAAAAACTTCCAAATATATATTTAAAAATCGGCCACCCCCCCCCCCCCCGAACGGGCCCCGAACAAGGCCCAAAAAAGAAATCACCGGTTTGGCAGCACTGTCATTGAAAAGCGATAAATTTCCGCGGAAATCCGAGCGCGCCTCGACCTCTCGATCGCAGGCCCCGAAGTTGCCTGTGTGACGGGGCCCCCCGACCGTTTCAGGTCGTTCGCGGGGCCCCCTCCGTGAGGAGTGGGGCGAAGGGGTACCGGGCGGCGACCTTCCCCCGGTGCGTACCGGCGCGAGACGGGCGCCGATTGGTGGCAACCGAACGGCTGCCGATCGCCGATTGGTCAGCGGGGCGAGCGGGCGTTGCCGCGGTGGGCTGGGACAATGGGGGGCCCCCCACTCTCTCTCTCTCTCTCTCACTCTGTCCTCTTCCTCTCTCCGCGGTTGTCGCGCGGCAGAGAGGCCAAGGAGTGAGAAAAATCGGTACACCGGCCGGGGCACCTTCGAAACGGCCCGAGAGAGACCAACAGGTCGTGGAATCGGTGAGCCAGCTAGTCCTGTCCCGTCCATCGACGTGGCCGCACCGGTGTGTGTCCTCGTGCAGCCACGTTCGCAAGGCTCTCAATCTATCGATTTTTTTTTTTTTTTCTTTACACATATTCGCATATACACATACATTCGAATATAAATAAACGTATATACACATACACGTGTATACGTGTCAGAGTATGTGTATACTCGTACACGAATCGTAGAATTGCGCAGTCCAGCAAACTACGCGTCGTCGTCATCGACCAGTTTGGCCTTTTTTTGTTCATTTTTTTTTTTTCAATTCGCGTTGGTGAAACAAATCGGCAGTGTCGTGATCGGTGTGAGATCGGTATACAATCGTGATCTGCAAATTGCTATCGGTGTGGTGTTGAACGTGCTTCTTCCTGCTTGTTTTTTTTACTCGGCAACTCGACAAATCGGCAAGCGATATTCCGTCGTCACTCGATTGGCCATCGGTGATAGGCAACGATTTTCCAAGATCGACGTATACACGGGGATCGCGAGTTAAGAGTGGCGCACCGATCCGCCGGGATAAACTTGACAACGCTCGAGGTGAGTTGACTTATTTTTTTTTGTCCAGTGCGCAAATCCTTGCCGATCGTTCGGGAGAGATTGGGTATACGAAAATCCGGGATCGGTCGGGAGCTTGTTCGCGCGTCGAAATCACCCGCGGGCTTCGTGCGACGCTCGCGCGACTCTCGATCGCGCATCGAAATCTTCCCGGGCCTACGCGATACTCGTTTTTTTTTTGCTTCCTCATAGACTGCAAGCTTCCTTTTCGGCAAATCATTTTTTTTTGTCGAGATTCGCGGGGAAATGTGTTGGGTTTGTTTTGAAACGTCGAAAAATGACATTTGGAAAAATGTCAGGTTGGGTCAATGAGTGTTGATGAAATCTTTGCAAGCCTTCGGTTTCAAGGGAGCTTAACTCTACAACCACATACCCATTTTTTCTACCTTTAAACTACAAACCGCGGTAAATATTTACCCCACGCGTTTCCTGTTCGCAAAATCGCTCTGAAAGCAGCAATGAGACTCGCAAGTACGTGAATCTCTTCGTTTTTTTTTTTTTCATGTCAAAGAGAATGGTGAAAAATAAATTCAATTTCGATAAAGTTTAGTCGGTGAAAAATCGATTTAAATACCCGAAACTGCTAAAAAAACGGCCAAAACGTCATTTTGCAAACAAATACCGGGGGTAGATAATTACCCCGGTGTGTAATTCTAGGGTTAAATTTACAGGAAACTGTCGACCAATTAATTTTCCAAAGATCATAAGACGTCTGATTAATTTCGATATCGGCCAATTTTAATTCACGTTATCAAATTACAAACCTCGAGAAAAAAAAACAAATTTGCGAATTGGAAACTCGCACACTGCTCGGAACTCCCTCATCTCTGGTTTCTCGAAAATCACCCCTTTTGGCATACCACGTCAAAAGTACACTAAATTCACTCACGAAATTAAATTTCACCGACAAAATTCAAAAACTTCTTCAACGTGTATGCACGTTTTGAAAAAACAACTCGGAAATAACTCCCTCATCTCTTGTTTCTCGAAAATCACCCCTTTTGGCACACCACGTCAAAAGTACACTAAATTCACTCACGAAATTAAATTTCACCAACAAAATTCAAAAACTTCTTCAACGTATATGCACGATTTGAAAAAAAAAAAAAAAAACAACTCGAAACACCAAAACCAAAACCTCACGCTCCTCTATTAAAAAATTCGGGCCTGCGAAGCATCCCCGCCGCCGCATAATATACGTATACGTAATACGCTCGACATGTCACAAAGGAAAGTCTTAGTTACCGTTTCGCATAAAACTTTTTTAGAAGCGCATACTCGTCCTAAATTATGTTATTTTTTTCATCGCCTTCTTGCTCTTCTCGAGATACAGTCCGAGCGAGCTCTCAAAGTAAAAAGAAGAAAGATACGACGACGGCAAAGCTCTCGATCGCCAAGGGTTGAACACGTGCGGGCCCCGTTCTTTTATTTTTTTTTCGCCCATACCATTTTTATAACTCTTTTCTTCGCTCCGTGCACACGCACACATTTATATATATATATATATATATATATATATATATATATATATATATATATATATATGTATGTATGTATGTATGTATATGTATGTATATATGTGTATATATATATGTATATATAGAAAGAGAGAGAGAGAGAGAGAGAGAGAGAGAGAGAGAGGAAGAGAAAGAGATATCAGTACCGTGTCCAAATGAAAACATTATATTGTCACCCCTCGGTGGTGGCCTGTTGGTATAATATTTGCCTACGAACGACAGTGGCGTAATTCGTCGTCACAATGGTACACAAACCGCACGCACACACTAGTATCGCGACTGCTACATATAAAATTCGCATGTGAGGCTCGGAGTAAAAAACAACCCTCCCTTCCCATATGTACATATGGATATAAAACGTTACAATTATTATGCATATGCGTGTTACGGGGCTTCCCATGTCACAATATATTTATTGCTCTGAATGTTTTTTTTTTCTACTCTTTGCTCACACGTTCGCCTCTTCACTCCTTCGTGTGCTCGCCTCTGTCCTATGGTATGCATACGTACCCTATGTCGAATAGGGATGTTTGAGGTTTGTGCGGAACAGAACCTCGGACTGCGATAAATAAGAGAGGAAAGAAACGTAACGGGAAAGTCGTTTAATTCATTGGAAGGGATGATAATACGTTGACAAAAGGCGGTTTCTTCGTTGTTTCGACGAGATACAAGAAATATTGACTTTTGTCAAGTGGAATATGGATTTTTAGTTAAATTTACATTTCGCCGGTCATTTTATTTCATTAAGGCGTTAAAAAACACTTGTAGCGCACAAAAGGCCTTTTTCGTGAATTTTTTTAAAGAAAACTACAAAACTTTTTTAATCGATCAATGTACCATCTTAAAGAACACATCTTGAAGAACTTTCAGTAATTTTTTTATTGAAGAATATTACATTGTTTAGTGGCAAATAGCCGTCAATGGAATAATGTTTTTACATACACGGTTTGCGGTGACCAACATTGCGGCGAAGTGGATCATCTGAAAAAAACATGCGGATGGATTTAGTCAAATATAAGTATAAACTAGTCTTTGATCGAAGGATTTTAAAAAATATTCATTTTTCACAAAATGGCGGACAGTCAAAGTTAATGGTTCGATTTTAACGAAAAAAACGGCCGTTTTTTGGCTATAAAACGGCCATTTTTTTCGAAAAAAAAAATCGAACGATTAAAGACTACATTTTTATGTATTAAATAAGCCTGCAAAATTTCAAGAAGATCGGTTCATTAGTGTTCGAGTAATCTTGGTCACCGACTTCAGAAATGTCATTTTGAGAAAAACGCGTTTAAAGTTTCAATTAGCCGGTCGTTTACACAACGGATTCTTCTCTTTCAACGCTCATATCTCAGTCAATTTTGTTCGGATCGACTTGAAATTTTCAGGACATATTCTCAGATACTTATACTTCAAAAAAATGCAATAAAAAAAATCCCTTTTTTCAAAATCGCAAGTGGCGGTAACCCCTTAATTTCATTAAATTCATATATTTCATATTTGCCGTAAATAAAAAAATGGTCCTCTTTACAATTGTCAGATTTGAAGAAAAGATAATGTTTGTTCGTGATCGTCTCGCCGGCACGTTTTATTTTTCACCGTGGAATTATCACGAAGAACGTAGAATTCTTTGCTTTGTTTCGCGAGCTAAAATTACGTATCTGTACAGCTTGACGGATATACCTATATGCAGGACTCGGTTATCCGAAAACAGTTCCAACGAGGCAATTTGCATATTAACCCCCGAGGGGGGAAGAGGCCCCTCCGGGTCGTGATCTGACTCAACGCCTTTTTGCCGATGGTCCCATCTTCTCTTCCCCTCCGGGGCACGTTTCATCCGCTCTCTTCCTTGTCCAACCCCGAAACAAACGAAAAAAAAATAATAATTTATTTCGATCTCGCGTCACATTGCGGTCACGTAAAACTCGAATCTTCCCGGCTAATCTTTCCTACCGAATAATCAAGCGTTTTGATACTGAAAAATTAAGAAAAAGATCAACGAAACTCGCGAAAGGAGAAAAAAAATCTCTCACCCCGAGGGCACGGTGGGTCGTTCGAAATGCACAGAATCCTCGCGGTCACGTGTGCGATGGGACGGAGAAGAAAAAAATTGCCACTCGCCATTTCGTGCTCGCGCGCGACACCATTTTGACGTTGGGACGTTGCCCGAGCCAAAATCGCGGCGATTCTCTCCGTTTCTCCAACATTTTCGATTCGAACGACGTGAGATTTTACCACGGGGAAAGGTTAGCAACAAAGACCTTACGACCGGTGTTCGCCTCTTCGATTTTTTACTCGCACCCCCTTAACGAAGCTACCCCTTCCGAAGCTACCCCTTTAAACGAAGCCTAACCGACCATTAAAAAAAATAAGATTCACCGCCTAAATCACAATAATTATACTAAAGACATATAAATGCAAATAACGACGATAAATACAATAATACAGACGCTAAAAATAACAAATAAACAGGACGTTGAAGTTTGCATCGTTGGAACGCAACGAAAATGATTTTCCTTTTATTTTCCAAATTTTCTTCCGCAGATTTTGAGCTGCGAAAATCGCGCAGACATTTTTCAGCGATCTACGACAAATTTGCAAATTATGATTTTGGATAATAACGAAAGTGAGAAATTGAAAAGAATTTTCGTTGTATTCCAACGATGCAAACTTCAACCCCATAAACAAACTCGTTTTGCTGGCAATCGTGACAGAAACTTCGATACGTTGTTTTCTTATCTTCCAAAAGGACCAAGGCTTCGCAAACAACATCCAGTACGACAAGATTCCCGATTTTTTTTTCTTCACCCCCAAACGTTACAATCGAAAACACGCGCATCGATTTTCCGTTGGCCTCGCCGCTCTCAGCAGTGTCAACCCTCTTAAGGGGTTGACTTTTATCGACGTTTCGTCGCACCGTCGGTTATGCAAGCAGCTCACATGCATTTATAAATTTTGTCCACAAGCACGGCGCGTACGTGTGCGTGTGTAGTGTAGGAATTTCGAGTACCGGAATTCTAATGCTGTCCTGTTAAAAATTGAATCGGTCACGGCTCCAGGAGTCGAACAATGTAACTCGCGGTTAGGTACTCCACACACACACACACACATATATACATATCGTCCTGGAAAAAAAAACAAGAAGATCGCAAAGCTCGAGTGCGCGTCACGGTGGCCCTTAAGAGCTCCATCTTTTTTCCATCTTATTTCTGTCCTCCTCGTCCCCCCCCCCGCCCCTCTCTGCCAGGGGACTAAACTGTCGCGATAAATGATCCCATCCGGTTGAAGGTTATTAATTGTCTTTGACTCCTGAGGAGCATATTGTCGGATCGCGAAAACATTAACCGAGTCAGGCTGTCTCCCTTGCCCCTCTGCCCGGAGAGGCAGCGGGGCGGGGGGGCAGCATCATTTTTCAAGGACTTTGAGAGAAAGATGGGGAAGAGAGGAAGATATGAAAGCATCGGAAAGATGAAGAAAGAAACGCTTTGTAAGCGTCCCCGATGTGTGTGTGTGTGTGTGTGTGTGTGTGTGTGTGTGTGTGTGTGTGTGTGTGTGTGTGTTTGGATCTCGATCTCGAGAACTCGAGGACCCCGGGCATCATCCATCAAGACGATCGTTAAAAACGCATCCACCGATACAAATTGCGCGATGTGCCTGTCTGTGTGTGTGTGTGTGTGTGTGTGTGTGTGTGTGTCTTCCTTGATCTCCGTCACTGCGTACGGGAGTGGAACGACCGGCCTTCGTGTTGTGTCTCGCGGAGGAGCTTCCTTTTTTCCGCCATCTTTCCTATGCTTTTTTTTCTCACATTTTCTGGGTCACCGAGGAATCCCATATGGTCATTGTCAAGCCGCTAGTTTCGGGGTTCCTTGCTGTCGTGCGCTTTTTTTTATTTTTTTTTCTTTTAGAAAAAGGCAATTCAGCATTTTGCGCGGATCGAAACTTTTTTTTCGGCCAGTATGAATCGTCTTGACGTGGGAGATAAATTAATGTCCACCTTTCTCTCCCTCTCTCTCTCTCTCTCTCTCTCTCTCTCTCTCTCTCTCTCTCTCTCTCTCTCGCACTCTCGGCTGAAGAATTGCGATCGTCCCTTGAACTTTTTTTTCTCTCGGTAATATTTTGTGAAAAGCACATATACATGTATGCGGCATTGGCACGGCGTGACGTACGTCGAGACAGCGAAAGAAGCGAGAGATCGATTATGCGTCGAGCGATCTATAAATCAGTGTTGATAAATCGAGCACGACGCGGGAATGAAGACAAAGATCAATTTCTAGCCGGGCCGTGCGCCCAAGGGAAAGTATTCCGATGTATTTGTTGTGCGTATGTGTGGGGAAAGTGGACGGGGGAGGATCGACACTCTCGACCAACTGATTCGGAGGCGCCAACTATCCATCCCTAATTTAGCGGTAATTAGTTGACTGATGATCGAGGAGAGGGAGAGAAACATCGGCATCGTTTTTTCTTTTCGTCCTTTTCCTCTTCCTCGCACCTCGGGCCGTTGCATAAATCACTTCCTTGAGAAGGATCCAGAGACTCGGTCGTTACCGATTCTCAACCATCTTTCTCATCTTATCCGATAATACAACAATTTATACATACGAAATTCAAAATAATGTTCTTTTTTTTTGTCAATGCCGATTTTTTTCGTAAATTCCCGATTGGCCTTTTCTTTTTTTTTAATACATAGCTTCAATTTTTTGAGGTTAAGTATTCTGCTCCAAAAAATTGGAGTGAAGCATTTGGAACCGATTTTGTTTTAAAAAAATCTTAGAACGTTCATTCTCTTCTCCGATCTGGAGAAGGATCCAGAGAGGAGACTCGGTCGTTACCGATCGTCAACCATCTTTCTCATCTTATCCGATAATACAACAATTTATACATACACAATTCAAAATAATGTTCTTTTTTTTGTCAATGCCGATTTTTTTCGTAAATTCCCGATTCGCCTTTTCTTTTTTTTTAAATACATTGCTTCAATTTTTTGAGGTTAAGTATTCTGCTCCAAAAAATTGGAGTGAAGCATTTGGAACCGATTTTGTTTTAAAAAAATCTTAGAACGTCCATTCTCTTCTCCGATCTGGAGAAGGATCCCGAGAGGAGACTCGGTCGTTACCGATCCTCAACCATCTTTCTCATCTTATCCGATAATACAACAATTTATACATACACAATTCAAAATAATGTTCTTTTTTTCTTCAATGCCGATTTTTTTCGTAAATTCCCGATTCGCCTTTTCTTTTTCTTTTAATATATTGCTTCAATTTTTGAGGTTAAGTATTCTGCTCCAAAAAATTGGAGTGAAGCATTTGGAACCGATTTTGTTTTTAAAAAATCTTAGAACGTTCATTCTCTTCTCCGATCTGGAGAAGGATCCAGAGAGGAGACTCGGTCGTTACCGATCCTCAACCATCTTTCTCATCTTATCCGATAATACAACAATTTATACATACACAATTCAAAATAATGTTCTTTTTTTCTTCAATGCCGATTTTTTTCGTAAATTCCCGATTCGCCTTTTCTTTTTCTTTTAATACATTGCTTCAATGTTTGAGGTTAAGTATTCTGCTCCAAAAAATTGGAGTGAAGCATTTGGAACCGATTTTGTTTTTAAAAAATCTTAGAACGTTCATTTTCTTCTCCGATCTGGATAGCCGCCATTGTATTTGCCCACGAAGAAGCGTGACGCAACGGACGAAAATTAATTGCGGCGTGTAGCGGAAGCAAACCGGATGAGGGAGGCCAAAGGGGGGAAGAGCGATAAAATCGTAAGCGTGCGCGTCAACTTTGTAGCTGATCGAGATAGAGGGAGCGTCGACAGGCTACCTCGTAAGAGAGAGAGAGAGAGAGAGAGAGAGAGAGAGAGAGAGAGAGAGAGAGAGAGAGAGAGAGAGAGAGAGAGAGAGAGAGAGAGAGAGAGACAGAGAGAGGGTTGAGATCGCGAGCAAACGAAGGACGTAGGTACAGTACAGAAGGGTTACGTCGAGGATCAAGATTGCAGTTTGAGGGGAAGGAAGTCAACGCGACGAGACAACATTCAGGGATGAATCTCATTCTCTCTCTCTCTCTCTCTCTCTCTCTCTCTCTCTCTCTCTCTCTCTCTCTCTCTCTCTCTCTCTCCCTCTCTCCAAGCGAAACAGAGAACGAGAAGAGGAAAGGGAGATAAAAAGGGTCATAAAGGGATAAACGTCGCACGGGACTCGAATTTAATGGCGCGTAAAGTGGAAGAGGGCTGCCGGAAAGACCTCGATCCCCTTCTCGCCCTTTTTTCGCGTTTTTGTCGTTGTTGTTTTATTCTTTTTCCCTTTTGCCTTCCTCTTTGCACACGCGAGGAAAAACGGGTTGCTCGTTTCCAGGCCCGAACAGGGGTCACGATGCACGAAAAGGGCGCCCTTTCTGCGTACACCCTTCGGGACTTGGGCGAGTTGACATTCGAAGGCACATACAACGACGAGACGGACGACAACGAGAATGAAGCGAAAGTCTATTCGACTTCATTAACAAGTGTCGCCAAATATTGACTCGCGGAAAGTGGGGTAGATCGCGAGTAGAATTACCCTCGGTAGGTCCCCCCACCTCTCCTCACCGCCAAACTAAAGAGGGTCGAAAGAAAGACTTGTTAATATTGTTGTTAGCGAGACTTGTGACCATGTCATTGTCAAATGACAGGGGGACATCGAGCTGTCTTTTTTCACATTTTTTTTCTTCTTTTTTATGCCCAACATTGTTTTTTTAATCTTGCTTTTTTCGTTTGCCAATTTATTTGTCTTAAATTCTTTTGGGGTTTTTTTTTCTTACGAGTACGCATAGCCTGTGGCGCTGTGGCCGGTCCCACAGAGGTTAAATCTTATCTAGATTGTGGCCTAATTTTATTTCGGTTTTCGAGAAACGAAAAGAGAAAGAGAGAGGTAAAGCGGAGAGGAGCGTCATCAGCGCCGAGACCCGTGTACGACACCGAAAGGAGAGAAAATAAAATAAAAAGGATATTATGGTGCCTTAACGCCCCGGCAGATGGCCGCGACGGTGAGATAGCGCTGATTTATGGAACGGTATCGGTGGAAGCGAGGGGGCGCTCAGAGGCTGCAGAAGAAGAGCCCGATACGCACATACACGCGCACACACACGCACACACGCACACGCACACACACACACACACACACACACACACACACACACACACACACACACACACACACACACACACACACACACACACACACACACACACACACACACACACACACACACACACACACACACGTGCGCAAACTCGTTTCCCGTTCTGTCCTATAAAATACTAAATGGTCTGTGAGAAACGAATAATACGAGGACGAGATTCAGAGTGCTACGAGCAAGGATCCTAATGGTTTTCGGCATACTACGAGACTGATTGACCGAATTTTCGTTCCTTTTAGTTTCTCTCTCTCTCTCTCTGTCTCTCTCTCTCTCTCTCCCTCTCTCTCTCTGTTCCTCTCTGATCTCCGGATCGGGTTTAATACTCACCTATAAATGGACCACAGACCTTCAACGCCATAACTCTTTCCTCTCCTCAACTTTTCCACTCTGCCCTTAAACGATTTCCGCTGGCATCAAGAGCAAACTCGTGTTTCAAAGATTCCCAATGAAAGAGATAGGGGAAAAAAAACAAAACAAAAAGGAAGAAAGTTACTTCCAACACGTATGATCGCCCCGAAAGAGGGAACCGGTTGACCCTCGGCACCTCTCTTCATCTCGCAACTATGTTTCCGCTCTCTCTCTCTCCCTCTCTCTCTCTCTCTCTCTTTCTTTCTTTCTCTCTCTCTCACATGCACATAAACCCTTTTGGACGCCCGTCGATAACGCGAGAAGTTGTCTTGATATAGCTATGTATCAAATGCGTATATATATATATATATATATATATATATATATATACACGAAATATATACATATACATACATATACATACATATATATATATATATATGTATGTATATGTATCTGCGTGTGTGTGTATATCCTGTGTAAACGTGAATGCTCGTGTGTATAATATAATTTCTGTAATTGCAGATGAACCAACAGTGCAAAGTCTGCGGCGAGCCCGCGGCCGGTTTCCATTTCGGGGCGTTCACGTGCGAGGGATGCAAGGTAAAATATTAAAAACAAAATAGACACGTAAAATCCTGCAAAAATCTTTCTCGCAAATTATAGTTAAGGTATTTCTTTCACGAACCAGAATATTCAAAAATTAACTGATCTTCGTCTACAATGAAGTAAAATTACGTGGGGTTATACTGAAAACATTTGAAGCCAAGCTACCGGACGTTTAATAAAAAATGACAGCTCGAAAAATCGTCTAATTTTTACGGCACTTTGTGGAGATGACAGGCTGGCTACATTTCTATCGAAAATAATTCATATACTAAGTAAGTCTGATAAACTCTACGGGTGCAGAAAATTCTAGTCTCAGTAACGAAAACAGGGTAGGGGATCAACGACTGTTTAAAGCAAATATTAACGATAAAATTGAGAAAAAACATGACGAGGAGATGAATTTTGATAATCCCGAGGTTTCCGAGAAAATATAAGAATTTCTAAATCCACAAAGTCCATGCGAAATTATTTACTCTAGTTTATCGTTGGGTACAATAATTCACGTTGATTTATTTTCATTCAGTGCCACTGTAAGTTACCAACGATACTGAAGGGCATTCCCTGCCCCCATAGAATACGGTCCTCCGCGAAAATAATACCTCAAGACACCGTGCTATAAAAGTATGTCCTGAAAAATGACTACTTTTGAAATTTCAAGCTTAGGCTTGAGCTTAGAGGGAAGCTTAGGGGGAAATTAAGGAGCGAAAGGTAGGAGAGGGCTGGATGAAAAAAGAACGCAAAAAAAAAGGTTAATAAGGCGAGGCTAATTCCCGGCAATATCGCCAGTCGTATCTGAACAAAAATATCCGTATACACAAGTAGATAATAACAAGCCGTTGAACAAGTGCGGTGGTTAGACAGGGGGAAACGGATTCGTGGCGAATATAACGAACTGCGCTTACTTACCCGCACGTAGCTGTACACATAAATGTACAGCTGCGTTTCTGCTGTGTACATTCGTAAAGCGCGCCGCTACGCAATGTTAGTTGGCCCGCGCGAGTCTTATGGAACGAGCCAAGTTCACGACGTATGAAAAACAAGCGAAAAGAGCTGATCCTAGGTGGAGGTAGGTGGACGAGAGGAGAGAGAGAGAGAGAGAGAGAGGAGAGAGAGAGAGAGAGAGGAGAGAGAGAGAGAGAGAGAGAGAGAGAGAGAGAGAGAGAGAGAGAGAGAGAGAGAGAGAGAGAGAGAGAGAGAGAGAGAGAGAGAGAGAGAGAGAGAGAGAGAGAGAGAGAGAGAGAGAGAGAGAGAGAGAGAGAGAGAGAGAGAGAGAGAGAGAGAGAGAGAGAGAGAGAGAGAGAGAGAGAGAGAGAGAGAGAGAGAGGAGTGCGAAAGGAAAAGGCAACTTCGAATGGAAAGAAATTGAAAAAAAAAAGAAACGAGAACGAATCCGTAAGTGGACTCGAAGCGAGAATGGACCGCGACTAATCGATTATGTATATACACGGGGGGAGCGGAGGAGATGATTCTCCGGTGGACGCGCGGAAGACGGCCAGACTCTTCCACTCCCATTACAATATCAGCGCATACTCGCTTCTATTTATTTATCAACACAGACAACCACACACACATACTCACTCACACACACACACGTACGCACACGCACTAACTCACATTCACTCACACCCACTCACACTCACACACGCACTCACTCACACTCACTCACACTCACGCACGCACGCGCGCACACACACACACACACACTTACTCACTTACTCATACGCACTCATACACACTCACATTCACTCACAATCACTCACTCACACGCACACACACACACGCGCGCGCACGCGCACACACTTACTCACACGCACGCATACATACTCACATTCACTCACAGTCACTCACTTACACGCACGCACACACACACGCGCGCGCGTGCGCACGCACACGCACTCACTCACACTCACCATACTCACTCACACGCACACACACTCACATTTACTCGCACTCACTCACACGCACACACACGCACACACACACATTTATTTACACTCACTCACACGCACACACAGACACTCACACTCACTCGACGCATGCCCACACACCCAGACACATGCTCGCGCGCGCGCGCACGCACACGCGCACACATGCGCGCGTACGCATACACACTCAATCACACACACACACTTACTCACTCACAATCACTCACTCGCATGCACGCACGCGCACACACACACACACACACACTCACTCAGATTCACTCACACTCACCACACTCACACACGCACTCACTCACACTCACTCACACTCACCACACTTACTCACACGCACACACACACTCCCACACACCACACACACACACACACACACGCGCCCGCGCACGCACACACACTCACTCACATTCCCTCGCACTCACCATACTCACTCACACGCACACACACACTCACATTTACTCACACTCACTCACACGCACATCTACACACACACACACACACACACACACACACACATTTACTTACACTCACTCACACGCACACAAAGACACTCACACTCACTCACACGCATACACAGACACTCACACTCACTCGACGCACGCACACACACCCAGGCAGACACGCTCGCGCGCGCGCACACACACACACGCACACTCACTCACATTCACTCACACTCACCACACTCACACGCACACACAGTCACATTTACTCACACCCACTCACACGCATGCGCGCACACACACACACACGCACGCACGCACACGCACACACACACACACGCACGCACACGCACACGCACACGCACACACATTCACTTATACTCACTCACACGCACACAGACACTCACACTCACTCGACGCACGCACACACACCCACACACACACGCTCGCGCGCGCGCGCGCGCACACACACACGCACACACGTGAAGAAGAAAAAAAGCTACACGGGTAAACCGATCTTCCGAATCGGTCAATTTTCTTCGCTGCCAAAAGAAAAATCACGGCAGCGGCTCAATTTAATTCGGCGCGTTTTTCCTTTTTTATCGAGCGTCTTTGTTAGCGAATAATTGAGCGTTCGCAACACGCGTTCGAGCCGATCCGTGGACGTTCGCATCTGTTGCGGGAACGAAATCCAATGAAGATAAATACGTATAGATATATGGGCCCCCTGTTAACAAAAGGCCCGCGCGACGAGCGGAGCGCCTAGCGCATGTACAACCAATGCGATCTTTACCGTTCGCGTAAAAGGCACTTTCACGAATCCTTTCACCGTATCACTCGAGCGATTCCTCGGCGGCAGACCGCGCGGCGCAAATGCGACTCCAACATCCCGATCCTAAATCGTACCGACTTGTACAATATCGGCACGCTTGCCGCAACGCCTCCCACGATACGGAGGACACCAAACTTCGAACACTCGCATTTTAGCTCATTTTCACGTACAGCGTGTTGAATAAGTTCTCGCTGTCTTTTTTAAATTAATGCTTTATTCTAAAGAATCACTTGTAATGCTGTCCAACGTTTCGAAACTGCAGTGTGGTCGACTAATGATTTTGGAAGTTTAGCTAGCGTCTAACATGAGTCTTCGTGAAGTAATGCCTCCAATTTGACACATCAAAATCATTATTTTTCAAACGTCCAAATCAATATCTGCATGATGTTACCGACAGAGCATGCTCGCCGGAAGTCTCAACAAGAATTCTGTGTGCTTCACCTGCAGGTTTTTTTATCCTCCCTTGACACACTGGGTCACCTGAACGAATTTGAAATAAAATGCTCACTTTCCCAAAATTAAGAGTCTTCAATCATTTTTTACAACAATTCAATTTTATACTTTGCGAGTTTCATTCATGCAGGGATATCGAGAAATGTTTAAAGTGTATCCCGGACTTTTTTTCGATAAAAACGGACCCAAGGTATGTTAAAGGCAGGTGGATAAAATTCTACCAGAGTCAAATTCACCCAGTGTGTTAAACTCGTGACCAAATATAAGTGTCAAGAAAGGGTTTATAAAGTAGTGCAGTGAAATTTCCTGCTAACACTCTTCTCTTGGCACGAAATTTGACATGTTTGATCCTATGAAAATAAAAGTTGTTTGCTTTTACGTGTATGTCATTATAGACCTACAGAAGTACTATAGTACTTGTTCATAGATGCGTTATCATCTCAAACTACACGCACGCAGTTTTGGTGACGCCATCTGTTGGAAAACAGCGGGAACTCATTCAACGTCCTAATACATACGATAATATCATTTCATACAATGTGAGCCATTGTAATGCGTGTCGTGTTTTCTTTTCTCGCTGAACGTTATGCCTGATCTGTGCGCGGCTCGCTCACCCAGGAAGTTGGTAAAAAGTGCAATCTGGACGGCCGGTTGCGAGCGTCGTTCCGCAAGGTATTACGGCTGTACGTATACACGTATATTATCGCGGAGTATCGTGGAGAACAGGTGAATCGCGCCGTCAAGGATCGCACGGAGCACGTGCTCTCTCTCTCTCTCTCTCTCTCTCTCTCTCTCTCTCTCTCTCGCTCGCCATGTGGATAGACGCGTAAATTTTCCCAGTGCCGTTTTTTAATTCTTTTCTTTTTTCTTGACATTTTGCCGTGCAACGCGCTTTATTTTCTTCGTCGCTCGACCTATTTTCGTCTTCATCAGGAGGCTCTGAATTTCCCGAGATAGTCGGGGGTGAAGTGTGGCCGAGGAGGTTCTTGACCTCGAATGATCTCCGAGTATACGTCGATTCCTTATACCGACTCGCTGAGACATTCCCGCGCGCGTTAATTGGATCTCATTAGGGCAGCAACAGTGGGCAATGACGAGCATCCCAGTTGTGGGTCAGTCAATTCGTTAGTTCCCCTCCACGCCGGCACTTTTTTTCATCCCTCTATTTTATCCCCATAGCTCACGTTTTTTTTTAATGAAGAGTCACCGAATGAATATATATATATATTGGGAGTACAACTTTGCAGTGACCGTTTTTTTCAAAAGTTTAAGGCTTTATTATAAAAAAGTGGCTACATATTTTTTAATCAAAGTACTGCCCGTCGCTAGCTACGACCTCGGCCCATCTTTCAGGTAGCATTCGAATCCCGCGTCGATAAAAGTCTTGGTCCTTGGAGGCAATCCAGGAATCGACCCAATTTTTGACTTCTTCGTAAGTACCGAAGTTCTGGTCAGCCAAATCGTGTGCCATTGACCGGAACAAGTGATAGTCGGAAGGGGCAATGTCTGGAGAGTACGGCGCGTGGGATAAAACCTCCCATTTCAGCGTTTCCAAGTACTTTTTCACGACATTTGCAACATGGGGTCGGGCATTGTCATGCTGCAGTATCACCTCGTCATGTTTTTCGTTGAATTGTGGCCGTTTCTCTTTGAGTGCCTTACTCAAGCGCATCAACTGACGTCGGTAGAGTTCCCCTGTGATGGTTTCGGATGGTTTGAGCAGCTCATAGTACACAACGCCCAGCTGGTCCCACCAGATACACAGCATCACTTTGGATCCGTGAATATTCGGTTTGGGCGTCGATGACGGAATATGACCAGGCAGTCCCCATGATTTTCGGCGTTTAGGATTATCGTAGTAAACCCACTTTTCATCTCCAGTCACAATCCGGTGCAAAAATCCCTTCCTTTGTTGTCTTTGGAGCAGTTCCCGCAAATACTGAGAATTCGGCTCGTAGGTTGCCATGTTTGAGTGCCAATAACTTTATAATGCATACACGTATCCGTTAGCTTTTTTAAATTGTTTACATTGGCAGAGCCTCTAGTTTAAAATGCCACTTTTTTTATTGAGCTAGGGCCACTACTTCGGCCGCAGTGGCTCTCTAAGTAAAACGGCCACTGCAAAGTTGTACTCCTAATATATATATAACGAGTACGCTTGTTGCATATAGGAAGCGAAGTTATAAAAAAGGCGCGAGCCTTTTACCCCGTGGATTTAGACACAAGGTATGAATTTAATTTTGTTTCCTTCTTCTAATGCTTCCTCCCTTATTTACTCGAGGGATCTCGTAAATACTAGATTTCATAAACCCGAGCCGAATCTATAGAATTCTAGACCCGAAGCAACTATACAGAAACGCGGATTTATAAATTCTCGAATTCGTGCGTCCGCCTTTTCGTTTCTTTTTTTTGTTTCGTTCCCTACTTTTTTCACCTCTTCTCCATTTCCCGTTTCATCTCGCGGGCTTTTTTATTGTTTATTTCGACGCTTTTTTTTCTCCTTTTTACGCTCGTAAGAGATATACGGACGTACTCGCGAGTGGTATTAGAGAGAGATGCTGGAATATCTATAGCCCTCGGATCACATATATTACAGTCCAGGTATACGTGTACATGTATGCACGAGAAGGAGCGAGTCTCTCGCGAAGCGTTATAATACTCGGCCAAAGTGTATTCGGGTAAAAAAAAACGAAAAAAAAAAACGAAAAAAAACGAACGGACGTACGTAAGAGAGGATGAAACGGCCGGTTTGAGGACCGCCCGGATTTTATCGTAAAATTCATCGTTCCCCGAGATAAAAGCGATGAAGATGAGGCAACGTTGCGGGCTAGGACGACGAAGGAGGAGAGAGGACAACTCGGTAGCACGGTCACACACACGTGGGACTCCTCCTAGGCACACTAGCCACCAATTAGACTGACATTCGAAAATGTTTCAAATAATTTAGCGTCGCTCTGCGTGAGCTCTGGATATCCCCCGCCCCGGGTACCCCTCGCGCATATATTCGTATATTCCGTTTCTGGTATATGGAAAGCCCGAGGACTCGTTAGCATACCAACGATTCGGATTCCACGCGAGCAACGGAATCCTTCGCGCGATCCGCTCCTTCCGCTGTGCGCTTGCTCCCTTGACTCACGAACTTCCCTTGCGTAGAAAATTGCTCGAATATTGAGCGATCATCACAGTGTAACGGGTCGAAAAAAAGCCAATTTTCGCGTTTTTTTTTTTTCGATGGTTAAAATACGCTAATCAGTCTGACTTTCTTATGTCAAATCACTCATGAAGAACAGAAAATAATGTTTCAAACGTGTATTTTTTTTTACATTTATTTTAACCGTTGAAAATGTCTTGGAAAAAAAGTCCTCACAGTGTACACGGTTGTAAATATTATCTGAAACACAATTTGTAAAAAGGTCATTATTCAGTACGGAGGTTTTTTTAAAATCAAAATTGACAAAATGTCGGCGGTTTGAAAAAAAAAAGTATCCAATTTGGCCCATTTTTTCGACAGTTTTTCGTTAAGTAAAAATATGAAGATTAAAAAAAGCTTCCATATCAAGTCAAAGGATGGTGTATCAAAATTTGCGACGAATAGCGGGAAAACTCTTCCCTTGACAGTCGTTTTGAAAAACGACATTTCGAGGAAAAGGCGTTTAAAGTTTCGACTGCGGAATTTTCATATAAATTGTCTACTTACGTTTATGTAAGTATACAAACAGCATGTTTATAACCGTCCATACTATCGAATAATGCAAAAAAAATCGATTTTTTGAAAATTTCACTCACACGATCCCTTAAATGATCCGCCATATTTTTTTCTCTCTCCCATATCTATGATACCACAACGATCAATCGAAAATTTGGAATTTTCTATTTACATCCCAACATCTACCGACATTCGAAAATGTGTCTTTTTCGTTACGTAAAAACGGCGACGAAGCACATGCAAGTTCGAAATTCGTACGATTTTTCGTCTCCCGTTCGCTCGACTCTCGAAATTTTTCAACCCGGATGCGGTTGTACGACGAATGTCGAAAAAAAAGGCCATGAATATGCGAATTTCGTGGTACGCGTTCGCTGCACCAAATCTCGACGCTGACACGATTCTTCACGCCTTTCCGGGCACGAGGAGCAGAGCGTTAACAATGCTCCGCGCTTACGGTGGATTCGGGTCGACCAGGCCGGCCGATAATGCGCGTTCGCCAGTCTTTTGTCATGTTGATACGTCAAATATGGCGCGGCATTGTCTCTCGCGGTTACGCTCATACGCTCGTACGCGTACAGCCACAACCAGAAGGTGGTTCGATTTATTTAAAACAAATGCAATTGTTCGAAACAATTCGACTTTCTTTTATTTATCATTCTCGCCGTTTGGTTTTTCGAATTATTTGCCCGTCAAGAGTGACTCGATTGTCAACGGTTCGGGGCTGAGCAACAACGAGGAGCGAGTGCGAGAGAGAGAGAGAGAGAGAGAGAGAGAGAGAGCCGATTGTCTTGGATGCCGGGGAAAAAAAATGGTGCGAGCGGGTGACAATTTGGCCGGAAACAAACCGCGCGAGCTGGATGATTCATCCGGCGCGTATGTAACGCACAGCGGTAGCACCGGTGGTGGTACATTGATAATTAGTTTGGCGAAAATGACGAGTCGCGCGTCGAACGAGGACGAGTCGCTCTCCACACGACAAAGGTGCTCGAAGAAAGTCCGTAATTTATGTAGATTCGATGCGAACGAAAAAAAAAAAAAACAAAAAAAAACCGACAGATAAAGAAAGACGGGTCATTTTCTCAAGGATAATTATCGAGAAGCAGGGCGAAGCGGTGTACACGTTCGTGAATTCGTCTGGTGTATATGCGAAACGGGAGGATGGGTGGTGGGGGGGGGGGGGGGGGGGGTGGCTTTGTGCTCGCGGTACCGGCTCGTCCTGTCGTTTTCGTTCTTTTCTTTGACGTTATTCGGTTCCTCGCGATCCCTCGGCCGCCTCCGCAGGCTCGTCACCCAGATTGCTCGGAAATTCTTCGTGTTGCGGTAAAAAGAAGCACACACACATACACATGAGGAAAATGCGTGAAGATTTTTCCGGAAAGATTTCCGCGGGTTATCCTTACGAGAGCGTCTCTCGGAAGCCACGAGTCACCGCGTAGACGCGTTGCGTGGGATCGCGTTGCATCCTCCCGTATCCATGCATGCACGTATGTAGGTGGCGTGTACCCGGAGGATATATAAAACGTGACCCAGGGAGGAAACCGCGAACCGCCGCGCATATCCATAAGCGAGCGATTTACGACTCGCTCCTCTTCCTCGTCGTCTCCAGCCTTCCTTGAGGAGACTCTCGACGTGCGGGGAGATACGGTGGACCGTATCTCGTAAGGCCCGTGTCTTTCTCGGGTTCACCTACCGCGACGCCAACTACCCAACTGTACACATGTGGGCCAAGTCACCGCGAGGCCTCAAGCTCTCGCTTTACGACGACTTTACGAGCTAATGTAAATCCTAGTCTCCCAGACCTAGGAGATTCGTCGAGAGACAGAGAGAGAGAGAGAGAGAGAGAGAGACCCGTCAATCTCCCACAGCTGCGCGATGCTCCCAATGACGCTCGGCATTCCGATAAAAAGTATCGCCGCCGTTGAGAGGGAGAGGAAGGCCGGGCTGATCACCTACTTGATATTCCTCGTCGAACGAGATCAGTTACCCGAAACAATGACGCGTTCGCCACGTTACGTAAGGTAACCCAAATCACGTCTGCCCACACCTCGCGCGTTGTCACAATCGCGCCCGCGACCAAATTCACGAAAGCAACGTATCGCGCCCGATTCGCCCTTGATGAAACACCGCTCGATTAAGCATTCACGAGAAGCTTCGACGGGCGAGCGAGCAAGCGAGCGAGGATCGCGACCTCGTACAACCAATTGCTGAAACGAAAAAAAAAAGGAAAGCAAAGAAACGCGTTGCCCAAGTTTCGTCTTCGTGGCTCCGATCGTCTTCCAAGTCTGTCGAAATTTCGTTGGTGGCCCATGAGCATCACGTATCGCGATGATCGGTCGTCTCATCCGAAGGTTTGGAAACGTCCGCGGGATATACATATACCTCTCGTCTCTCACCAACAAAAAAAAAAACATCGCGACGATGTCGTCAATTATTATCGTTACCGAGTCAAATTGCGCCGATGTCTGGTTGGTGAGAGGTGCGCGGGAATCTTTGGCCAAATCGAGCCAGCAAAATTGAGTTTGGATAGCCGCGAGCCAGGTGAATGCCACCGTAGTCTTGTAGTTGAAAACTCTCGTATCCTCTGCCACTTCTTATTTGGTAGTTGGAAGCTTTCCAAGCAGCGAGGAGGTTCGATCCCCGTGTCGAACTTGGTTGCCCCGACGTGTACCTTCCTGTGCCTACTGTGCAGCTTGAGCCACGATTAAGAGACGGAGGGAGTAGGAAGAACGAAGAAGAAAAAAAACAACGAGAAGAAGCCTGACAAGAGAAGAGGAACTTGGCTCAGAATTGTACGGAATCGAAAATCGTGACGATATTCTCTCAGGACCAGAATTGTACGTGCACACGTACCTCTGTTTCTATACGTACACATCGCGAAGAAATACCTCTAGTCTTTCCTTCTGTCCTCCGCACGGATAAACGCGCGACGACGACGACGACGACGACCACTGTGTGTAACTATTCCTCGGACTATTCCCGCTGTTTTCTCAGAGCCAACATCGGAAATGCCTCGCGTATCTGCAGTTCTCACAGTTTACCGGGAAAATATATGCAAGCGGCGGTGAAAGACGCGGGAAGACCTAGCACAAGTCGAACGAAAGTAAGAGTGAGGGGGAACTGAGCGAGAGCCGCCGCGCCGCTCGGCCATCTAGCGACGCGCCCCGATAACTTCACGTATTATTCCTCTTGGCGTATTGCCCCGCGGGGGGAGGAGTCGCGCTCGATGAGAAACGAATAATTCTCTGCACGAAACCGTGGATAATGAGCGCCAGTGTATGCAACCGTCTCTGTACGTGCTATAGTTTTGTTATATTTCAGCAATAAAGTGTACGGTGTGGAATGTTTCTCAGGTGTATATACGGGTCAACACACGCGCGCTCCAGCGAATCGACGCTTCTTCGAATCTATTGCGTTACAGTTGCAACCCGCGAGATCACCAACGAGTCAAAGAGTAACGATTATTCGAGCCGCAAACTCATCATCTCGTTCAACAGTTTTTACTTTTTGTTTTTTTTTCCTTCTCTTTTGCATTCCACTGAGTAAACGAGGCTGAAAGTTTACGTGTCTGTTTGCTATATATATATATATATATATATATATATATATATATATATATATATATATATATATATATATATATAGCAAACAGACACGTAACGAGTATGTATATATACACACTGTAAAAAATGATATGAAATTTACAATAAATTTCAGATACAAAGGAGTTGAATTTTACGAACTCAGTAGACGAAATTAAATTTAAAACACTTGTACGGTAAATTTAAAACAGGAACATGAAATTCTAACGTGGATATGGAATTTAATAGATGCAACATGGAATTTCAGAGACAAGTTTGTAAATTTGTGGAAAATTCATTGCATTAACCCATGTCTTCAATTGAAAATTACTACAGATGTAGAATAAATCAACTATAAAAAATAGAGCATTGAAAATACAAAACAAGCTTGAAATTCATTTACAGCAGCCTGAAAAATGTAGTATATGTGAAACTGAATTTTACGATACGTACAATGCATGATCACAACAGATGTATTTAAAAGTGCAAAACTGGAATTGAAAAAAAAATTCATAAATGCTGATGAAAATTACATGAAACAATGTGAAAATTATATTAAATTTACACTACATCTAAGGCACAAAAGAATTGAATTCTACGAATTTAATATACGAACGAATTTAATATACACTCGTATATTGATATCAGCAAATCGTTCTTGATTTCAAGGTATATGGATGTGAACATTTTTTTACACGTGCATTATTTTTCAAACGCACAAGTGTATTAATATTACGGAGCTACTCTTTCATTTTTAAAATAACCTGCTTTGGATTTTCAAAATATTATCTGAAATTTCATAAAGGGCGTCCGCATAAAAACATCATACACTTGTGTATTAATTTTTACACAGAAGCTTTTTACAGTGTACATTGAAGGTAATACACACCCGTGAAATTAATACACACCCGAATGCTGATATTAGCAAATGGTTCTTGAATTTAAGGCGTTACCCCCACTTGTAGCGCAAAAAAGGCCTTTTTCATGAATTTTTTAAAGAAAACTACAAAACTTTTTTAATCGATCAATATACCATCTTAAAGAACACATCTTGAAGAACTTTCAGTAATTTTTTTATTGAAAAATATTACATTGTTTAGTGGCAAATGGCCGTCAATGGAATAATGTTTTTATATACACGGTTTGCGGTGACCAACATTGCGGCGAAGTGGATCATCTGAAAAAAAAAAATGCGGATGGATTTAGTCAAATATAAGTATAAACTAGTCTTTAATCGAAGGATTTTAAAAAATATTCATTTTTCACAAAATGGCGGACAGTCAAAGTTAATGGTTCGATTTTAACGAAAAAAACAGCCGTTTTTTGGCTATAAAACGGCCATTTTTTTCGAAAAAAAAAATCAAACGATTAAAGACTACATTTTTATGTATTAAATAAGCCTGAAAAATTTTAAGAAGATCGGTTCATTAGTGTTCGAGTAATCTTGGTCACCGACTTCAGAAATGCCATTTTGAGAAAAACGCGTTTAAAGTTTCAATTATCCGGTCGTTTACACAGCGGATTCTTCTCTTTCAACGCTCATATCTCAGTCAATTTTGCTCGGATCGACTTAAAATTTTCAGGACATATTCTCAGATACTTATACTTCAAAAAAATGCAATAAAAAAATCGGGTTTTTTCAAAATCGCAAGTCGGGGTAACCCCTTAATATACACTCGTATTTTGATATCAGCAAATAGTTCTTGATTTCAGTATACTTGAATGTGATTGTTTCTTTACACGTGCATTATTTTTCAAGTGCACAAGTATATCAATATTACGGAGTTACATTTTCATTTTTTAAATAACCCGTTTTGGATTTTCAAAATCGTATCTGAAATTTCATAAGCGGTATCCGCATAAAAACTTCCTACACTTGTGTATCAATTTTTTACAGTGTATATATATATATATATATATATATATATATATATATATCCGTGTATTATTTAAAGCGCAAAGTCTGGGGAAATACATATTCGCGCGTGAAGGAGCCGAGTCATCTCTCGGGGAAATTCCGAGGACGGAAAGATACCGGACTTGCTCGTTTACTCGCTCACGTTCCACAGATTGAGACGTTCCATTAATTTTCGTTCATCCATTATTTGAATGGAGAAGATGAAGCGCGTTCTGCGACCACACGTGGTCGAGCGACACACACAAACACATACTGGGGAGAAGCCCGAGCAAGCCTCCGGCGATACTCGGACAACCTCTCATTTCACATTCCCACGTCCTTAATATAGATCGTTGATACGAAGAACACGAGACCTGGTGCACACTGCAGGAGGATTGTACCGGTGAAAAGGTGAAATGGACCGAGCTTCAGAGAAAGAGCGAATAAAGGAGGGGGGTGGGGGTCATTATCCACGGTCTGGAGTTCCACGAGCGTGGGCGACCTATGGAAAAGCCGCGTCGCGCACAGGTGCTTCGCGCCGATCGTACGCGTATAATCTAAGCCCCGGGGCTCGATTTTCGCAGGATATTTGCCGCACATCTTACAGCCGAAAATGTGCTCATTTTGGTATTCGTGTATTAGGGCAAGTCCGGGAAACTAATTGTTCCAATCACGTGGGCAAAATATTTTTTGAATAAGTACAAAAAATCATCACAATGTGCCGAATAAAATGTATTATTTGTATCATTTTACGTGCCATATCGTAGGTTAAAATTACAATTTTTTTCTTCTTCAATTACAATTTTTATCTTCCATTCAATACTTTTTGACGTTCAATGAAATTTTTTTTTTAGTAGCATAGTATTAATTCTAAACTTCGAGGCCCCTGTTTTCTCCGTGTCGGTTCAGTTCCCTCGTAGAGCAATTGCTTTTCTCTTGTACCTTATTAGGCAGCTAAAACAAATATAGAAGAAATGAATTACTTGAACGCATTACGACTAATACTATGGCCGTCATACATCGACTGTACGTGGCGATCTCTCCTAATCTCCCGGGAGAGATGGCCACATCTAAAATGTAAACATGTAGAAACAATACACGCGAAATCTTGAGGTTATAACAAATCACTGTTCGTGAACTGTTCCAGAAATACGAAAGTAACCATTACCTTTACAAAATAACATCATCAGAATGTAAAACATGAAAGCTTCAAAAAAATTTAGCAGTAGACAGAATTATTAAAAAGGATTTTACTCTAGGATTTTACTTAACATTTTTTTGCCAAACTTTTGCTCGTACACTTACACCTGCGCACGACGCGAAGCGAATTAAGCAGTAACAGGTGAAATCTAGTTTTCATGAAATATTTATATTCGCCTTCTCTCCCCTATGGCCAACTCCCCCGGAATTATGATAATAATAGTTTCGGGCGGAAAAAAATTAAACAGCGTATTTTCAATTTCTTTAAGGCCTTAGGCCACGGTAACGGGTGCGAATTTAACAATTTTTTTTTTCTGTGAAAAGATGATTCACTCGTAACATTAATTACACATCTATTTAGTATGAATATCAAGCTGTTAGAAAATATATATATTTTTTTCGACGTACAAAATGGTCAACTACTAATATTTCCTTTTGTCATCTTTGTTTTAGGCTCTTCGCGGCTTGACATTTAGCATCCACAATTTTTGATCTAGAACCAAAAACAAAAATTCTCGTCAATCTACATTAGAATACCTAGAGAAGTACCGAAGGAATTTAAAAAATATTGTTTTATTCAAAACTTGTAGGTATTTCAACTTAAGTAATTAATTTTCAGTGAAAAATTTCGTTATAACTGCTCATAAATTGCTGATAAAATGAAAAGTTTTCGACTAAACAGAAATTCCGTACGTACTTCTCTGCGAAATGCAATTAGGAACATAACATTGAAATTTGAAGTGAATCGAGTGAAAATTTTTGAAGTTATTTGTCACGCCAATTGGAAAAAAAACTGTTTCGAGAAGTTTCTACTTGAAACTTCTCGAATCGGCCATTTTGTACATCGAAAAAAAATTCTAGCAGCCTGATATTCATACTAAATAGATGAGTAATTTATTTTACGAGTAAATCACTTTTTCATACGAACCAATTTGTTAAATTCGCACATGATTTTATACCCGTTACTGTGGCCTAAAGCCTTAAGGAGGTTGGAGAGATTCAGTTGATTCAAATGACGATTTATTCATTTGTTTTCTTCAATGAACCTCACAAAAATGCATACGAGGTACAGATTTATTCTGTATATGTTATTTTTTTTTAAATATATAATTAAAGGGCAAAATTATGCATTTTTATATTTTTATTACATAAAGTAGAAAAACTTTTGTGTTACCAGCAACTTGAAAAAGTATAACATTATCGATGATTATTGTGAAAAAAGAAACTACGACAACGAATGTTTTATACAATTCACAATGAAATTTGGAGTAATTTATAATTATGCGTATTCATAGTTACGTCACGAGATTATAAGCTCATGGGTTTACGATGGGCAAGATGAGGATTTTTTTTTCTAAATGTTAACAAAGGTTCAGTTTGCGTTAATCCGTTGTTAGAAATGGTTTATCTTGGTGTTAAATACCAAAAAAAAATTACACAACTTTCAGTGTGAAAGTCTTGCCCATCTAACCGCACGTTAAATTACATACATTGAACTATTTTTTATCTTTGGTGTTGGGTGGTGGAAAAAGTTCCAAAAAATCGTAAACACTCAGTATAGTCTAAACAATAAAATGTATTTTTTTTTTTTTTATTAAATGTAACCTTGGATTGGGGCTAACGCTCCAACCTCCTTAAACCTTCTCACGAGAGGTATTACTCAACAAATAAGTTTCCACATTGTCATTATAATTGACAATATATTTCAAATTTTTTTTGTCGTCAAATTCTTCCGACATTTTTGTCGAAGCGTATTCAACACTGAGAAGAGAACATTTTCGGGACGTCACCGCGCGACACCCCTTAAAACGCCGCTGCCGCCTTACCAGCGACATTTCGAAGCAAATTGTTCGTTGCCGTGGCTTGATTTTTTTTTCTCCCGTTGACTTTTTAACGCGGCGTCGACGACGCGAAACTATGCTACTGGAGCTATCCGTCTAGTTGGGATTTATCCAGAAAGGGAATAGCTGTCGCGCGCACCTCGCATGTCGCGCGGCTTCAACAGTGATCAATTGACTCCGATCGCGCGCGCGCCCGCGCGCGGGGAACGTAACGCCAAACCTGGCGACGTACACGCTCAACCTGTTGCCGCGCGTACCACGGCTATGGGAAACGGACTCTCTCTCTCTCTCTCTTTCTCTCTTCTGCGTTTATTTTTCCTTACTTTTCCCACATTCCTTTTTTTCCCAGCCTCTTTTTTTTTGTCGTTTGTTTTTTTTTTTATTCTCCTCGGCGAACTGCCCGTCGCCATTCCCGCTCCTCGATATCGACCAGTTTGATTAACAACGCGATTATCCCGTACTGACAAATTTGTCTCTCACTTGATCCCCCCCCCGCGGTCTCGACGAACGCCCGGACTCGAATTATCCGAAAAACGCGGTCGCGTTCGAAAAAAAAAATAAAAACTTCTTTTTTTTCCCCCCCATCGGGCAATTATCGGGCTTTTCTCGTCAGTCCGTTTATTCTTCGCGGAGTGGAAATACTCGTGGCGAAATATCGGCTAAGCGACGAAGATTCGTTGGAATTTTTTTTTTTCTCTTCGGCATGTCGCGAGGCACATCACGCGAGCGAACAAGAATGCATCCTTCGTTAATGAGTGATATCTCATTAGCATTATCAGTGAGTGAAATGATTGAAGATTGAAAATAGCCTGTCGAGTGGTCGTTGACGAATTCTCGCGGTTACCTGCCCGAGAACGCCTGTAATTACCGCGACGTTCTGTAATTGTTCGGCTTCTAGCGCCTTTTTCACTGCTCTTAGGAGGCTCTCGAGACTTTTCCTTCAGCAATCTTTGCTTCGAGGAATTTCGAGATAGCAAAGATTTATATACATACGTATTTGCGTGGCGACAGTGGCCACGGAAACAAAGTGGTCGCGAGCGTTTTTTTTTTTTTTCTTGAAAGTCGTCGCGCACAGTGATCGATTTACCGCCCCCGCATCTCGTCTATGCATACCGGCCGCATTTACGGTGGCTCGTCACTACGACAGAGCACACGTGAAATCAGCGACTCGTTTCCAATCCTCCATTATACCCGCACGTAATTATGCAGGCTCCTCGGCTCCTTGATCTTCAATAATAATAATAATAATAATAATAATAAATACTAAAAATAAATAAATATTACGTATAGTATTATTTTATATAATAAGTAAATATATATATAATTATTATTATTATTTATTTATAAATAATATAAGTAATATTTAAGTAATATTTATATAATAACTTTTTTATATTTAATATAAAAAAGTTATTATATAAATATTACTTAAATATTACTTATATTATTTATAAATAATAATAATAATAATAATAATAGGTGTGTAATAATTATGAAATAATTATTACACAAATAATAAAATAGGAATGAAATAATAATAATAATAATAATTATATAATAATTAAATAATAATAAAATTATATAAAAATTATAAATTGCTTTAATTATATAAAGTTTATATATATATATAATATATGATAATTATATATTATTATTATTATTAATAAATAATATAAGTAATACTTATATAATAACTTTTTTATATTAAATATAAAAAAGTTATAATATAAATATTACTTAAATATTATTTATATACTTTATAAATAAATAATAAAATAACAATAATAATAATAATAATAATTGTTATTGTTCCGGTCTAGATCAAGACCGAGCCTAACCCGCGGGCTTAGGTGAATGTTTCCCAGTGCAAACTGAGGAAGCATGTTGCCCGGAGCAATAAAGTCTAATACTAAAGAAAAAAACAATACTAATAATATCAATAACGAGGTGAAAATAGAAAACGACGTGGAAGATGGAAAATAGGAGGGAGGAGGAATTTTTATTCGCGACTCGTTCCGCGGATACGACGAATTCCCGTCCGGGACAAGTACGGAAAATGTTACTTTTTTTTTCTTCCTCTCCTCCGCCCGTTGCATTATGGCGCTTACAAATCGGTTCGGGATTCCGGGCGAGCCGCTTGATTTGAGATAATCCCAGGATCGGCGCAACATTGCGCCCCCCGGGGCAATACGAGAACGGATTTGTCGCACGCGCCCCTAAATGGTCTCGTACCTACCGCGAGATCAACGAGCGCGAGCACTTGGTTTTGCACCCGCGTGGTGCAACGTTGATACTCCGAGAAGCATAAACGATCGAGCGTATAGACACAGAGAGACATTTAGAAAAGACACTCGTTCGCGGGTGAGACTCGCCTGTGTGACTCCGTGCACTCCAAGTGCACATATATATATATATATATATATATATATATATATATATATATATATATATATATATATATATATATATATATATATATATATATTTATCGCGGTGTGGAACCGTTGGGACAAAAACTTGAACAACACCTCTGTGTGTGGACAGGCTCGTGCGCCGTCACTCGACTCCGGTATGCGCCTGCACCACACGTCTCTGTCTTCTTCATACACGTATACGCGCGAAACCTGCTTCCCTCGTGTGTTGCGCAATTCGGGAATCCCGTTGTCCCGTTTCTACCAACCTGCTCATGCAGTATATAAACACGCACACGCGCACACACACACACACACACACACACACACACACACACACACACACACACACACACACACACACACACAGGCTACTCGATCAGTTGCATTGATTTTTTATCTGTGGTTCTTTGCGTCCTCGTTTTATCGGAGAATGGAGAAGCCTCTGCATTGTCAAACGGATGAGGAAATAAGCGTTGAAAAAAGCCCAAACAACCTCATTATCGAAGTAACACGCCTTTTTATTAGCAACTTGATGTGTGTGTATACATACACACACACACACACACACACACGCACGCACGCACGCACGCACGCACACGCACACACACACACGCACACGAGGGTGGGGTGAAAAGTTTCCGGCCTGATCAAGAGATGGTGCCACTAGGTCTGGTTTTGGAGCGGCGTCCTACAGTACCATTCCTACCGAGCTTGTATGTACAGTTTCAGCCCAATCGCTACGTTAGTTTGCGTTTAAGAGCACATTGCGCGAGACGCTTCCGTTGTTTTCGTAAAAATGGAAAAATTGGAAAAACGTGCTGTCATCAAATACTTCCATTTGAAAGGTTTTACACCAAAACAAATAAAAGAACAGGTGGATTCAACACTAGGAGACTCCTCCCCATCATATTCAACTATTGAGCAGTGGGTTTCTGAATTTAAAATGGGTCGTGTGAGCACCTCTGACGAGCCTCGCTCAGGACGGCCCGTTGAAGTCACAACTTCAGAGATGATTGAAAAAATCCATAAAATAGTGTTGGAAGACCGCAGGTTGAAAGTGCATGAGATAGCTGAGACCTGTAGGATGTCAGCTGAACGTGTGCGAAATATTTTGCACAACCATTTGAACATGGAAAAGCTGTGTGCAAGGTGGGCGCCGCGTTTGCTAACGCTCGACCAAAAACTGCTTCGAAAAACCATTTCTACCGACAATTTGGCGCTGTATAGGCGTAATCCAAACGAATTTTTGCGTCGATTCATAACTGTTGATGAGACATGGGTCCACCACTACACTCCTGAAAACGATTTAAGAGCAACGAAGAAGTTATCGAAGCTGTAAATCAGTATTTTGAGGAGCTTGACGAATCTACGTTTAAAACTTGTATAACTAAATTAGAACACCGTTATGAGAAATGTATCAGTGTTGATGGAGATTATGTTGTAAAATAAAGCAAAACAAAATGTTTAAACATCGTTTTTCTTGGTCAGGTCGGAAACTTTTCACCCCACCCTCGTATATATATATATATATATATATATATTTGTGTGTGTGTATGTATGTATTATTTTTGCAAGAGCGAACCGCGCCAATAGAGGAGAGTACGCAAGGAAACCAGCTCGACCTCGCAGACTTTAACCGGGCAAAAAGGCGCGGAGAACGTGAATCGAGACTGCTCGTTTTCTTTATAATTTCGTTTCGTTTTTTTTTCCTTTTTTTTTTCCCCTCGGCGCATTATTAGGACAGGATCGATTAGCGCACCGCGCTCGTTTCGAAGATCAAGCGACTACGACAGTTGTTCGCTTACTTATCCGGTAGTACGAGAGTCAGCGAGCAACGAGTCAATGAAACGTATTTGCATTCGAGAAAAGAGCGAACGAGTCTCGAAGCAATTTTCCCCTTCGACTGGTATTCTCGAATCGAGTATCGCAATGAGAACGAGCACGAGTTTTCTTGTCCATTTTTTTTTCTTTTTTAATACAATGTGGAGGAGAGAGAGAGAGAGAGAGAGAGAGAGAGAGAGAGAGAGAGAGAGAGAGAGAGAGAGAGAGAGAGAGAGAGAGAGAGAGAGAGAGAGAGCGAGAGAGACGAACGGCCTGTGGCGGAAGTTGAGCCGCGACGCGACGGGACCGTAACCCCTTTCGCACAGCGAAAGACACGGATAATCCGCCGGTGTACGAGCCGTACGAGGGAGAGAAGCTCGGAGGAGCGCTTCCCGCGCGGTGATCCCCCCGAGCGCGTTGTTCTCGCTCGGCGATCTAAAGATTGCTACCGGAAGATTGCACGAACGGACAGCGGTAAAAGTTCTTCAAGAGCACTGGACGTTTTCACCGCTACCGCTGGAAACGTCAGCGAGCGTTTCGCGATAAACGCGTCGATGCGATTTTACGGTCCGACCGTTTCACCGGATGACACGTCATTTTCTCATCCAGCTCGCACGCCCCGAGTCGCAAATGTTATTTTTTATTATTCCCCCCCCCCCCGCCCCCTCGTCATAAGTGAGAAAGGCCGTTCTCTTCTCTCATCGTCGAATGCGATACTGAAGCCTGCTTATCAATCGTACGCGGGATCGTTTAATCTTACGGCGTGCGAAGCGGCGAACTTTCAATACCGATTTGTGCGCGTATTAATTGCTATCGGTTGATATCGATACTGGGATGAGCGAGTGTTCGGTTGGAAGAAGCGATCGCCGTTCCCGCGACTCGCTCGCTTACTTACAAAACATTCGAAAGCACGATCGTAAATTAATGCTCTCGATGCCGCGAGCCGGCCTACCCGAGAGAGCCTCGGTGAGCCTCTCGGCCCCGTGCACGAGTGCGGAGAGAACATCTCCGGCTTCGTCGAGAGGCGCATATATGAGTTTTATCGCCGACCGACAAGCGTTTAACTTTACGATCGACCACGCCGTATACTGTGTAACGTGTATGCACGCACGACCACCTCGCTCTTCTAGCTCGATCGGCATGCTAATTCTCGTGACGCGCGCGCGCGCACGCGTTACATTAAAGCCTGGCGTTTAATCCGGTATAGAGAAACGCGCGCGGCTCAATTTCGTCTCGTGTGCCGCGACCCTTAACGGGTCGCGACCACAGAGAGAGAGGAAGCTTGCCGAGGTAAAAGTCCAATATTCGCGTCGATACTCTTCTCCATCGTGCCATATTCAAACACTGAGAAACAAAATCATTGATCCAATATCATTGGTGTTGTTGAATGAAATTTCGTTGATTCAATTGTAAAATTGTTGGTGTAAATAATCGGATTTATCAGTCCAAACAAAACGCTATTGACTTCGATAACATGATAAAATTAAAAGTTTGTTTTCATTCAAAAGATATATTCGTAGACGAGAACAAGATATTATTGAAACTATCTGAAAAATTATCGCGAACAAATTATATATCAGGTTGATAAAAAAGTTTCGTCGCAATAATTTCAATATAATTTATTTATATATCTTATAAAAAACATTTCTAATCAACAATATATTCGCCATCGGTTTCTATGACACTCGACCATCTAGTTGACAACTCAATTGTTCCCTTTGCCTAAAACTGCGGCGGCTGGAACTCAAAGAACTTTGAAATATCCCTTCTGAGATCGTCGACGTTTTTGACAGTTTTGTTTCTCAAATATGCCTTCAAATGTCTGAACAAATGGTAGTCAGATGGCGCGATGTCGGGAGAGTATCGTGGATGAGGAACGGTATTCCAGTGAAGCTCAGTGATTGTTTTGTGGGTTTCCTTTGCGACATGGGGTCTCGCGTTGTCTTGGAGAAGGTGCACAGTCGCGCGTCTTGGCCGTTTTTTTCTTATAGCTTTTGCCAATTCCTGGAGATTCTCGATGTATCGTGTAGAGGAGATCGTCTTACCTACAGGGAGAAAACTGTGAAACAGCATTCCCTTTGCGTCCCAGAAACAGCACAACAAAACCTTTTGTGAGTGACGATCAGATTTCGGTTGGTGTGGCGGTTTTTCTCCGATAGGAAGCCAGTAGGCTAAACGCGTTCTGTTATCATACAAGACCCAGCTTTCATCTCCCGTCACAAGATCTTCTAGAAACACCCTTGCGATGGTAGCGAAGCAGGAGAGACTGGCAGATGGTCACGCGACAGTTCTTATTGTCGTCGGTGAGACGGTGTGGTATCCATTGAGCTAGAACCTTCCTGTATCCCAAGTTGCGTAAGTGATTGACTATTGACGGTTGGGTGCAGCTAAGTTCTCTTGCTAGCTCGTGCGTACTTGCTTCCGGCTTGTCTTTGATGCTGCGGAGTAATGCTTCATCATCGATGGTCGACGGTCGTCCGGAACGTTCCTTATCTTCGAGGCTTGTGTCTCCAGACTTAAAACGATTGAACCAACGCTGGACTGTTCGATGAGAAACTACGTTCTCGCTTAATGCATCCTGTATATTTTTAGCAGTTGTGCTTGCGTTCGTGCCGCGCCGCCACTCGTAAAAAATGATCGCTCAAAGTTGCTCCTGCGAGATCGAAGCCATTTCTGTCCACTAGAAAGCGCGCTCGCCCTTTTATACCCTGTCACGCGGAAGAGTAGAAAACATTCTAGAATATTCTCGACATTGCTCGATGTCATATTGCGTCAATGCGTAAACAGACATTTTTAAAATTTTTGCGGCAAAACTTTTTTATCAACCTGATAGGTTTTGAATGCATTTTCTGCAACGAACAAAAAAAGCGTTTCAATTCATAACGTGAATATTGTTGATTCGAGTACACAAGAAAAATTGCATTTCGCTCGTTTGATTCAGATCAAATTTCTATTGAGTAAAGACGTGATTTTATTTATTTTTTCACCATATCCGATATTGATTTCCAAATACATTATTCGTTAAAATATTAATATTTTATTTTGATTGAAAAATATTAAGCAAATATCCGAATTGGTTAAGAAATTATGCGAAAATAAAATTTGTTTCTTGCGCATATGGTTGAAAAAATTCAACCAAATCGTGGCCGAGCGCCACCGAAATTATAGGTTTGAGGAAACCCGTAGTTCGCGGAGTAACCGCTAGAAGCCGCACGCGCGCTCGTTTCTCGCAAGCGTAGGGCGAACCGAAAATCCACTTAAACGCCGGAGAAACTCCAAAGAGTATCGCTTCTTGGCCTGTGGCTAAGATCAAAGTGTAGTATCTGTTCTTATCGGTTGAATACCTGATATTCCCTCCATGGATATTCCATTGGATATCTGATATTCTCTCCACTATTATCGTGGATGATCATTCTAATGCTCACTTTTTATTTAAGATTTGAAACAAATTGAAAAACTTACGTCCCATGGCATATTCGTTTCGATGCAGTAAACAAATCATTACTTATATTGATTATATTTTTGTATGAAATAAAAAAATATCGTAGCAACCGCTTAATTATTTCATCCATCTACGGATTCTATATAGAATGATTTCAATAGAATATAATTTTATTTGAAGAATAATCTAGATATTCCGAGACCAGAAGAGCTTTTTCAAATAAAATAATGTTATTCAAATCAATCACATTTCCCAATTATTTATAGTATTGTAAAAATCTCATATATCGGTGGCACTCCGCACCAGCACATTTATACCGTTCAACCAATATATTTTTTCGATTCAATCGGTTGTTTTTTTCTTCTCAACGAAGATACCCGCATTATCCGCAAACGGGTTGACTAATCGGCCTCCCCTTGTCTGTTGCAGTCTTTCTTCGGCCGAACGTACAACAATCTGGGCAGCATATCCGAGTGCAAGAACGGGGGTGTCTGCGTCATCAACAAGAAGAACCGTACGGCCTGCAAGGCCTGCCGACTGCGCAAGTGCCTCATGGTAGGAATGTCGAAGTCGGGCTCGAGATACGGTCGGCGTTCCAACTGGTTCAAGATCCACTGCCTGCTGCAGGAGCAGTCGAACGGCGGTAGCCAGGGTTGCGCCCCTGGGGGTGGCGGCGGCGGCGTCGGCGGTGGCGGCCCCTTCGGCGGTGGTTTTCTGCCGGGTTTCCTGCCGCCCTCGCAGTCCCACGCGCATCACGCGCTCGCCAACGCGTACGCCGCGAAGGAGGCGAAGGAGCGCGGCGGCGGCGGCGGCGGCGGGGTTGGGGCATCGACACCGAGCCAGGAGGACCTCGCCCTGCAGTCGCATCTACTGCACGTAGCGATAATGAAGCAGGAACGCGAACGAGGCAACAAGTCACCGCATCCGGACGACGTGGCACTACAGAATCAGCTGCGACTTCTCGCCTGGCAGAAGGAGCGCGAAAGAGCGAGCCAGCAGCCCCCACCGGGGGGCACGCCCCCGCGCGACTCGTCGCCGCCCTTCGGCTACAAGCACGCGGCCTCGGCTTCCCCAATATTCCCGATCAACTTTGCCCAGGAGAAGATGACCCTCGCCTCGAGTCCGCCCGAAGTATTTCGGCCTTTCCTGCCGACATACAAGAGAACCGCCGATACCCCGAGCGACAGCGGCGCGTCCTCCTCGGTCGAGCCTGGCGAGCACGACGAGTCCGGGGGCAGCAACTCCGCTCTGAGCTACTTCAAAGCCAGCGCCGCCTCGCCGACCCTCTCCGAGCGTGATTTCCCCAGGAAGATCAACGCAACCGTCACCCTCACCACCACCACCACCACCAGCTATCATCCTCATCAGGCTCTCGTGTATCCGCCGCCCGGACTCGTGACACCCGCAGCCTCCCAACACTCGCCCCGCGGTGGTGATCTTCTCCTCGTAAGCCCGAGCCCCGGTGGCCTCGCTATCGAGCAGGACGAACCCATCGACCTCAGCGTACGAACGAGCCGGAGCTCACCCAGGCCCAGTAGAATCGACCGCAACGATGACTCCGAATCCCCACTCGACGACGACGACGAGGACGACGACGACGACGACGACGACCACGACCGAGCGTCGAGCCTGAAACATCGGCAAACCATCGCCAAGAGCAAACCCCTCGATCTTACCCTCGGCCTCAAGAGGCCTGCCGAACTTTCACTCACCCTATAATCTCACTCTTTTTTTTTACACTCTTCTCTCTCTCCAAACTACGCTCGTCGCGACGGCGGCGGGACGCGCGATCGAGACCAACCCCGCTGCATCGTTGCGGCAACGACGAAGAAAACAAAAAAAAAAACGTACGGAATGTGTTCAAACTTGTAAATATCGCCTGACGCGCAACGGCTCGCGAAACCAATTAATTTATTACGACGCTAGCTAGACGAAGAGATTTTATTTTCTACATCCTTTGAACCTTCCTTTTCCTTCGATTCCCTACCACTCACTCTATGCCTCTCTCTCTCCCCCTCTTATTACCATTTTCACGTCAATTCTTTTAACACGACATATGTACATTTGAGTGAGGATCAATCTTATATACAATCATATATATATATATATATATATATATATATATATATATATATATATATATATATATAAAGGAGTCGTGAATAACGAGGCCAGTAGTTAAAGTGCCTTTATATATTATATTTATGAAGAAGAAATAATGGATGTATGTATAAAAAAAAAATAATTATTATTAGACGTAAGATTTTGAAAGAAAAAAAGCGACACACACACACAGCGGAACCGCGCCTGTTTTTAGGCTGTCGAGAGTATCCGCAGCCAGTAATGATCGTTGATTGTCAACGGGATACCTATCGTAAAAACGTATTCTACGTTTCTCGTTAATCGAGTTTCTCCGTCATCAATCATTTTTCCAGGATCGATCTTTGTTCTTTTTTTTTGTTTTTCGTTGTCCTCTTCTTCACGGTCCCAGCTGTTTGACGCGCGGAGTTTCTCCAAAATTATACTTAGCACGTAACTCTCCTGTAAATAAAGCCTAGATGTGTAAGAGGTGATGATGAAACGGCCAGTACCCAAACAAGCCTGAATAAAAAGACATAAAATTTTTGTTTAATCGAAGAAAAAAGAAAAAGAAACGTACGTTACTCACGCGCACCTTGCCTTCGCTTCCTCCTCGACGCGATCGCCTGTACTTTTTTTTTTTCGCCTCCGGAGGACAAAAAGAGACGGTGCGTACGCGATCCTGATGGACGAGAATGCCCAACGGCGGTGATTCCCTGTGATCTTTAGGAAAGAAAATTTACGATGGAGCTTGCGTTATAGTAGTCCGTCCGAGTAGCTCTCCGACGTTAATTCTAAATCGTTCTCTTCGAGTCTTGTTTTTCCGTCTCTCTCTCTCTCTCTCTCTCTTCTCTCTCTCTCTGTCTTGTTCTCTCTCTCTCGCTCGCTTCAACGGATATCTCATCGCGGTCTCATTCCTCGCGAAGCATCCTCGGTATTAACGTGCGGAGAAGGCTCAACATCTCTCGCTCGGGGAATCACTCGAGCCGGATATAAATCAAAGAGGAGAGCTCGGAGCAACCGAGCCCGGCAGTCCTCGGGAAAACGTGCGCTGCCGGCTAAATCCGATAGGGGGCGCTGTCCATTCCGGTCTGGCGTTGTGCTAAATCGCCCGGTTAGAACAAGCCAATATCATCAATGTTGCGGAATCCAGAATTTCTCATTCGAGACTCAAACGAGAGAGAGAGAAAGAAAAGGAAAACAAACGTTTTCTCGAAGCACACGCAGTAGAGATCGTACGTAGATCAATGGATAGGTCGAGCTTGTACCTCGGGAATATCGAAGATGGAGAGAGAGAGAGAGGGCGAGCTACCGCGATCAGGCACCATTAATCAATTGCACCAGGAAGCGCGGATTGCAAAATCATCGAGTTACGGAGACCTGCCTACGCACGCTCGATCCCCGCTGCTTGACCTTGCCAGCAGCCTTCTCTCTCCAGCTCACTCTCTCTGTCTCTCTCTCTCCCGCTCTCTCTCTGTTTGTTCGTCATCGTTCGAAAACGATTATTGCAGTGCGACCATGCAAATTGCGTCTCTCTCTCTCTCTCTCTCTCTCTCTCTCTCTCTCTCTCTCTCCCCCCCCTCTCTCTCTCTCTCTCGCTTTCTTTCTCCTTTAGCGCTACCGATATTCCCGGGAAGATCGGTAGCTCTAAGATCGGCAAGGAAGATCGGTAATAAGGAAGAATCGACGGGAGGAAGCCCTCGGGGGAATACGCGTATCCCGATGTTTTATACATGTCCGCGCGACGACAAATACAGAGGACAGATTGCGGTTGACCACTCGATCGAACGGAATCGTCCATCCTTCCCGTCTATCTTCATGACTCTATGCATGAGATCGTCAACATGGGACATATTCGTGTGCGCTTAAGCATTTTTTTCCCCCCTTCGTCTTCTTTTTTAAAGCTCACCGCGCGGTTTCACCAGGAGAGACGCGTGCTCGTCGGACAGTGGATTCGTTACTTCGCTAATGAGTAATATAAATGCAAATAATTATCTGCGACTTGGTTAACGGGTAGAATCGAATCACAAAACATTATTCGTCACCTTGGATACTGGAATGAAACATTGTTCGGCTCCCAACGGGGCGCAAAGACTTTATTGTTTATCACTTTTTTTTCGATAAGCATTTGAAAAAAATCGAAGCTCATACGAGACCGTTTATTCGGTTGGGCTTTTGGCAGATTGGTGTTTAACAGGAGCATTGCTTGCGCAATGCGTTTTCATGTGAAATATTGAAAGAACCCTCTATCGAAGACTTGCTTTTCCGTGATTTTTTATTTTCTAATCCAAAGGCCCAAACAAACCCTTGTGCTACGGACGGAGGCGCGTGAGCGAGACTATTTACCTACTTACGCCGTATGCGTACACGGCGGAGATACGTATATATCAGTGTATGAACTCTCGCTCCGCGCTCGCGCGGTTGTTGCCACGTTTTATAAAACGCCGGGATGAACTTGTCGTCGCGTATTCGAGCTCTCTATTCCCCGGCTCCATACGGAAAGAAACACGTCCATACGATATATATATATATATATATATATATATACATTTATATATACGTACGTTTCTCCTGCGGCGATCTTTAGCAAGGCGATCTTCGCGGGGCCTTTCTCCTCGTGTCAAAGCTCCCCCCCCCCCCCCCCCCCCGAGCGCGAAACTCACAGAGTTTGCACTTGGACCTTTCGATCCTATACCGAGCGCGATCTCTCCTCGTCGCGTTCTCCTTGCACCAATTTAAAAAATCGAGATCGCTTCTTATAGCAACCGGAAACGCGATATCGCATTGATCCGCGACGTCGATATGCAATCTTGAATAATCGAAACTCGATCGTTATCGGGAGAGACGGAGCGAGCGAGGGTAGAGTGTGACAGAGAAAGAGAGAGTGGAGAGAAATGAGAAAGGAGGGAAGGTTGGCCCGATTAAGGCGTACAATTGCCAATTATCGGCAATTTTCTCCAGTTATAACTCAATTTCGAGTAATTGACGGCAGGGGGCGCTCGTATATTTTTATTCTCGTGCGTTAATTTCATTTTTACTTCTTCCTTTTATTTCTCAACTCTCGACACCGAAACGTGTATACGTTAAGGTGGCTCCGGGGGCACATGATTCGAGGCGACCGTAAATCGACGATCGACGATACGCCGAGATACTCTCGCGTCTCGATAAACGATCGATCGAGATTTATCCTTATTTTGTATTGCAAGCTTTCGAGAAAGAAAATGCATTAAAAAGAAAAAGGCGAGCTTGCTTTTTGCTTATTTATTTTTGCCTCGCGCGTAATTCGCAACGTTCTCGATTGGACATAATAGTTGGCGCGAGTAATGCGCTAGAAGCGAGTGTTTTCCCATGCGAGCCATTCCTCGCCCTTCTCTCCTGCTCGGATCGCGAATGTCGCCACCCTGGCCGACGCGTGGGGCACGCACGTTGCTCCGGGTCGAGACCTCGAAGCGGCGATCCGCACGCGCTTTTCTTCTCCCCCCCCCCCCCCCCGCCCCTTCGCGAGTATAGTATGGCCTGTATAAACGCATACTTGTATATACGTACGCGTACGTCGCGCGGCTGATTTGTCGAGCCATTTGTCGCGACTGATCTCTTTTTTCGCAAGCGCCTCTCTCGATGAGCGCGCGCGAGCCGCACGGTTGCGCAAGACACTCGGAAAGGTTTACAAGTCGCGTTTGGAAATATGACTCCCGTATATAAATATATGTATGGGATATTCCACCCCATTTCAGCCAGCTCGTGGCCCCAACCATTTTTGGTTTTCCTTATATTTTTTTGTAAAATTGTACCCCGTGAAAGAAATATCCACACTAATTTTTAGATTTTTATGTCTTCTCTTTTAGGACTTATAATTTTAAAAAAATGGTCGATTTTAAAAGTTTTCGAAACGTTTAAACGCTGATAACACTTGAACTAATTGAGATATCGACAAATGGCACTATATATGTGTATATTTTTCATTTTGAAGCTTACTTTCGTGAAAAATTATCAATTATCAATGTCAACGTTTCTTTTTATGCTTCTAAAGTTACAACTATTTTTAAATAGATGATTGCCTTTTTTGATTAAAAAAAATGTTCTAAAATAAAGTAATCCATTCTATGATTTTTAAGACTAGTCTCATCGTGGACTCATTTGTTCTGCTTTTTTTTCGAATTGATCATATTTTTTAAACAATTGTTATCATTTTAATGTCCCATAATGCTATTTATGATTTTGCGATTACCAATTCGGCTTCGACACGTCATAAAAGGTTTATTTTTCATTTGTACTGAATTTAATAAAAAAATGTGCCTTCGATCAAAAAAAAATTTGTTTCGTGAAATTCAGCAACAAATAAAAAAGTCGTTTCAGGCCTGTCGAATCCGAATTAAAAATCACAAAATCATTAATAGCATTATTTGACATTAAAATGATGAAAATCGGCTGAAAAATATGATTGATTCGAAAATAAAATAGAAGGATAAATAGGCCCACGATAAGACTAGTCTTAAAAATCATTTAACGAGTCACTCTTTTTTAGAGAATTTTTTTGAAAAAATCAAAAAAGTTGTACATTTGTTACAAAAATCGTTTTCACTTTAGAAGCAAAAAAAACCTTGACATTGATAAGTGACCATTTTTATCAAATTTTTTAACGAAAGTATGCATCAAAATGAAACAAAATGATGTAGTGTCGTTTGTTGATATTTCAATTAGTTCAGGAGTTATCAGCGTTTAAACGTTTCCAAAACTTCTGAAACCGACAATTTTCGGAAAATTATAAGTCCAGCAAGAAAAGAGATAAAAATCTAAAAATTGGTGTGGACATTCCTGTCATGGGGTACAATTTTACAAAAAAAAATCAGCGAAACCAAAAATGGTCGGGGTCACGAGCTACCTGAAATGGCGTGGAATATCCCATATATATATATATATATATATATATATATATATATATATATATAGCGTTTGGCGAGTACGTGCCGAGCGTTCAGGCGACACTGGCGGACGTTGTCCGCGTACGTATATCGCGGTTTCGCGCCCGTTGACAAATTTGACAAGGTACGCGCAACCGATCGCCTCCGCGCGCGCGGCGCGCTAATAGATATACAGCGATCGAGCTTCATTAAAGTCGCAACAAACTCACACACACACACACACACGCGCGAAATCCTTTTTCGCTGCTCGATCGTTGATTCTCCAAAATCTCCGTCACACTCGAGCCTCCTTATCGTCATTATCGGCCGCAATTGCGCGAGAGGAGGAGCGTGCCAACGGCAAATTAAGCTCTCCGCGGAATTTCACTCAAGCCAATTCAGACTCCATCGAGGATTAAACACTTCATCAATTGCCTCGCGATATGGAAAGAGCGAGGCTCCAAGTTTGCACATTTACGTTCAACTCGATAATTCGAATGCCCAACTCCGATCTCTTAATTGTGTAATCGCGCGCATAATCTTTTATCGCAAATTAGTATAGTAATATAATCCCGGCTGATTATAGCGCTTATGCGCCGGATCAGCCTCCTTGACGTTGAAGCGATGAGAAGAGCCCAGCCGCGCTCGCTCGCACACAGACACGCACGGGCTCAACACAACACTTGCAGAGTGCTTTCAAGCTATCGCTAGGCGCGAAGGCAATTTTCCTCAAACCCCATTAACCCTTCTGAGATGAACGTTCTACCGAAGCTCCCCCTCTCGCCCCTCTCGCCCCTCTCTGTCTCTCTCTCTCTATCTATATACATATAGGAGATCGCACTTGTCGCTATCCAGACATCGCGCATATCGTATCCTTCTCTACCTACACCGCAAACACCAAAACCAAAAGAAAGATCGCTGTACAAGAGCAAACTCCGTTTTTAAACGAGAACGGTCTGCAAATATATATATATATATATATATACACACATATATAAATATACATATATATATATATATATACGATGATTATATATTGGAGAAAAAAAAACCAATTGTTTAACGTTATTGTAATTTCATATATTTGATAACCTATAATGCTCACGTTATAGAATATATTAATATACATTATAATGGCAACCATATATATATATATATATATATATATATATATATATATATATATATATATATATATATATATATATATATTTAATATAGATATACGCACATGGATACTTTGTGCATGTATGCATGCTGAAAGAGTGCACACGATGCCAAGAAAAGATCGCGAAGAGGCAAGGGGTCACGCAGAACCGCGAGTGCAGCCGCTTATGTAAACCGTATATACATATATGTATGTCTATATATATATATATATATGACCAACGCTATCTCCTCGTTCGCCGTTTATCTAATAATATTATAGTGCAATGATGCTGGGTACCATAAGAGGCGCGGAGCACCAGCTTTTCCATGGCGATACCATACGCCTCGGAAAGGGAGAGACCGAGCGAGGGAGAGAGAGAGAATCCGCAGTCTCCACGACCGTCCAGCCGCAACCACCTGATCCAACGTAAGACCGGGTGACCAGCGCCCACCTCCCTTATTCGCGGTTTTCCTCAAGCGAGATCGGCCAGAATCGGCGCGATTGTCAGCCGTTTTCCGCCTTCAATGTGCTACAGCCTTTCTCCACGGTGCGCGCGGAGCCAATCGTAAATCCAAACCATCGTGAATGATAAATATAATATGTCATTATTATTATTATTATTATATACTGAGAAAAAAACCAATTGAATCAAAAAAATATATTGGTTGATCAAAATAAATGTGCTGCTGCGGAGTGCCACTGATATATGAGATTGTTACAATACTATAAAATATTGGAAAATGTAATTGATTTAAATAGCATATTATTTTTTGTGTAAAAGCTTCTCTGTTCTTTGAATATCTACATTATCCTTCAAATAAAGTTATAGTCTATTGAAATCATTCTATATACAATCCGTAGATGTATGGATGAAATAATTAAGCGGTTGCTACAACAATTTTTATTTGGTACAAAAATATAATCAATAGAATTAATTATTTCTTTACTGTATCGAAACGAATATGCCATGGGGCGTAAGTTTTTCAATTTGTTTTAAATCTTAAGTAAAAAGTGAGCATTAGAATGCTCATCCACGATAATAGTGGCGAGAATATCAGATATCCAATGGAATATCCATGGAGAGAATATCAGATATTCAACTGATAAGAACAGATACTACAGTTTGATCTTAGCCACGGGCCAAGAAGCGATAGTCTTTAGAGTTTCTCCGGCGTTTAAGTAGAATTTCGGTTCGCGCTACGCTTACGAGAAACTAGCGCGCGTGCGGCTTCTAGCGGTCACTCCGAGAACTACGGGTTTCCTCACACCTATAATTTCGGTGGCGCTCGGCCATGATTTGATCGAATTTTTTCAACCAAATGCGCAATCACAAATTTCATTTTCGCATAATTTTTTAACCAATTCAGACATTTGCTTAATATTTTTCAATCAAAATACAATATTAATATTTTAACGAATAATGTACTTGGAAATAATCAAACTGAATCAAACGAGTCAAACTGAATCAAACGAGCGAAATTTAATTTTTCTTGTGTACTCGAATCAACAATATTCATGTTATGAATCGAAAGGTTTTTTTTCGTTGTTGCAGGAGATACATTCAAAACTATATAATTTGTTCGCGATCATTTTTTAGATAGTTTCAATAATATACTGTTCTCGGCTAACAATATATCTTTTGAATTAAAAAAAAAACGTTTAATTTTACCATGTTAGTAATGTCAACAGCGTTTTGTTCGGACTAATAAATCCGATTATTTAAACCAACAATTTTACAATTGAATCAACGAAATTTCATTCAATAACACCAATGATATTGAATCAATGATTTTTCTTTCTCAGTATATATATATATATATATATATATATATATATATCATTTATGGTGGCATATATATATTTATATATATAAAATAAATAATTAATAATAGATGGCGAACAATGGGAAATAAATTTGAAAATGTAAATAAATTGCTCAAGTATCTATCTATATTGCAGTAGTAATATTTATCGCAAAACTTTGACGTATATTCGGTTAAATTGATGTATTCGCGAAGTGGCGAAGAGCCGTATGCAGTTTCGCTGCTGCAGGAGATTATGCGAAGGAGGCATGTGTGGAATACGTGTGGGTTCGTACTCGCCTCGACACGACCCCTGAGATATTATCAGAAGATATTTAGCGATATCCCCGCAGCACAAGGCGTCTAGCGCAATATCCGCACCGCAACTTGCAACAGGTGACGCTCCACGGCCGATATTTCCGAGCCCTTCTCTCTCTCTCTCTCTCTCTCTCTCTCTCTCTCTCTCTCTCTCGTTCTCCCTCGCCTTCTTCCTTTTCCTCGCCTTCTCCAGGCTCCAGTTCTCTCAGGCCTCAAGAGCGAGAAGGAGAAAAAGGACAGAGAGAGAGAGAGAGAGAGAGAGAGAGAGAGAGAGAGAGAGGCTGTTCCTCTCGGAGAACATTCTCACCGTACGGCAGAGCGAACGAGGAGAGGATACGTGTGCAGTACCAATCTTTTTCCCTCTAATACCTTTCCTCCTCTTCTCAATGTGTAATCCTCGGAGCGAGAGGGCGAGAGAACGAGGGCGTGGGCGTGGGACGGAAACAATACAGCTCGGCGATCTTCTCCTCTGCGTACCGGCGACTTTGGAATTTCGAACGAGAAAAGAGAGATAAAATTATATATGCACCTATACCGTGTATACACGTTGCCATATACGTAGCCTTATTTATCACGATACTCACTCGCGCTTCAAATTATTACGACCCCCCCCCCCCCCCCGGCCCTTGTTTTCGGCCTCCAATTTACCGTTGCACGTTTATTATCAGAGATTGCTCGCTGAATCAATTGTCGCGATACAGACGCGTCGATTTTCCCTGCTGGTGCGCCGTAAATAATGCAAATTCGTCCGTTCTCGATCGGATGCGTGTCTACATACTTATATACAAATGGAGTGTCGTTGACGCGCTCGCTCGAATTTACAATGTGATCGATCAATTAATTATGCAGCCAACGGTGACCCGAAAATTATCAAAATCAAGACGATCCGTTTTTTTTTCCTTCGCTCGACAACTTTATTTTATAGAATCCATAAAACGTATGCAAATTTCCTGTCGAATATATCAACGCGATACGAGATGAGAAATGGTCCATACAGAGGAGCGTTTAAAGTTCGCTGTATGCTCGTATAATACAAATATAGGATATAATCGAAGTGAACGCGCGGGGACTCGATCGCCGATCGTACATCTATACGTGTGCACTCGTGTACGTATATACAGGGTGGACCATTTAAGGGGTTAGGCCACAGTAACGGGTATAATGTCATGTGCGAATTTAACAAATTTTTTTCGTATGAAAAATTGATTCACTCGTAAAACCAATTACACATCTATTTAGTATGAATATCGAGCTGTTAGAAAAAATATTTTTTTTTTCGATGTTTTCCAATTGGCGTGACAAATAACTTCAACAATTTTTACTCGATTTACTTGAAATTTTAAAGGTATGCTCCTAATTGCATTTCGCAGAGAAGTACGCACGGAATTTCTGATTAATCGAAAACTTTTCACTTTGTGAGCAGTTTATGAGCAGTTATAACGGAATTTTTCACTGAAAATTCATTTCTTAAGTTCAAATACCTACAACTTTTGTATAAAACAATATTTGTTTATTTCCGTACGTACTTTTCTAGGTATTCTAATGTAGATTGACGAAAATTTTTGTTTTTTGTTCTAGGTGAAAAATTGTGAATGCTAAATTTCATGCAGCGGAGCGCCTAAAAAAAGATAAAACAGAATATTAGTAGTCGGCCATTTTGTACATCGAAAAAAAAAAAAATTTCTTACAACTTGATATTCATACTACATAGATGTGTAATTAATTTTATGAGTTAATCACTTTTTCATACGAAAAAAATTATTAGTTTTGCACATGATTTTATGCCCGTTATTGTGGTCTAAGGCCTTAAGGAGGTTGAAGCGATTCAGTTGAGTCAAATGACGGTTTATTCATTTTTTTTCAATGAATCTAAAAAAAAATGCAAAGGAGGTACAGATTTACTCTGTATATGCTAATTATTTTAAACATATAATTAAAGGGCAAAATTATTCACTTTTATATTTTTATTACGTAAAGTAGAAAAACTTTTGTCTTACTACCAACTTCAAAAAGTATAACATTATCGATGATTATTATGAAAAAAACTTCGACGACGAATGTTTTATACAATTCACAATGAAATTTTGAGTAATTTATGATTATGCCTATTCATATTTACGTCACGAGATTATTGGCCCATGGTTTACGATGGGCAAGATGAGAATTTTTTTTTCTAAATGTTTACAAAGGTTTAGTTTGCGATAATCCATTGTTGGAAAAGGTTTATCTTAGTGCTAAATAACAAAAAAAATTACATAACCTTTAGTGTGAAAGTCTTGCCCATCTAACCGCACGTTAAATTACATACATTAAACTATTTTTCATCTCTGGTTTTTGGTGGTGAAAAAAGTTCGAAAAATTTGTAAAGACTCAGTATAGTCAAAACAATAACATGTATTTTTTATTAAATTTAACCTTGGATTGTGGCTAACGCTCCAACCTCCTTAACGTGTCCACCCCAAATATCTCCGTTACTTTTAGAGTGACGAGAAAACTGTCAGGAGGTAATTTGATTAATTTCAAAGGGCTGATACAGTGGTGAAAAATTTATTTTTTTCAAGGTCACAGTTGTCGCCTCCTCAGGGTCATCAATGGTTTTTCAAATAGGAACATATTTTCTTTTTATTAAGACGTTGTAGCTGATATTCAGACAAATCCAACGACCTATGATGTCATGACCTTGAAATTTTTTTCACCAAAATACACGTGTAAAAACGGAAAATCGTATTGGTATTGACAATAAGAATATCCGAATAACGTAAATGAATTTTTTGTGCAGAAAATTTATTGTAACAAATGTTCGAAGTGATGACCATTAACCTCGACACATTTTTGAAGACGTCGGATGAATGATTCTCTCGACCTTCGAATAGTTTCTGGTGTGATAGCGGCGCAAGTTATCCCACGAATACAATAATGTCAATAGTCGGCGATGTTCCTGATGTTTGTAAATACTGGCATTGTAACGTAGTAAAACTGTAGTACAGCGAAGAATGTTTACCATCTACCAATATTAGAATCATTCACAAGTGTATCCATCCAAAGTAACATGTAATAACCGTATCGAAAATGTGTCGAGGTCAATGGCCATCACTTCGAACATTTGTTACAATAAATTTACTGCACAAAAAATTCAATTACATTATTTGGATATTCTTATTGTCAATACCATCATAATTTCCCATTTTTACACGTGTATTTTGGTGAAAAATAATTTCAAGGACATGATATCATAGGTCGTTGGATTCGTCTGAATATCAGCTACGTCTTAATTTAAAAAAAAACATGCTCCCATTTGAAAAACCACTGATGACCTTGAGGCCTCAAAAACGATGACCTTCACAGAAATGAAATCTTACCACCGTATCAGTCCTTCAAAATCAATCAAATTACCTCCTGACATTTTTTTCGTCACTCCAAAGGCAAGGGAGATATTTGGGGTGGTCACATTCAATGGTCCACCCTGTACATTTATGTATTTAAATTGACTTTGTATTCATGATATCTACGGACAGAAGCTTCAGAAAATCAGCAATAATAAAACGATTGGGAGCAAGACGAATACCAAAGTGTCCGCGAATCTCTCGATATTATTATTTTTTTTTCACATCGGGCCTACTTTATTTTTATTTATCAAAACACGTTTCAAAGTTTGCTATTATTTCTTGACGCAAATTGAGAAACAATTTGTAATGTTGGCTATCGGTACGTGCTTTTGCCGACGACCCTCGATGGTTTTCAAAGCAATTATTACTTCTGAGGACAGGACGTGCCTCGAAATAACCTAAATATAAAAAATGCTTGCATTTATCCGCCTCTCCGCATACGTATATATGTTCACAGGATCGTTATGTATCGGAGGATGCCCAAGAACGGTATAGAGATTATTCGTTCGGAAATCGCATAAGAAATATTCCAGTGCGCGCGCGGGGCGATGAACAACGCCGCCGCGCACACCGCTAACTAAATATTCTCTCGTCTTCGTAACTCGCTATATATATATATATATATATATATATATATATAAATGTGTATGTGTGTGTGCGTATATATATGCATAGACATATATTCTCTCCGCGAACTTTCCATCGGCGCGATTCATTCGAGCTCCCTTGTACAAAGTGCTGCTATATGGACACGAATATAATGCACCGCACCGCTTCCTACGTAGAGTTCAGAGTTTATCGCCGATATATGCTATAATGATAATAACAACGCGAGTGCAGATATATATGTGTGTGTGTATGTGTGTGTGTGCGCGTGTGTGCGTGTGTGCGTGCGTGCGTGTGCGTGTGTGTGTGCGTGCGTGTGTGTGTGTGTGTGTGTGTGTGTGTGTGTGTGTGTGTGTGTGTGTGTGTGTGTGTGTGTGTGTGTGTGTGTGTGTGTGTGTGTGTGTGTGTGTGTGTGTGTGTGTGTGTGTGTGTGTGCCTGCGTGTGCGTGTGTGCGCGCGCGTGTGTGCGTGCGTGCGTGCGTGTGCGTGTGTGTGTGTGCGTGTGTGTGTGTGTGTGTGTGTGTGTTACTAGGGTGGCACAATTTTGAGCTCTGTTTTTTCCCCTTTTTCTCACCATGCAATTATCTTCTTCAAAGAAAAATAAAATTGTCGGGGAAGCTGCGAGCGGTCGAAAAATATTCAGAGATCGCTCAAGCCTCCCAAAAATTCAAATTTTCATTAAAAAATCGATTTTTTTTTCGACCATTTCTCACCCATGAATTTTATAATGTTACAATTCAAAAATTAACCTTATTTACAATTTATAATTAAAAAGTTAACTTCGCGAAACCTCTCGCCGGCCAATGAATATTCAGTGGTCGCTCAAAGGTTTTCGAAAATCAGAATGACCGCCAAAAAATAAATCTCGCAAGCACTACAATTCCTTGTAGCATAAAAACTCGAAAAATTCAAAATGGTATGGAACGCCTCATATAAATCTCGTCGCGTGGACGTACTCTATGCGATATGTCCAAAAACGTTTGGGTTTCCTTGAGTTCGACATCTTCGGTGATACAAATGTGTACACAAATATGTGTGTGTGTGTGTGTGTGTGTGCGTGCGTGCGTGCGTGCGTGCGTGCGTGCGTGCGTGCGTGCGTGCGTGCGTGAGTGCGTGCGTGCGTGTGTGTGTGTGTCGCAGAAGCGGCATAAATAGGATCACAATTGTATTTGGAGATGCACATAACTATTATTATTCCGATGTATACAAAATTAATAATTATATTAAATGAATGTTTCAATTCAAAATCCATTAGTTGTGCCTTCAATTTCATGCAAAAATAATGGATTTTTTACCGCACCTAATATTTAAAAGCAATTGGTCATTTCCGTATCGGTACACATGGAGACTAGGAGTAATTCGGGAATCAAGAGACGCAGCAACGTCTCGACGCCAAGTGATAAAACAAAAATTGACAGCACTGAGCACCACTGACATCGATGTTGAGCACTGCTGACATATTCATAAACTCGAAATATTTCCACGAACTAATTCATATTATTGTAAGAAGCGGAACAGTTTTTTTTTTCGTTTGTATTCATACATTCGCAAGGCATATAGAATTACGCCTAAAATGAAGAGTCTGAAAAAGTTGCCTCGAAACATGGTCTTCATTTTTTGTACTGTGATCTTTCTTTGTAACTTTTCTTTTAATGATCGTTTTCATGATATTTCATTATAGTACAGTCGTGCTGTATATTAGAATTGGAATTAAAAGAAGGCAATTTTTTTGAGAGGTGATTTTGTAGGTGCCGCAGGTGCTAAATCCAAGTTTGCCTAAAAATCTGAATGTAGAGTTTTGTTTTAGGGGAAGAAAGGGGATGGGGTGGATTAATGCCAAACTACAACCCCCACGAGGTCGACACCGGGAGACAAAATGTTTAGAAAAATTCGGGCTTTAGTTTTGTCCACAGCGCCGAAGTCGTGGAAGTTCATTTTAGGGGTGAAGATGTAGGGTGAAATTTTGAAAAATCAGTTTTCATTCGATAACTCTTTAGGAAAAATTCATACAATTTTTGTTCAAATGGGAACGTTGTAGCCCTCGAAGAGACGCGCCGATCGAGTATTTGATCATCCCTCTCCAATAATATCTTCACCCCCAATAGAATTGTTGAAGTATAAACAAAAAAATTGTTTATTGAATAACTCAAAAACAATCGATTTTTCGGGGATTGTTTTAATATACGATATGTAGAGAATAACTTTCTTTATATTTTCGTCCCTATGGACCACCCTTGAATGTTGCTATTTCGAACCCCTCTCAGAGGTTGAAAATTCAAAATGCAATTCTGGGAAAACCATTGACCGAAAATAAAGATATACGAGTTTGGCGCTGTGGACAAAAATGTAGTTGAGGGTTCAAGCTACAAATTCTTCCACGGCGGCGAATTCGTGCGGTCAATAGTTTTCCCAGAATTTCATTTTGAATTTTCAACCCCCCAGAGGCGTTGGAAAATCAAAATTCAAGGGTGGTCCATATAAACGAAAATATAAAGAAAATTATTCCCTATATTTCGTATATTTGAACCATACCCGAAAAACCGATTGTTTTTTAGTTATTCAAACAAAATTTTTTGTTTGTGTGTGTGTGTGTTATATATTATCGGAGAGTGATGATTAAATACTCGATCAACGCGTCTTCTCAAGGGCTACAACGCTCCCAATTGAACAAAAAGTATACGATTTTTTTCTAAAGAGTTATTGAATTAAAACTGATTTTTCAAAATTTCACCCCCCTTTTTCATCCCCAAAATGAACTTTCACAACTTCGGCGCTGTGGACAAAACCAAAGCCCGGATTTATTTGCACATTTTGTCTCACGGCGTCGACCTCCCCCCATGGAAATTTATATACCCAAAAATATGCTGCAAATTTATTTTAGTAATAATTGTAATATATGTGAAATGTATGCCATATATTGAAAATATATGTTGCATATATGTGCCAAATTCTAATTTTCGTAACGTTTTTATATATGAGATGTATATGCGTGGTATTACTGTATATTAATGTATCATATATCAATGATATATGTAGCATTTACCCTACATATATACCACATATATTTAGCATATATGTTGCATACACACTGCATACATACCACATATATACTGCATAAATGGTACATATATGCCACATATCTACAGATATGCGTGGCATATCTGTATATAGTGTTTATATGTAATAGTGTACTTTAACTGTAAATTAAGTTTTTTTTAAGTTTAAGTTTTAAGTTTTATTAAGTTTAACTGTAATAGTGTTTATACACAGCATATATTTCTTGTCAGGAATATGTATCAAAAATGTATGCGTCATATATGATGCATAAATGACACATATATGAGTCTTATATGACGCATACGTTTTTTATGTATTTTTCTGACAAAAAAAATAGATTGAAAATATATCGAAAATATATGCGTCGTATATGCCTCATATATGCATCATATATAGTGTTTATACGTAGCATATATTTTTTTGGTCAGAAAAATATATCGAAAATATATGGGCCATATATGCGTCATATACTTGGTGCATATATACTAAATATATACGTATTATTCTATTTTTCGTCACTATATATGCGACCGATATATATATATGTAGCATATATTTTCTGCATATATTTTACATACATAAATTTCCATGGGGGTCGTAGGGGTTGTAGTTTGGCATTAAGCCACCCCCATCTCCTTTCATCCCCTAACAAAAAATCCTACACCCCGATTGTTAGGCAAAAAAATAGCCTCCTTCTAATTTTCTCCGATTTCGGGGTTTTTCAGCGACAGCACGACTGTACTATTGGAAAATGGACGAGGAGCCATCATTTTGTCACCAAGTGAGTGAATTCTGGGAAAAAATGATACGCGTCGAAAAAACAAAACGAATTTATATGGCATGAAAAGAAATAAAATGTTTGTAACATGTGTCATGTGTTATCGTAATATCATTTTTTGCAGTATATTAATAGAAGGTAAAATATGGTAATGTATGGTTTGGTGTTAGTTTAGTCAGTTTCATATATACGTATATACGTATGCAAGTATTCATGAGATTTTCGCATTTTTTTTCTCTGGCGCATCGAAGTATTAGCCCATCATGTATAACATGCCCGATATTCAGTATTTTAACTTTATCGATGCCTTTCAAGTCGTTTCGAATATTCGTGGATTGATGACGTTAAACGTTGCTGTCGATTCACGTGTAGTTTGACATGTATCTGCTCCGACTGAAGCTTTCAGCTCATCATTATCCACCTTGCTCTTAGATCGTCCACGCAGTTCATTTTGAAGATCGGAACTTCTCGAACCATCGACGTATTGCGTGTTCATTAGCAACACCGTTCATTACCATATAGACCTATGGACTACCCTTGAATGACCTATGGACCTATGGACCATCCTTGAATATACATTGCCACCATATTGTGACATCCAAAAGTTTCAGTCTCGACTATTATTTTTATCGATATCTGAAGTTCATTTCTTAATACGAGTATATCAGCTACTGATCTTAAGGGGTTACCCGCACGTGCGATTTTGAAAAAATCGATTTTTTTATTGCATTTTTTTGAAGTATAAGTATCTTAGAATATGTCCTGAAAATTTCAAGTCGATCCGAACAAAATTTACTGAGATATGAGCGTTGAAAGAGAAAAATCCGTTGTGTAAACGACCGGCTAATTGAAACTTTAAACGCGTTTTTTCTCAAAATGGCATTTCTGAAGTCGGTGACCAAGATTACTCGAACACTAATGAACAGATCTTCTTGAAATTTTGCAGGCTTATTTAATACATAAAAATGTAGTCTTTAATCGTTCGATTTTTTTTTTCGAAAAAACGGCCGTTTTATAGCCAAAAAACGGCCGTTTTTTTTCGTTAAAATCGAACCTTTAACTTTGACTGTCCGCCATTTTGTGAAAAATGAATATTTTTTAAAATCCTTCGATTAAAGACTAGTTTATACTTATATTTGACTAAATCCATCGGCATTTTTTTTTTTCATACGATCCACTTCGCCGCAATGTTGGTCACCGCAAACCGTGTATGTAAAAACATTATTTCATTGACGGCCATTTGCCACTAAACAATGTAATATTTTTCAATAAAAAAATTATTGAAAGTTCTTCAAGATGTGTTCTTTAAGATGGTATATTGATCGATTAAAAAAGTTTTGTAGTTTTCTTTTAAAAAATTCATGAAAAAGGCCTTTTTTGCGCTACAAGCGGGGGTAACGCCTTAAGGTTGTTATGGGGTTTAGCCGTCGGGGGTGAAGAACGAGGGGATACTACGCTTAAGCCCGAAGCCGATTGACTGTTACCAACTGTTAGCTTTCAAATAATCGTCATATTAATCGTACGTTTTCGAACTATTTTTCTACATCGAGTTGTAAAAATATGCATTTTTGAACATTTCGTGATCACATTAAGTGTTTTCCTTACTTTGTATAATTATTTTCTAAAACTTTTTCTCGCTCAATTAACGCGAAACGAATTGGCAACGTTGTAAATCGTGGTATATCATAGTGCCCAGGTTGGCAGAAGTGTCGTGAGGTTAGAGACATGCGTTCGTAACCTCAATATCGGCCCAACGAGCTGTCAAAGTGGGTATCGGTCAGAGTAAAAAAAATTCGGCTGGAAATAAAAAGTGTGTACTGAAGCTGTCTATAATCTCGAAGAAATAAAAAACTTTAATCATTTTCCAATATTAAAAAAAAATTATGTACGAATAAAAATCCGCGTTATATTGTCTTTGCTTAGAAATGTCTAGATATGTATAATTTGTGAACATAGTTATCAAATCAATATTAAGTAATAATTACTAATTAAGAGAATAAGTACCAATAAAATTCGTTGTTAACTATCCTGACCTGAGTTTGAGGTTCCCGTGCATAATTATCGAATACCGATAAGATAGGTAAAATTTGTGCCGTATACGACGTTGCCATGATTGCAGTCTAATATTTTATGCGCTTCATTTTAACACAAATTCACTATCAAAAACATAAATAATTTTATAACGGTACTGTGAATCCTCATTTACACGGCACAAGGCGTTATTCCGATAATTAGTCGAACCGTACACGGAGAAAAAGAAACAGCGAAAATTACAGTATAAACCGCATAAAAAACAGGGTGCCATATTTCATTTTACAGTAAAACACAGTAATTTAAATCCTGTCCTACAAAAATGACGAATTTTTCTGTACACACTGAGATTTTTACAGTTACACTGGCTCATTTAGAGTTCGCTATTGTGAATAAATCAGTGTTTTCAGTAAAAATATTCAACTGTAAAATTTACATGAGATCACTGATTTTTATACTGTACGCAAACTGCAAGGGTTACAGTTTACACTGTATTGAGTACAGAGTGATTCATTAAATTGTACTGTGTGGCACGGTAGTTTTACTCTTCTTTCGACAGTTCGTGACGTAATCTGTGCCATCTGAGATTTTTACAGGTACACTGATTTATTTACAGTTTGGTATTATGAATAAATCAGCGATTTCAGTAAATATATTCAACAGTAAAATTTAAATGATGTCACTGATTTTTATACTGTACGTAAAGTGCAAGGGTTACAGTGTACACGGTATTGAGTGTAGAGTGATTCATTGAATTTCACAGTCTGGCACGGTAGTTTTACTCTTCTTTCGACAGTTCGTGACGTTATCTGTGCACTCTGAGATTTTTACAGTTACACTGGTTTATTTGCAGCTTGATATTGTGAATTCATCAGTGATTTCAGTAAAAAATATTCAACTGTAATATTTAAATGCGATCACTGATTTTTATACTGTACGCAAATGAGGCACGAGGCCAGGACACAAAGGATTGCCAGTTAAGGCGTTACCCCCACTTGTAGCGCAAAAAAGGCCTTTTTCATGAATTTTTTTAAAGAAAACCACAAAACTTTTTTAATCGATCAATATACCATCTTAAAGAACACGTCTTGAAGAACTTTCAGTAATTTTTTTATTGAAAAATATTACATTGTTTAGTGGCAAATGGCCGTCAAGGAAATAATGTTTTTACATACACGGTTTGCGGTGACCAACATTGCGGCGAAGTGGATCATCTGAAAAAAAAAATGCGGATGGATTTAGTCAAATATAAGTATAAACTAGTCTTTAATCGAAGGATTTTAAAAAATATTCATTTTTCACAAAATGGCGGACAGTCAAAGTAAATGGTTCGATTTTAACGAAAAAAAACGGCCATTTTTTGGCTATAAAGCGGTCATTTTTTTTCGAAAGAAAAAAATCGAACGATTAAAGACTACATTTTTATGTATTAAATAAGCCTGCAAAATTTCAAGAAGATCGGTTCATTAGTGTTCGAGTAATCTTGGTCACCGACTTCAGAAATGCCATTTTGAGAAAATCGCGTTTAAAGTTTCAATTAGCCGGTCGTTTACACAACGGATTCTTCTCTTTCAACGCTCATATCTCAGTCAATTTTGTTCGGATCGACTTGAAATTTTCAGGACATATTCTCAGATACTTATACTTCAAAAAAATGCAATAAAAAAGTGCGATTTTGAAAAAATCGATTTTTTCAAAATCGCACGTGGGTTTAACCTCTTAATAGTGTGTGGTTGATGAGACGCGGACATCGAAATTTGTGCGACAGAATTCAAGAAATTATAAAGAAAGAGAGACTTTTTTTTAAAGGTAGGTTCTTGTCTAATTAGGACTTGTCTCGCGCGTGGGGTGAGGCACGTGGCCAGTACACAAAGGATTGCCAGTTAATAGTGCGTGGTCGATAGGATGCGAACGTTGAAATTTGTGCGACATAATTCAAGAAATTATAAAAAAGAGAGAATTATATACAAAGAGGTACGTTATTGTGTGTGTGACTGATCTTTTAATATTTTCTACACATTTTTGTCAAACTTCTTTTATGGATAAACTTCTCCTTGTGTGTCTACATAAACTCTGTCAATATAACTGGCGCATTCAATGTACATAATTCAGATTAACCAACTGTCAAATTGCAAGTTTTGTTAAATTGATATTACAGTGTTGAACTGTCAAAATTTACTTTTGACAACACTGTATTTTGGACTGTGTGTTCCAGTAAAAGATACAGTAGAGCGATTCGAGTCCAAAGAGGACAGTATAGGAACTGTAATAATTTACTTTGAGCACACTGTATTTTGAGCACTGTGTTTCAGTAAATATCGCTGTGCAATCGCTCGAGTCCAATGCGAACTGTGTAGCCCCTGTATTTTGTACTATTTCTTTTTTCCGTACACCTATTTTTTTCAGCTGCGTGGTAACATTCACTTAGAAGATATTAATAATGTACTGAAAAATGATCGGGAGTTTTCCATAAGCGTAATGTAATTAGACCACGAAATACATCGAGTTGCCGATTTTTTCTCTAAAAAACGATACAGTAGATCGTATTTAACCTGCACAGGATGATCAGCAAAGAGGTCATAAAGGTCCAGGAAAAAGTTCAGCTCGGTGATAACATGTACACTTAACCCCATAACAACCTTAACGGGCTACTGTTAACTAGATGGTAAAAAATTGCATTTTCCAAAAATATTTTCATTCGATAGTATCACTTTTCAGCTATATTCCATGAAAAATTCACTGAAATATTCCTGAAATTGAATGAGCCACAGCTTATAATACTCGGCGAGACAAGCGCGAGCGGTAGCAGCACCATACTTCAAACTTTAAGGGGCTATACCAGCGTGACGCTTTGAAAAAATCGATTTTTTTGTCTTTGTCGACAGTTCATACTTTCATGAATATCCTGTAAAAATTTCAAGGCCGTATCTCTAAGAATTTTATCTTGCAAAAATAGATAGTTAAATCTTTAAACGCGTTTTTTCTCGAAATGAGATTTTTCAAATTTGCTGACATTGTAACTCAAAGAGCAATTGTCCGATTGACTTGAAATTTAACTTGAGTACTCTTGAATATATTTACTCTACAATGACATAGGATATTTTCGATTGGATGAAAATTGACGATTTGGTATTGAAAAAAACGACCATTTTATGGGCAAGAAAACATACTTTTTTTCATAACTACGCCATTTTGTTCGGTTTTGATATTTTTCGAAAATCCTACGTAATTGTACAGGAAATACCTTCCAGTTTAACGACATTTTTTTCTTTTTCAGTTTCAGCTACTCTATCGGCCGGAATCGTGTCAGGAGTGAAGGAACTTTTTATTTGACGCCTCCAAAGGCAGCGCATAAGTCGCTTAGATCTCAATATTTTTCTATGAAAAAATTATGTAATATAGGTCAAATATAGCAAAATATATTCTTAATTTTCTGGAACATTCCATTGAGTACTTTTCTTCTAAAAAATTCCTGAAAATCACCCAAATTTTCAGCGTTCACACTGTATAGCCCCTTAAACGCGTTTTTCTCGAAACTCTGTTTTCAAATTCAGTGGACATGATATCTCGAGAACCACTTGCTGAATTGTTCCCAAAATGACATGAGAGACGATAAGAAACATTCAAAGGTCGTTGACGATCACACTTTCTTTAAATCGATCTTCATTTTTTAATAGCTACGTAAAAATGACGACTCTTTTCATAGATTTTGTATGCTCGAGATGCAATTCGTTGCCACGTTGATAAAAAAGAATATTTTGAAAATCGACGATCGTCAACGACTCGTATTTATTGTTAACTTAAATAACCCGTTTGGTTTTTAGATTTTAGATGGACTGTTTAGGCTGGAGAGTGTCCACCGCCAAACGTCGCGAAAAAATTTAATCATCTGTCAGCGCCCATTTTTTTGTTGTCTTTCTGTATTTTTGGTGCATGTACCTTTGTGTTGAAAAAATGCGTTATTTTTTCACCAACTGTTTCCCAGAAAAAAAATCGAGAATTGCCCATTTTTATATACTTATTTTAATACTCCGAAGAGCAAAAAATATGCCTAAATAATTGTTAGTACGATACTCGAAATAATCATCTATTTCGAGTACCGTACTAACAATTATTTAGGCATTTTAACCCAAGTGCATTGGCAAACATGATGAAATTTGTATGTACTGTCATCTCATAACCGTGAGGGTACGTTCGAAACGGAGTCCGGTCGTTGCAGTCCCCGTATCAACACCTCCATGAGCTGGAGCAGTGTGGATGCTTCAGGTACGTACGCGTATGCATGATATTACTTATTGGTGCCGACGGTGTTTCGTAACGTTCAATACGAGGACCGCCTGATTCACGATCCCAGTATGCACCTCTACGGTAAATAGTTTCGATTTATAAATCGATACGTAATGATACATACGAGTACCATTCACTGTGTCGATTGGTTAAAATGGGTACCGCGATATACAATCAGCACTGCACTGGTTTAAATGAAAACCGTCATATACAGGGGGTCCCATTTAAGGCGTTAGGCCACAGTAACGGGTATAAGATCATGTGCCAATTAAACAATTTTTTTCCTATGAAAAAGTGATTCACTCATAAAATCAATTACCCATCTGTTTAGTATGAATATCAAGCTATTAGAATTTTTTTTTTCGATGTACATAATCGCCGGCTACTAATATTTTCTTTTGTCAACTTTTTTTAGGTTCTCCGTGGCGTGACATTTAGCATCCACAATTTTTTACCTAGAACAAAAAACAAAAATTCTCGTCTATCTACGTTAGATTACCTAGAGAAGTACGTAAGGAATTTAAAAAATATTGTTGTATTCAAAAGTTGTAGGTATTTGAACTTAAGAAATGAATTTTCAGTGAAACATTTCGTTGTAAGGGGCCGTCCATATATTACGTCATCGATTTTTGCTGATTTTCGACCCCCCCCCTACAATCATCCTATCGTCATTTCCTAATGACCCCCCCCCCCCTCTCGCAAAATTGACGTCATTACCAGTTTGGCAAAATTAAAACATTTGCGGATTTGAGAAAAATTTGGTAACATTAAAACATTTTGTTATAGAATCATCTTTTATTATTTTGTACTTTGGCAATGTTTATTAATATAATAATATTATTCTTCCCTATTCTTTAGTTTTCTTTGGATAGCTCCCACATTTTGTTATAGAATCATCTTTTATTATTTTGTACTTTGGCAATTTTCATTAATATAATAATATTATTCTTCTCTATTCTTTAGTTTTCTTTGGATAGCTCCCACGGAGTTTTCACCCATTCTTGCAAATCCTGGATCACGGGTAATATCTCCGTATCCTCCCCATATTCATTTTGGCTCGATCGAACTATTTTCATAGGTACGCTGTTATTTGAAGTTCTCGAATATAATGTAGACAAACCTTATGTAATAAATAAAAAAATAATGAGTTCAATAATTAATACCATTAGGTACTTGCAAAATATTTTTCATCACTCATGTGGGGAAACCACTCTAGTTGTACAATATACTATTGTACATTTTGAAGTAACTGGTATCACAAGAATGACGTCAATTTCGAAACGCCCCCCCCCCCCCTCATCCATCATTTACCGTCATCCGCAGACGAACCCCCCCCCTATTTTAAAATGACGTAACTTATGGACGGCCCCTAACTGCTCATAAACTGCTCATAAAATGAAAAGTTTTCGATTAATCAGAAATTCCGTACGTACTTCTCTGCGAAATGCAATTAGGAACATAACTTTTAAATTTGAAGAAAATCGAGTGAAAATTGTGGAAGTTATTTGTCACGCCAATTGGAAAAAAGCTGTTTCGAGAAGTTTCGAGTAGTCGGCCATTTTGTACATCGAAAAACATATATATATATTTTTTTTTCTAACATCTTGATATTCATACTAAATAGATGTGTAATTAATTTTATGAGTGAGTCACTTTTTCATACGAAAAAAATTGTTAAATTCGCACATGATTTTATACCCGTTACTGTGGCCGAACGCCTTAAAAAAGTATTAAAATAAATCGAAAAGATGAAGTCGTACAAAAAAGTGTTTTCTACAATAATTTTATGGTTTGAGGAAGATTCCATCACATTCGATGCTGATGGAATTTTTTTTGTCAACACGTCTAAAATATAATGCCGTAAACGTTAAATTTTTCAAATGGAAAGGCATGATTATCATTGTTTAGAAAAATAGCTGATTATGATACGAATCCAACAAGGAAAAAAAACAAAAATATTTAGCTCAAACATCAAGAAAGCTATGGCAGTTTAATTTTTTTAAATATTGCACGCTATTTTTGTATTATCAGCGTCTCAGACCCATGCGCTGCCAGACCCATGCGAGGAGGCCACCTTCAATGCACACACCATTTTTGCATCTCGTATTTGTCTATAAAATAACGTTCCATCGAAATTTTTTGCGATCCCGCCGTTTCGACTGAAAAAGAGTTTGGTTCGACACTTCGGAATGACCTCTCGCAGAAGAGACCCTTATCTGTATGGATGATGCCCGATTGCGGTCCCAATGGAATGGTCGATATACTCTCGACACTCGCAACGTAGAGTAGGGCCACCAAAGCGTGCGCGCTACCAAAGAGTGCGCAGTGCTTTTAATTGTTTCATTTTTTCTTATGTTGGCGACAAAATCTAGCCTGTCAGTGGCATATGTCATTTCAAGGTGTTGGACAACAACTCGCTCCGTTAAGGGGCAAGGCCAGTTTTGCGGAGGAAAAAAACAAGTATATTTTGGGAATTTTTTTAGCAGGACAATGGAATAAATAAAAATTCTGCAAACGGTCCCTTATTGTACATATCATAAACTGTACAAAGTATTTTTTTCAAAGTAATATAAAACAAAATGGCGACTGCACAGCTTTTCTTCGACGAAGCCTTTTTTTCATAGGCACGCGGCCGGACCAACGGCACTTGCAATTTTTAATTCACGATGAATGAAATTTTTCTTTCGACCATACATGTGAATAGCTACGGAAGTACGTAGGATATTTTTGATATATCGCTGTTGCAAAAGCAGCGCGTTTTTTAAATAAAAGTTCAAAATTTTCAAAAAAAACGTCGTCCGAAAATTGTTTATAAAAAAAACTATCTGATATATCGAGAAAATCCTACGTACTTCTATGCAGAATGTAATTGTGAATATACAGTTAAAATATCAAGTCAATCGGTCAAGATTTGTTCGAGTTATGAGTCCGGTCGACTTGAAAAATGTGGTTTCGAGAAAAAAACGCCCTTAAAGTCTTCGGTACGGAAAAATCATTGATACATTTCATATACATATACATATACATATACAAATGGACGTTATCGATTTTTTTTAATTTCTAAAGTGGCCTTACCCCTTAAGGTAGCACGTGCACGAACCTCCTCATTAAAAAAAATGATTTTTTTAATGCTGTAGTAGACATAAAAAATGACGTCCGCGAAAACTCTGAAGGCCTTACCGGCTAAATACAATACTAATTAATTCGCGAAATCAATGCATTTAATCCGCACCGTATAGGGAATCCGTGCAGATCGAACTTTGGAACGGAAATATTAATAGTTCACGATTAGATCAGAGCTATGCGAAAAGCGACGAATAACAAGAAAACTGTCGCGGTCACGTATGTTGCATAAAAAATATAGGTTACGGGACATTTCGAGCAGATATCATCGACTCAATCGACTCATTTTTGCGTTCGCTAGCCGCGTCTGCCATCTCTCACGTTACAATATGCACATTACACATACATTACAACACACGATTACACATACGGTAAACAAACACATGCTTGACATGTATCGAAAGCGAATTATGAAATAGCGGCCTGTGACAAGTCGAGTCAAATCTGATTGCAATTTTACTCAACTTTTAATACTATAATACAAACAGTTATCACATGCACTTTTCAAATAATTATTTTCTGTATCGTGTTTATCATTATACCCAAATACATTATATTTTGCTTTTTTCAGATTCGGTAATTTATAGATTTTCTGTTGACTAGTCAATTCGCTAGTACTACCTTAAGGTATTTATTTCCAATTTTATAACTAATAACAGATTTTCGATGTGTTTGATCTTATTTTTCAACAACTTTAAAGACGTTTTGTAAGTTTTGCAATTGCAAATATAATTATAATTTTCATAAGTAAGCAAAATGGCGACATACCGGCTCAATAAAACCAAAATTGGGATCACAAGTTTCAAGTGTAATAACATTCGTTGCGTGCAAAATAATTATTTGTTACTATACTTGAAATCTGTGATGCCAATTTTGTTTTTATTGAGAGGTTATGTCGCCGTTTCGCTTGCTTACAAAAATTATAGTGATCATAGACTAAACTAAACACGTGAGGTAAATGTCCCAATTATTGAATACTATCTTGTATTTTTATTATTTCTCATTCACCTGCATGCATTTACTTATTTATAAAAATTTCATTACATATACGGAACTTTTAGCTATCGAAATGTTACCTTACTTGTGCAAAAAAAGCTTTAATTAATAGAGAAAAAAATTATTCAATCTGCAACGGTGACCCGATTTGACGTCTCGTGGTAACTGCTTATCGTTTTTGCTAAGACGCGCCGCTTCATGCGTAAGGGCGAAAAAAATTCAAAAACTGTCGCATCTCAAAAAGTAAAGGCGTTTCAGGTTCCTCAGAAAATTTCTTACAAATAACCATTTTAAAAAAATGTAATTAATTATTTGTTAAAAAATACGGTGTTCGATCATTGGGACATAGAAAATGCAGTGTGTCCCAATTATTGAACACTCGAATTCTCCAAGATGGCGTCATTAAACCCATCAAAACATCGAGACAGTTAACGTGTGACAGATCGTGTGAATCGGATTTATTCAAACAAAAACTGTGAGTTCCTGAATAAACTTAGCTTTATTATTTAATAATAACTCTAAGCTCGTCAAATATATTTTTTGTTTGTATTTTCGTGCAATAAACATTAAAAGAAAAGTAAAAAGAGAATATAACCTAAATGTAACCTAAAAATACGAATGTAATGTTCAATATTTTTTGCTCCTCGATATTTGAGGGAGCCAAGCTGCGACAAAATCAAACAAAAACAGAACATAAAAACGAGGAAGCCGAAAATAAAAATAAAATAATGTTCGAGTTGAAAAGCAAATATAAACCAAATGCGAATGAACCAAAAACCTGTCAAAAGAGACTAAATATGTATTTTTGTATTTTTACATGATTAATAAAAGATTATTTAAGTGTTTGATTTTGCTTTTATTTCTTAATATTGTACCCAAAATAATATTTTCAGAATGGAAAAAGAATTCTCGAGAGTGTTCAATAACTGGGACATGCCTGTTCAATATTAGGGACATAGGCACTTCCAGTGTTCAATAATTGGAACATTTGCATGCTTCACATTGTTATTCTTTTTTTTTCACTTGAAATCATTTAAAAATAATTTAAAGGGTGATTTTTCGATAGTAAAACTATCAAAGTATCATTTGAACAAGAAAGCGATGGTTTTTTCTTGATTTTATAATTTTTTCTCACCGAATTCAATCCCCCAGATCCTTAGCTGTTCAATAATTGGGACATTTACTTTATTTGGTAAGAGTACGCACTTTTGCCACTATTCCTTACCACTACTCCGCTCTCATGCGCACTTTTAACTTCTATGTTAGGTTCTCACTTCGTACTCTTTGCAACACAGCACCCTAAGAGTGCGCACGAGACGAGTTCTAAGTTTAAGCCTTCTTTTATATTTTTCGAGATTGTTACTTAAGATTTATAATTAAAATAATGTTCCTAAATGGCCAGAGCTTAATTTAAGTACGAAGTACAAAGGGTATTATCAAAAATGATTTGTCCAGAAATAAACGTTGATAAAGTGCGTACTCTTTGCTGGCTTTACCCTATCGACAAAATTACAGGTGAGTGGCAATTAGCGGTCGCTCAAGGTAGCCAGATCGGCAGCATTCCGTCACCATTTCGATCATAGATTGGCGTAGCCAATTGACTGGCCAAAGACAGCGCCAGGATCTCATTAATGTCCATGTAGTCCAGTCGAAATAGGATTTCACCTGGAATTAATTCCGGGCTTAGATTTTCTTTTTTTATACTCAGGGGTGGGGTGGTTGGTAGTGTAAATCTCGATTTTCGGGAAAATCCCCCTGGTGCGTTTGCCGCCATCTCGATTTGAAGAGGGATTTTTTTTTGTTTTTCGAATAACTCGCTTATTTTCACCCTTAGAGTGAAAATGATTGTATTCGAAGTTATGGGAAATGTAATTCTCCACAAGTTTGGTGATTGTAATTTTTACCCTAAGATCGATATTTATAGAGTTAGACTGCTAAAAGGGGTAAAAAACGTTTTTTTTAACTTATCTCGTTTATTATCAAGTTTATTGTAAAAATGGTAATAAATAATCACATGGGAAATTTTATTTCCTCTAACTTTGGTTATTAGCGTTTTTACCCTCGGATCAATATTTTCGGACTTATACTTAATTTAGGGGTGAACTTGTATTTGATGTTCAGTTATTTCGTTTATTATCAAATTTATCGTAAAAATGGTAAGGAGTAATCGGGTAGGAAATTTTATTTTCTTCAACTTTGGTCAGTACCATTTTTACCCTAGGATCAATATTTTCAGACTTATACTGAATTTAAGGGTGAACTTCTTACCCCTATTTACAGTGTAACTCTATAAATATCGATCCTAGGGTAAAAACTATAATCACCAAACTTGTGGGGAATTACATTTCCCACAACTTTTGATGTGATCATTTTCACTCTAAGGTTGAAATTAAACGAGTCATTCGAAAAACAAAAAATCCCTCTTCAAATCAAGATGGCGGCAAACGCACCAGGGGGATTTTCCCGAAAATCGAGATTCACACTACCAGCAACGACCCCCTAAGTATAAAAAAAGAAAATCGAAGCCCGGAATTAATTCCAGGTTAATTGGATTTTAGACCTATCTCGACTGGACTAATGAAGTTGATACTCGTGTACCTTCGCTGTGTTGGCAATGGTACAGGATGATACGCACAGATCAGCCTTCGACGTCTCGCGAAATCGCCGGGCTTCTCGCCCCCGCCCATATCATCGCATTATGCTCGTCCGGGACCTATGTTGGCAGCATATGGTAAATCGGGTTATGTTTTTTCAGTCGGCGCTCGGACGTCTTCAGTATCAACCTCATTCCTTTGACTATGTCATTCGTAGCGATGAGGTCACATTTCATACCAATGCAGCCGTAAGGCATCTCAGCTGCCATTACTAGGGCGCACATAATCCACATTGGACGCGTCAATGCGACAACCAGCATCGATGGAAGTTAAATGTGCGGTGTGGAATTGTCAATGAGTAGCTGATGGGGCCTTTTCCCGAGTGGATCCATTGATGTTCAGCAGTGCTTACTTGGAGCTTTCTCCAAAATGGACTGCCGCAGCTTTTGGATGAAGTCGATTGGTATACCAGGCGGAAGCCGTGGTTCCAGCAAGATGGATCACTTGAATGGAACATTCGCGAATCGGTGAATTGGCCGTGGAGGCCTGGTCTCGTCGCCTCCCAGGACACCTCACGTGACGTATCTAGACTTTTTTCTGTGAAGGTTCCTCAAAAACATCGCCTATACCGCGCACGACCAACCTAGACTCGATGTGATGAACCGTATTTTTTTTTCGTCACAGTTCATAACACCTTTTTTTATGAAGTTTTCAAAAACGTCCGAGCTTCAAATATTGCTGCCGTATAAAAATTGTTTCGTGGTATATACGAGGTTACGTGCATACATGGAATGGTGAGGGAGTTATAAGGCAAGCCTTAAAGGGCCCTATTGGACCAACTCTTGGTAGGGCCCTTTTAGTATTGCATCATTTCGTGCCTAAATATCTGAGGCCTGATCGGGGCTCAATCAGGGTGTCCCTAATAAAGGTTACCCATATCGCACCCTGATCAGTCAAACCTTTCGAAAATTCTTTGCAAGGCTTGTGAAGTGGCAAAACGTTGATTCGTCATATAGCACCTACTTAAGAGGAGGGTAGGGGTTTCAGCGTGAAAAAAAACAGTTTTTGGCGAATTTTTGTCATGTACATGGATAGAGTAAATTTAGTGAAACCTTCTGTCCATTGTTAAAAGTCATTTCAAGAACATTCCGTGAAATTTGTACGCGAAAATATTCACAAACAAGCCGGTGACAAAGCTTTTCCAAGAACACCTTTGGAAAAACACGATTTGCGGTGTTCACTGTATCTCAGCTAGAAATTATCTGAAATCCAGTACCATTAAAATTTAGTCAAAGTATCATCAAATCCTCCCCCCAACGGTGTACGATGATTTTTTTTTTCATTTCTAAATTTTTGGTGGTCCTGTGAAGTGAAAAGTGCTATTTTTCACGAAAAATTCCGCCATTTTGGGGGTGGAAAACCCCCTCAATGTAAAAAAAATTCAATCTAACCGTTGAGGGGAGGTATTTTAAACGTAGAAAGTGTGTACCAAGTTTGAAATAAATCGGTCATGTAGTTTTCAAATGGCAGTGAACACGGACTTTGAAAAAGTGGTTTCGGGACAAACGGGGCACCGGCTTGTTTGTGGATATTTTTGCGTACAAATTTTACGGAATGTTCTTGAAATGACACTTAACAATGTACAAAAGGTTTCAATAAATTTACTCTATCCATATAGATGAAAAAAAATCGCAAAAAAGTGTTTTTTTCACGCTGAAACCCCTACCCTCCCCTTAATAACTAATTGGAGTTCATGACCGGGTTCGGGAAATTTGTATAATTTTCGAAATCAGTTATCAATTACATACATGGCAGAGGGCCTTTTAAAATTCAAAAAGCGGAAATTTTCATTTTGCCCGCGATCAGGCCGTTTTGGCTAAAACGCCGAAATCGCCAATTTTTCGTCGACCATATGTCGGCCACTAACTGCCCAATTCGAATTCATAACCCCAACGTACAAAACGGATTTTGACAAACTCCAAGACTCTCGTTGGGCTTATCCTGCTGTGTAAATTTTTTCGATGGAAATGTTCGATATAAGATAAAACACAAGCAGGTTGTGTGGAAAATGGGGGTTTTCGGGAACATGTTCGAGAAATAGCAGTTGGTCGGCGAAACCGGGATTTCCGTAATCAGCGATCAATTTTACGTCGGATAGCGCCTTTTGAAATAGAAAAAGGGAAAGATCAAAATTCACCCACCTTCCGGTTCGTTTTGCTAAAACGTTGAAATTGCAAATTTTTGATGGAAGATTTCTCCACCGTCAATTATCCAATAGAGATTCATAACCTCCCACATACAAGATGAATTTCGACAGACTTGGAGAATGGATATCTCGATTCCTTCTGTTGGAAAGAACCACCCAAAAATCACGATAATGGACATCCAAAGGGGACATTGAGTAGGACCAGGAAGGTTGGTGGAATCGAAACGGCCAACTTTGGGCCAATTCAGTGGTTCCTCAAGTGATCCCAGCTGATTGAGTCAAAATTCATTTGAAAGCTAGATCGATTCTGCGCAAAATGAGCCAAGGTAGAAGTGCCTAGGTCGAAAGGGTAATTCTGGAGACGCCGAAACGTGAGATGATGCTTTTCCGTGTGTCCGGATGTCGGTTTGGCGAATTGGCGAAAATTTGATCAATCATATGTCAATATGCCATTGGCTATAGGCAATATGTTCAATGATCCCCGTACATACCTTTTCCCAGGTGGGTTTTTTACGGTCCAGACACAAAACACTCCAACAAACTGAAACCGGTGCTGATGTAAGCACTTGCACGTAAAAGCATACCGAGACTCCACCCCCTGTGCTAAATGTCCCCATATACGTATATATACGTAATATATATGGTACTGGACAAAAAATCACGCAACGGTGTAATTTCGATATTTGTGTTAATATGTACATGAAAATAATAACTACCAGGTGAAGGAAAAAGCTCGTGACGTTTTCCCAATAGATGGGTTTAGAGTCACATAACTTTGGTAATAGTAACCCTATCAAGCCACACTATAGGGCGTTTGAAAGCTAGCAGTCCATAGATTATTAAACAAACCAAAAACATAGGGTCATTTGTTGATTCAATCGAAAGTGAGTGCATTTTGAAAATGAGCCGAAATTCTGAAAAAAATCGCTATATTGTACAATATCACTACACCAAAGCGACAAAGCTTTGCAAGCTTGTGAAAAAATTCGTGGTGTTTATAATGAAGATGCTTTATAAAATTCAGCAGTTCGCAAATGGTTTGCTCGAATACAGCATAGAGCAGTCTAAAGGAAAGTTGACTAGTCTTATCCTATGTTTTCACACAAATAATGTGAAAAGTATTCGAATACCGTGTAAGATTGAATGGAACCGTAGAGCACCAATTTTACATTAGACAACAAAAGTACACTAGTTGCTTAATACTTTCTGTGACCACCTTTCGCTTAAATGGCAGTTTGTAAACGTCGAAGCACGCTTTCCACACGGTTTTGCATATGCTGCTATATCATACCACGCTTTGCAATAAGTCTTGAAAAGCTTTTTGTCAATCGTCAGTTGGCCCTTGTGAACTTTACGGTTGTGAAAATCAATCACAGATTTTCCATAGAATCAAAGTCCGGCGATTGCGCTGGCCAGTCTTAAACTTCAATCTGCGGCGAACGAAAAAAGCGACTATTTTAAGAACCGTATGCTTCGGGTCATTGTCTCGTTGCAAAATAAAATCATCCTGTAGTCACCCGTCTTCAGCAGAGTCTTCTCCAAACTTTCATTCACAATGTTAATAGAAATTTCTGTCGTCGCGTACCGTTGATTTCAACGAAATTTCCCATTCGAATTTAACAGTTCGCTGTATATTTTTTTCGACAAGCTGTTCTTCTACCAGACTTGCCTTGTCTGTTTTACCTGGCCGGGCCCTCCCATGGAACAAACAGGGAAGATCGCAAAATCATTTTTTACATCTACAGACAAGTACATCTTCACGTAATGTTTACCCGGCCAGAACATTCACATGTTCCGAAAAGTGGACCCTATGTCTAAGAACTAAAGAAAAGCTACTTTGCTTTTCACCTCATCAAAGATATTTATAATTGATTGAGATGAAACTAATACATCTGTTGTAATTCTGTTCATCATTAGACCTTTTCAGACTAAACATTATAATTAGGTAAAAAAAGACTAATTTAACAACTTTTTTTGACTGATTGAAGACTGACGCGAGAAAAGCTAGTAATTTTTTTTAACGTTAATTATTTTTAGTTATTGCTACTAAATATTTAAAAATGTGACTAAAAATATTTAAATTGTCTCTCTATGAGAACAAATCAAGAAGTTATGTTCTGTTGAATTAGTTGTAACAAGAAGAAATATTGCTTTTTTTTGTTTTTTTTTCTCATGTAGTATATTAAGGGTTAATTTTAAGAAGATTCCGTTGAGGTTAGTGGATATTGTCTGATATTTTAAATTATTTTTTAATCTCATTTATTATTAATTAATTCTTAATTATTATTTTTCATTTATTTATTTATTATATACTTATGAATCATTTGATTTCTTTTTTAATCTCATTTATTTTTATTTAAAATGCCCACCTTCCGTCCAGCAGTAACCAACCTCTTCATCGGCACAACACGCCCCACAGTGGGCTCAAATGTGCCTCGTAACCTAGTTCCACTAACTTGCGTCTCAGTCATGAACTATTAAAAAATTGCAAATTACAAATATAAATTCAAAAACTATATTAAATTTTACACTAGCTGGTCTACAAATTGAAAATCCTGGATTGCATTTTAATAGTTATTTTGAGCAAATACACAAAATCGGCACTATCAACCCTGCGCACCCCTATATATTTATGGATATCATCATGCACTTGTATAATATTGTAATATATCGCATTTACAGAGATAAATGTCGGTTGCTTTTAAAAGATTATCTGTCGTTTGAAAATGAAAAACAAGTATACCGACGTCTGATCGTTCGAAAAAAAAGAAGCGTTCGCGCTTGGCGAAAACAATGTCGAATTCGTACATATTATTTGTCCATCGTACCTCAACCTTATTATCATCTTCGGACAAACTTGTTGTCGACATTTTTTTTTCATTTCGTTGCATCGAAGAACAAGTTGGAGAACACAACGGGTGAATATAACGGTGCGTAGGTTGAGGAACCGCGGGGGGACCCCCGCAGCGGCGAAGATACTGGTCGCGTGGATCGCAACGGCGGGGCGGGGCGAGGGCTCTTTCGGAGCGTCCCCGGGGCGAAACTCATACGCGACGTCTCACTCTCCGGGACCGCATACAAGTATCTCGTCGTACCGTACTCTCGAGCGCGGAAGAAAGAAGACGGTGCAGAGAGAGA
>OZ023319.1:25762182-25815330 GCA_964007375.1 Ophion obscuratus
GGGAGAGAGAGAGAGAGAGAGAGAATACAAACATGGATATGGTACGTCTTATTGTCGTTAGGCATGTGTGTACGGAGCGCGATCCCGTTTGATCCGAACAGCACGCGAATCCACCTCCCCCGAGACTACCCGATTACAAAAAAAACTGTGAGAGGAACGAGCGCATCTTAGCAGCAGGTTCACTCGGGGTTAACCTTGAGGATGATTAGAAAGCAAATGGTCCCCCGTGGTTCGCCCGCGCGCATCACGACTCGTCCTCCCGGCTGCCCCTATACCCGTACACCTACGGTATAATGCGCCTTCGTGGCCTCTTCCAGATGCATTTTCGTTACAGCTGAATTTCGCAGCGAAATTAAAATATTTCTTTTTCAGCCCCTCTTCGCCCCCTCGCGACTCAATCATCTACCCCCAGGCCGGCCAAGGGTTTCTATTTCAGCGAGATGCACCAACAGCACCAGTTCAATTAATCCTGCGTATACACATATATATGTGTGTGTTTTTAATTTCGCGAGAACGCGCGTGTCCGCGTGATCGCGGCACTATCTTATCGAGATGTGGATCGATCTTAATTTTCTTCCTCCCACTGTGCGCTACGTGTATCGAAGCTTGGAGCGATGTTATCGATCGAGCAGAGGCGGCCGGCCCTGCAGTCCCAAGATCGTCAAGGTGGTCCACGAAATCGCTCCGAGTCAATCGACACGCCACGCGGGATATGATATCGCCCCGCCAAGCATCCTCCCGGGAACGATACGACGAAAATAAGATCATCATCGAAGTCGCCGGGAACCGTGTACACGCGTGCATTTATCTATATATATAGACGTGTGTGTGTGTGTGCAATGAGGTTTCTCTCGATTTTTCGAGACGATCGCGCGAAACGAGGCGATTTAAATGTATCGGGGATATATACACAGGGGGCTCGAGCGATCGCAATCGCGCGTGCGAACGCGCTGCATCGCGTGGCGCGCGAATCGTCCGCCGCATTCCGTCCTCGATATTTTTCGGTCAGATGCAACAACAAAAAGTCCAAGAAAAACAGCGGAAAAATACGAGACGTTCGTTTATCGCGCGTTCGAGATCTTCCCCGATATTGTACTTTATGGAGCCGCGAGTATACGCGTGCGAGTCTCGAATTTCCGCCGTTTCTTTTTTGCCGATTTCGAGACGAAAAAAACACGTCGCTCTGGTGATACCGGGTAATCGAAGAAAGAAAGAAAAATACATGGAAACAATGTTTTCTGGAGATTTTTCCGATCGACGGCGTCGTCCCTTTTATTCTTGGTATACATGTATATATATACAGCCTTCATCAAAAGTATTAGGCACCCCGTAAAATTAATATTCGGACAAAACATCGAATATCTCGGCGAATAAAAATCGTAAATCAATTTACCGAACGGGGCTTTGAAGTGGACAAAGCCAGCTTTATTTTGCTTTTTTATTTTCATTTTTGCGATTTTTTTTGTATCCGATACGTCATTTTGAAAATGCCGATTTTTCTCGACTTTCGCACTTTGCAAAATCGCGTGCCGGACTTTGAAAAATAGTCATATCACGATTTAGTGATAAGATCTTTGAAAAGGACACCATTAGCTTTAGTTTCGTTTTTTAAAAACAAAATTGTGATTTCTTTTCGCAGAGTTATGTAGTTTTTTCTTGAAAAAAACGGCAGGTTTCCGAAAAATCGGCATTGTGCGGCGTAACCTGAAAACTATGAGGTGTGGAATATTTAGCCTAAGGAGTAAAAAGTTGTATTTCGGTTATTTTGGCGGCAATAATTCGTTTCCAAAATTTCTCTGTATCGCTACTTTTGGTTGATAGTCGACGATTTGTCTCATTAATTTATTGCCCTTGCTCTGAAAGAACGATGTTTTAATGAAAATATCAAGAGGAGCAAAGATACATAATTGAATTTTTAACACATTACATTTTTTTCAGAATTCCCATTCGAAGTATCTTTTATTTAAAAATAATATTAACAGTGATATTTCAATATTTACACCTCTCCCACGATGACTTTTTTATTCCACCAATATTTCGTTGGAGTCTCACTTACGGCCGCAACCAAAAATAGCGGTACAAAGAAATTGTATCGGCAAATCGATGCCGGCTTTTTGGAAACCTGCCGTTTTTTTCAAGAAAAAAACTATGTAACTCGACAAAATAAATTTCAATTTCTTTTCCAACCGAAACTAAACCTAACGGTGTCCTGTTCAAAGATCTTATTGCTAAATAGTGAGATTACTATTTTTCAAAGTCCAGCGCGCGATTTTGCAAATTGAGAAAATCGTGAAAAATCGGCATGTTCAAAATAACGTACCGGGTACAAAAAAAATCGCAAAAATGCAAATTAAAAGGCAAAATTAAGCTGGCTTTGTCCGCTTTGAAACCCTGCTCGGTAAATTGGTTTACGATTTTTTTTCACCGAGATATTCGATGTTTTGTCCGGATAGAAAACTTATAGGGTGCCTAATACTTTTGATCGAGGCTGTATATATATATATTATATATATATATATATATATTGGATTCCCGGTCGAGCTTCCTCGCGTGGTCGACCTCCGCGACGTTGTTCGTCGTACAGCGCTTTTACCGGCGGCCGCACACGGACTTCGTGACTCAGGGATCACCGAAGAATGCATTATTGTCGCATTGCACACACATACACACACACACCGAGAGAGACGGGCACGACAGACCCTGAATTCTACCGGTCAACGTGTGCGCGTTTCTGTCCCCGTCGCGCTCGTACAGCTTCTGCTTTTGCCGTTTTGGATGCGCGCCTCATTTGAATGCGGCACGAGTGGCCCGCGCGATCCGCCTTCTCATCGAAGAAGATCCGTCGTACCGTATGCGCCATCCGTATACACGTACGTACAGCCCCTCCGAATATGGTTATAAGGGGCATATTTACGCGAAGAACTACGCACGGATGCATATATGTATATATTAGGGTGTGATGAGACGAGACGAGAAGAAAACAACGATTATCTCTCTTTGGCCCTTTGCGAGCCATCTTGCTACGTATAAGAAAATCCATGCGAAATTTCAACTCTCCGAATGGAGCTGACGCTGGATAGCCGTTTTTTGCCCCCATGCTTGATTTACAGGTAAAATTTGCTCTTTGTACCTGACAACTTGACGGGTGCGATTCACATTAGCACGGAGCCCGAACAAACGGGTAGATTTTCCGTTTTTTGTTTTCGGTCAGAGTGGGCGACCTCAATCTTAACGCAATGTGCTCAATTTTGCAAATACTTACAAAAATAACATATCCAGATGCCCCTTGCACGGTTGCCTATCAAACGTATAGAAAGAAACAAAAATACTTTTTCCTATAGCTGCATGATTTTCGTACTTGAGAGGGTTGGAGGGTGCGCCACAAAGCAAGATTGAATTTGAAGACATATACATGTTATTGTCTAGAATATACTGACTGTTTACGAAATTTTTCAATTTTTTTTTCACCACGCAACCCTTGAGATAAAATATAGTTTAACGTTTGTATCCCCCATGGAAATTTATATACGCAGAATATACTGCAAATTTATTCGATTAATAATTTCAATAATTTTATTAACTGAATATATACGTATTATTCTATTTTTCGTCACTATATATGCGACCGATATATATATATATAGCATATATTTTACATACATAAATTTCCATGGGGGTAATTTGATGTGCGGTTAGATGGGCAAGACGTTCACGCTACGGGTGATGTCATTTTTTTTTTAGATATCGAGCACCAAGACAATCCATTTCTAACAACGGATTAACACAAACTGAACTGATGTAAACGTTTAGGAAAAAAACCTCCCCATCTTGCCGATCGTAAACCATTGTTATGAATGGATAATCCTGCAGTTGTCGATAGGTCCGCTCATGCCCTACTATATGCTGGAATTTCAGTTCAGTAAAAGAGCGACGGTTTTAGAGATTTAGGGCTTTATTTTGTTTTTTTTAAATCATCTGCTCTTGGTTTTTCGCATGCCATTTATACAAATGACATGAATCGACAATATTTAAGCAACTTCTTCAAGTAATCGGCAGGATATGCTTAGTAAATTTTTTTGACACCACAGGCCATCAAAATCAGATGTTCGAATTGGTTTGTATGAAAATTCTGCATAAGATCTTTTTTCATAAAGTTTTCTTAACATTTAAGGTTGAAAAGAAGACTTTTCTAGATAAAACAAATAACCAAGAGTATTAAAAAAAAACGGGTTAAAAAATGTTATCATCGGTAGAAATGGCAAGCGAAAAACCAAAAGCAGGTTATGTGTACCTCGAAAACCGTGGGACTTTTACTAAACTGAAATTCCAGCATACAGTTGACAGGCCATGCTCTGACCTGTCAACAGTTGCAGGATTATCCATTCATAACAGGACACCCTGTATATTCAATATTGAACCGTCAAGGTTTGATGAAAGATTACGAATTTTCGCTGGCGAATGAAGAACATTGCTGACAACCTCAACGTCCGCGAAGTGGCTGGCAACACTCATTATTAATTAATGATAATAATAAATAATCTCGTGGCGTGAAGGTAAATAGGCATTCTTATAAATTACTAAAAATTCCATTCTGAATTGTATACAATCGATATTGTTATATCATCGATAATGTTATACTCTTTCAAGTTGGTAGTAACACCAAAGTTTTTCCTATTTACGTAATAAGAACACAAAAATGCATAAAATTGCCCGTTAATTATATATTTTATGAAAACATTGCATTAAGGGCGGGGTAAAGTATTAAATTTTTTTTTCATTTTTTAAATGAATGCATAATATATCAAGAATATTGTGTTAAAATTGTTATGCAATCGAGAAGTGTTCTCAAACTTATGTGCAATGAACGCTAAGCGACCAAACTCTTCTGCGTTTTTCAAACCGTTTTTCTGAGACTTGTCATATTTGAAGTCCGTGTGCACGATAACTCAAAATCTACTGGACCAATCGCTTTGAAATTTTGCACAGTACTTCTTCACATAATTCACCAGGTATTGTCGAGAGCTTTTTTGTTTTTTTTTTTAATAATTACTAATTTTTCAACAACAAATTAGCTGATTTTTTTTAGCGAAAATCGGGTTTTTGGCTCCCAAGTGCTACGAAAAATCGAAAAATCGAAAAAAAAATCCTCCCGTCATTACCTCGAGAAACATCTCCTTTAACAAATGCATTTTGATTTTTTTGTTTCAAATGATTCTGTTGCGAGTTATGGTGCACACCGCAAATCAACTTTTTTTCGAGGCCCCTCCGGGGTTTAATTTTCATTCGCTCAATTTTGAATATTTTGCAATGCAAATTTAGGAGAATGTTGTTCAACTGTTACTTTATTATATGTAAATTTTTCAATAAAAGAATACTATTCGTTACGCCAAAAAAAAATCTTAAAAACATGCCTTTTTTCGCCGAATTAACTTTACCCCGCCGTTAACAGAATAAATCTATACCGCGGATGCATTTTTTTGAGGTTCATCGAAAACAAACGTTCATGAACCTTCATTTGACTCAACTGGACCGCTCCAACCTCCTTAATGATATTGTTTCAAGAGGTAAAAGACGAATTTGTGCATTTTTTTCTACGCACCCCAATAAACACACACACACACACACGTATATAAATAAATATATATATATATACTATATATATATATATATATATATATATATATATATATATATATATATATATATATATGCGAAGATAGTACGCGAAGAAACGGCGGTAAAGGAGATCGAAGCGAAGACGAGTATCCCACGGCATCTCGCGCGAGATTACAGGCCCAGTAATTAGTATATTGAGCGGTAATTAATATATTGGCCCGGTCGCCTCGAGACCGCGTGCGCGCGCGTAACATGTTATTACGAGGATATGCAAGCTCGTGCGGACCGCAGCTAATGTGTATGAAATCTACACGCATACAGATCCCGTATTTTATATATGCGAAACGGTTCGACTTTCTTTTTTCCTGGCGACAGTGACCCGCTGCTTCGCTTGACACACATATACTACACATGTTTATACGCATAGCCGTGCATACGCTGTATATGCACGGCCAGCCAGCATCCGGTCGTCAATTTCGGGCTCGCGGTGAGAAACCGCGTCGGACGATTTTTTCTCTCCGCCCCCGATTTATTCCTCCTCGTCTATATATATATATATATATATATATATATATATATATTTATATATTTACACACATATGCATAACTCGCTCTTTGCCGCGAGTGCGTATCGAATTTCACGACGAATCTCGGTCATCTTCGCCCCCCGAAAACCTCCGTGACTTTATTATTCGACTTTTCCCGCGATATGCCCCGACTCTGTACCGCCGTCGAGCGAGGACTTGATTTTTCATGCTTGTCCTTTTACGCGTGAATCAGGTGACATCGTTTCGCTTCTATATGAAAAAAAAACAAATTTATTTATTTAAATATTTGTGCGAGGAATGCAATGCGCGGTATACATTGATTCGCCACGAGGCCTCGGTCTCTCGACATTGCTCCGCTTACCTTTTCTTTTGACAACGTGCAAAGGGGGAAGGGACACGCAGAGTTTAGCGGGCAATGAATATTTAGCTTCACCTTGTCGAGTCCGTACTCTCTCGCATCTGTGTATAATCCCGCAACGACGAGTATATTTATTCCCGATCGCCGGGTTTTATATCACTCGTTGCCCGTGAAGGAGGACCCCTCGGCGCTATCAAGCCTATTACATACGTGCACGCGTGTGAGTGCGGGAATATTGGTCGGCTTCGTCCTCAAAGACGTTTATCAACGGCCAACTCCCTGTCGTGTACTTGTTTTTGTTTGTTTACATGCTTTTATTTAACTTGACTTTCTGTGAGATGAAAAACGGAAAATCGATATTTTATCCACTTCCCGGCTACTTGGGGCTTGGAAATTTTGTAAACGCGCATCTCAAAGGTGACAATGCATGAGTCAACTTAAAAAAAACCATAACATTTTTAACTTTTTATGTATAATCAGCGATATCTAATCGTCCATGTACAATCTCACTAATACATACAAATTCGTAGCTGGCTGTGTTTGTATGTGAAAAGTTTACATGCAGCAATTAGTCGTAAGTTCAATCCCAAATGCAGTTTTTATTCTTTTTTTTACAAGCATTCCATGTCCCTAACGTATCAACTCGTAAACTAATGAACTAGTAGTAACAACTAACTAGTAAAATCAATTAAAGGCTAATAAGTAGAAAATAATTTGAATGTAAAAACAAATTTAACAAAAAAGCTTTTATTTAATGTACTGAAAAATAGAAACCAATTTTTTTGTACCAAGTCACCTATATATGACTGCGAATAAAAGCTTGGGGCGCTCAAAATTTAGAGATATAATCTTTAACTTACATCAATCGGCTGACATATCAAGTGTATTCAATTTACTGTAAAACAACCTTAGATTTATTAAATAAAAATCCTCCAACTGACATGAGTATAAACGTGTGATAATATTTTTTTCTCTGCATACTGTTGTGCTAAATTGAATATGGTTGAGGGGAGGGTAGGGTATTGCACTTTTGAAAAATCGATTTTTTTTGTCTTTTCTCATAGTTAAACATTTCAAGAATATAATCCTAAAATTTCAAGTCAATCAGAGCAAAATTCTCGAAGTTATTGACTATTTAGTCCCGCTCCTCTAATACTGTAGATCCGACTTCTCTAAACTTCAAACGCGTTTTTCTCGAAACCACTTTTTCAAAGTCCGTGTTCACTGCCATTTGAAAACTACATGACCAATTTATTTCAAACTTGGCACACACTTTCTACATATAAAATACCTCCCCCCAACGGTTAGTTTGAGTTTTTTTTACATTGAGGGGGTTTTCCACCCCCAAAATGGCGGAATTTTACGTGAAAAATAGCACTTTTCACTTTACAGGACCACAAAAAATTTAGAAATGAAAAAAAAAATATCAAGACCGTTAGGGGGAGGATTTGATGATACTGTGATTAAATTTTAATGCTACTTGATTTTAGATAATTTCTAGCTGACAATGAGATAAAGTGAACACCGCAAATCGTGTTTTTCCAAAGGCGTTCTTGGATAAGCTTTGTCACCGGCTTGTTTGTGGGTATTTTCGCGTGCAAATTTCAGGAAATGTTCTTGAAATGACACTTAACAATGTACAAAAGGTTTCAATAAATTAACTCTATCCATATAGATGAAAAGAATTCGCAAAATAGTGTTTTTTCACGCTGAAACCCCTACCCTCCCCTTAATGAAACTGAATTAAGCAAATTTTATTAAACATTTAAAAAGTTGAGCGCCTCAAGCTTTTATTTATAGTCACATATATGTCACTTGGTAAAAAAATTATTTTTTATAATACATTAAATAAAAGCTTGTTTAAAAAACCATTTTTTTACGTATATTTCTCCTTCTCCCTCACCATCAATTACGATCCGTTACACTTTTAAGCCGTTGATAAATGTTCAAATTTCTTTCGAACATTCCTTGCTGTGGACAATTCAGTAAATGCGGCTTGCAGAAGAAAACAACACTGGCAAAACAAATTCATTTAAATATAATTTATTTAAATCAAATGGGTTTTGTTCTTTCCTCACGGCTTACTGCCATCAAATTTGTTTCGAATAAATATTTTTATTTGTCGGAGCTATTCTTTCTAAATATTAAGTATATTCAAATGAAATAAACACAGATTCGATTCAAATAAATCTCTATTTGCTTACAATATACACTGCGAATCTAATTGTAAGTGTACTATATGCATAGAATATTTCATAAATGCAAAATAAAATGAGATACTCAATTAAGAGTTGTACCACAATGATTTCGTATCATAATTAGTCATACTCTGGCCATCTGAAATAGTTTTAATTGAAGACAATATTTCCTTTACATGTGGAATCGAACCTATAGCCTACCTACCTACCTATAGCTACGCACGCTGCCCCTACGATCCCAAGTGTTTGTAGCATCTTAGTCGCAGATATGGCATGAGAAACCAAATGAATTTCTATAATTATTTATTAAATCACATAAAATATATCAATTAGTTAATATCATTATGATAATTAGAAAGTTTTATCGAATATCATGCTATGGATTTATCAAACATAACCTATATGCGTAACCCCCCCAGGTGCGTGGTTCAGTATAGACAGACCCTTAATTCAATCAAATAGATAAAGCTTTTACTCTACGAAAATGCTAATTAATTTAAATTAAAAAATTAAATAACTACATTGAGTGGATTCAACTAAATGGTTTTTTAAACGGATGAAACCGAATCAGAGATTTGTCAGAAAGAAATAGAATATTTAGTTATTAGACGATATTAAGTAGATATTTATTTGAATGAATAAATACATTTTTAAATAAATCATTCTAATAATGAAACTATTCCAATAGGAAAAATTTGATTTTACGAAAGATCTAGCTAATTTAAATTTTTTTTAAATCAAATAGACACATCTAGTTAAGGGGCCAGTCCACTTTGAAAATTTCAAAAAATCAAAAGCAAGCAAGACTTCAAGAAATCAACAATGATGAGCAACCAGAAGGGATTTTATGCGGTGCAGGAATTGCCGATTGAATTTAGGTAAGAGTTTTTCATAGTATAAACTTCAAACGCGTTTTTCTCGAAGCAACATTTTCAAAATGTAGCTCCCTCGTATCTCTAAAACTAATAAACCGATTCTCTTGACATTTATACCACATATTGTAAACATGATTCGCAACAAGATGATCCTCGATGGTTTTAAAATTTTGATTTTTACTCTTTTTTTTTTGAAAAACTGCGAAAAAACGCGTTTTTTTTTTACTTTTCTCGTTTTTCATCTATCATTTTTTCATTTTTTTTTATAAAACTTTATATCCGAGCGTCATTTTGTAGCTGGTGTCATACTGAATCTAATGGACTTTGATTTTTTTGTTTCAGACAAGCCGTTGCCGAGGAGTGATGGAGCTACCTAACCCACCTATTTTTGAGGTGTTACGTTAAACTATAGTTTTTGTACTTAAAAATGAATCAAATTGTTTCTTAAATGTATTTCAAGACTTTATTCATCAAGCCCAACAACTTTTATATTCATATCTTTTATGAAATCCTTTTATGAAAATAGACTTTTTCCCGTGGCTCCAAAGTGGACTGGCCCCTTAATATCAATAGAATTTTTCTGTCAGTTCGATAAATTACAGCTAGTTAATTCAAATCTAAGAAATTTAAATGAACCCATTTGTTCTCTACTACCTACCACTCAACGTTTTTTACGACCACCTTTTTTTTACTCACCGCTGTTGAATAGCTCTTAAATTCGACGAGTCAATATATTTCGAATAAATCTTCGAAAGAGTAGAATTTTTCGTGAACGCTGATTTTACGATAATCTTCAAATAAAAGAATAATGAACGGGAGTAATTTAGTTAATTTCGATAAATCATTCCGATCGAGTGCATGTCGATTGGTATGCGCTCGAACTCAATCGGGTAGCTGTAGGCAGACTTTGGGAGGAGAAATCCCGAGTTTCCCAGCACTTGCGCGATACATATAGACGTGTATGGATGCGCGCGCGTGTACTATCCCATGTACGCGTACACGGGAGAGTTGCGTTGCGGGAAAAAGTCAATCGCAACTCCGTACGGCAAGTTGGCATGGTATAGGTGTGTGTATATATCGTGACTATACGCGGTCCAACAGCTGTTACGCTACGTATGCTCGCGCCCCGTCGAGCAAGCCGGACCGATCGCCTATCCGAAGGCCCCTCTCTCTCGCTCACTCGTGAAAAGTCGCGGGAATCAAGTTATGCTCATGATCCAACGCGGCGGAGGCGCGGTGTGATCTATCGCGCTCCGATCGAGGGAACCCCGTCGACTCCGTCAACACACACACACACGTGCCATATACGTACGTGCATATTGTACATGTGTGTGTGTGTTCACGAAGCCTTTAAACGGGCCGGGGATTTATCAAGGGCGAGGTGAGCGCCTTCGTATACTTATTTCGCAAGGTGAGAATCGCTAAAGTGTAAATGATTCGGGCGCGTTCCACTCGTGTATACTCGCAGTGTGAGACTATGCAGCGACGACGACGGGAACGGAAAATTATTTTTTTCCATCATTAACAATATTAATGCTTAAGGAGGTTGGAGCGTTAGCCGCAATCCAAGGTTAAATTTAATAAAAAATACATGTTATTGTTTACACTATACTGAGTCTTTACGAATTTTTTGAACTTTTTCCACCACCAAACACCAGAGATAAAAAATAGTTTAACGTATGTAATTTAACGTGCGGTTAGATGGGCAAGACTTTCACACTAAAGGTTATGTAATTTTTATTGCTATTTAGCACCAAGATAAACCATTTCTAACAACGGATTAACGCAAACTGAACCTTTGTGAACATTTAGAAAAAAAAAATCCTCATCTTGCCCATCGTTAACCATGGGCCAATAATCTCGTGACGTAAATATGAATGGGCATAATTATGAATTACTCAAAATTTCATTGTGAATTGTACAAAACATTCGTTGTCGTAGTTTTTTCATAATAATCATCGATAATGTTATGGTTTTTCAAGTGGGTAGTGACACAAAAGTTTTTCTACTTTACGTAATAAAAATGTTGAAATGCATAATTTTGCCCTTTAATTATATATTTTAAAAAATTAGCATATATAGAATAAATCTGTACCTCGTATGCATTTTTTTGAGGTTCATCGAAAACAAAAAATGAATAAACCTTCATTTGACTCAAATGAATCGCTCCAACCTCCTCAAGGTAAACCGACCAGTGAATGGACGCGGACCAATGACTGGACAAAAGCTGATTTATATTAAAAATCAGCAAAGCATGTGAATCGTCGATAAAAACTGGAATCACGATAATTCAGCAAAAAAAATAGCAGCTACTGTTAAAATCGATTTTTCAGTTTAAGGGGTAAGGCCACAGCAGAATTTTCAAAAAATCGATTTTTTTTCTTGCTAAAACGGTGCTTTATCATCATAAGAATAAGTTAGTATTCGATTTATAGCAAGACATTTTTGTACACCGACTTTCAGCGTATAACGTGAACCCACCTCTGGCTCGACCATAGAGTACCTAAAACTTTAAACGCGTTTTTTTAGGCACAACTTTTTTCCAATTGGCGTGACAAATAATTTCAATAGTTTTCACTCGATTTACTTTAAATTCAAAAGTTATATTCCTAATTGCATTTCGCAGAGGAGTACGTACGGAATTTCTGATTAATCGAAAACTTTTCATTTTATGAGCCGTTTTATACGAAAGGCCATAGCCGGGTAAGTAGGGAAAAATTGCCCCCACATTTTTTCCAGCGAAATTTGGAGTATATTCTGAGGTATAAAAAAAAAAAAAAAAATTCTGAAAATTTCATGCCCGTCAACGCAATGGTTTTGGGAAAATGAATTTTTTTTTCAATATCAAAAAAAAATTTTTTCCGGAAACGGTACAGTGGATCGATTTGATTTTTTTTGGTACTTGTTCCGATCAAACGTGTTACGAAATTAAATTATAGAACATCTTGCGAAATATTAAGGTTTGGAAAAAAATAATGTTCCTTGTTTTATTATTTTTTACTATAATCCACTTGGGGTACAATAGCGAACATTTTTTCATATAATCTTTGGGCACCTTATTAGATTATATAATTTTTTCAAAATGATCGGTTTGGTACGCCACAGTGAAAAAAAAAGAAACAGACTTTATTGATTTATTTTAGGTATATATCTATATAACTAAGTTCTATATATAAAATATATCAGTAAAGTGTGTTTCTTTTTTTTCGCTATGGCCTGCCAAGCCGATCATTTAGTCACATATCAGACTTTATTGATATATTTTAGTTATATATCTATATAACTAAAATATATCAATAAAGTGTGTTTCTTTTTTTTTACTGTGGCGTACCAAACCGATTATTTTGAAAAAATGATATAATCTAATAAGGTGCCCAAAGATTATATGAAAAAATTTTCGCTATTGTACCCCAAGTGGATTATAGTAAAAAATAATAAAACAAGGAACATTATTTTTTTCAAACCTCAATCTTTCGCAAGATGTTCTATAATTATATTTCGTAACAAGTTTGATCGGAACAAGTACCAAAAAAAAAATCAAATCGATCCACTGTACCGTTTCCCGAATTTTTTTTGATATTTAAAAAAAATTCATTTTTCTAAAACCATTGCATGAAATTTTCAGAAAATTTGTTTTTTTTATACCTCAGAATATACTCCAAATTTCGCTGGAAAAAATGCGGGGGCAATTTTTCCCTACTTACCCGGCTATGGCCTTTGTCACTGATAATTCATTCAAATACCTACAACTTAATTCAAATACCTACAACTGTTGAATAAAACAATATTTTTTAAATTCCGTACGTACTTCTCTAGGTATTCTAATGTGGATTGATGAGAATTTTTGCTTTTTGTTCTAGGTAAAAAATTGTGGATGCCAAATGTCACGCCGCGGAGCGCCTAAAAAAAGATAACAAAAGAAAATATTAGTAGTCGGCCATTTTGTACATCGAAAAAAATAAATATATTTTTTCTAACATCTTGATATCCGTACTAAATAGATGTGTAATTCATTTTATGAGTGAATCACTTTTTCATACGAAAAAAATTGTTAAATTCGCACATGATTTTATACCCGTTACTGTGGCCTAACCCCTTAATATCGGATTTTGACGCTACACGGAATTTTTCTAGTTTGTGGTACTTGCACACCGCGCAACTTAGTTATGATACGGCTGTGCGCAGTAGGTGTCGAGAACGCGAAAACAATAGTTTTTATAAGTTTTGACCTCAAGTATTACTTTTATTACCTGAGAAAGAACAAATGTTTGATTTTTTGCAAAATTTCGAAATAAATTCGTAATAATAGGTCAGAATTAGACGCTTATTCACTGATGCTGTATTCTAATCTCTTTCCAGTGAATGGACATATGGGCTCTTTTTGGATAATTCTCGAAGTAGAGTCAACAATTTAGCTTATCTGCTGAAAATTGCTGAATTAATTATGGTTAAGATATGACAATTTATATTTCATAAAATGCCATAAAATCAATTCATTGGTTTTTTTTTTGGAAAAACTTAATTTTCTATTTCTCTGTCGAAATAAACTTTGGTAGTTTTTTTTAGAATTAAGATGCATAGAAGCTTTGTGTATTTTCTACGAAATCGTGATAACGAATATAATACTCATATCTATGAGAATATTATCATTATTGTGCAACACAGTGATCACCGAATCGAGCATTTAATAAAAATAAATCGTTTTGCTTGACAGCGTTCGTATACACTACACGTCCATTCAGAGGGGGTTGAGCGTCCATTTACTGGTCATTCCGTTCATTCACTGGCGATTATGTCATTTCGCTACTTTATCAATTCCTTTAATTTTATTTGTTGCAATTACTGCGAATATTTTTCCTACCATCAGAATAATATCTTTTGGCACCCATAGCCATAGAAAATTTCGTTTTGATAATACTTCCATTTTACAGTCTATTTGAGTCCTACAGTTTCGTTATTCGTTCATTCACTGGTCGGTTTACCCTATTTGAGGAGCTGGCGAACAAAACCGGACCTGTCCATGAATTACTTTCTCACAGGAGAGGTCAAAAGTCAAAATAACCAAATAGCTGAGTTCGAATTTTTGAGCTTTAATATATGGAGGCTATAAAAATGTAAGTCTAGACCTGGCTTCAATTTAATGAAAACACAAACTAGCATGTGCTTATTTTTATTTTTACTTTGGACAAGTCCGGTTTCGAATGAAAATGGCGGACAACTCCGCTTTTGAATAGAAATCTTATGGACATATGCGGTTATGAAACTTTCTAAATAAAAGAAAAAAATGTTTAAACCACGTTTTTAAAACGGACTAGAAGGTATAAAATAACCTAGCCCCATACAGATTTAAAACCCAATACAGATTCCTAACCCCATACCGATTATCCTGAAAATTTGTGATTGTGAATTTTTAAGAGCTATGAAAATACTTGTAAGATTTAAAACGAAGAACGCGGGGCGCATGCAATAGGTAATTTATGCATAAATAGTTCACCTAAGGCACTAACAATTTTATTGCACTGCAAATATTATGAACTGGATGTGAATTTTCTCAACGACAGCTACTGCTTACACTCCTTACTATTATCTATGCATGCGCCCCACGTTTTTCGTTTTAAATCTTACAATTATTTTCATAGCTGTTAAAAATTAACAATCACAAATTGTCAGGACAAACGGTATGGGGCCAGGAGAAATTATTTTATACTTTTTAATCTGTTTTAAAAACGTGGTTAAAATTTTATTTTTCATTTAAATTATTTTTTTCTGATTTTTAATCTTGTGTGTCGGACATTTCCATTATTCATCATTTTCACTATTCTTTCCTAATATTATTTTATTTATTAAAAAAAATTATCCTTCACTAAACTATATTTTTTATTTCTTAATTTATTTTTTTCACTGTTTTTTTATTCTCTTTTTTCTCTCTATGACAGACTTGCTTGTCAGTTTATTTGTATGTCATCCAGATCTGGGCTGTGTTCAAAGTTTCAAGTCTCTAGCTCATCCGGCGATTAGTTTAAAATCGATTGCAAAATTTATACCGAACAGACAAACAGAGAAGCAAGAAAGCCAGTTAATAAAAACGTGGTAATAAAACAGATTCGTTGAATTGCATAAAAATTAGTTTTTTATTATCAATTAAATAATCCTACACAAGCTCTGCCATGTCAGGCTCACAACAAGCGCATTCGATGTCATCATCGTCAGCACTGTGGTTATCTGTTACTAATTTTTCATCCGGCCAGCCATGAACATGTCCGTTTCTGCTTGGAAAGGCAGTTTTTAATAAATTTAAAAGTGTTTAGAGCTGGATCTGATGCAAAAAATGTTGGGAGCTAATAAAGGTGTGCGTGAAAAACATGAAAAAAAATATTGGCGGAATATGGACACGTTTGGGTTTGTTCGCCAGCTCCTCATTTGTTTAGTTTTTAAAATTTGTATTGCCTCTCCACGCTCGTACTTTTTATTTACTAATTTATTCCAAAACACCGCAATTTTAATCGCCCGAAATGCCCTTTCCTTCGAATATTTTGGAGCTTCTTAAGGGCGGGGTAAAGTATTAAAATTTTTTTTTCATTTTTTTAAATTTTTACAATGAATGCATAATATATCAAGAATATTGTGTTAAAATTTCAAGTCGATCGGAGTAAAATTGACGAAGTTATGAGTATTTGAGCATCTATTGCTCCATGCCGTTCTCTTCTCTTCTGCGTTTTTCAAACCGTTTTTATGAGACTTGTCATATTTGAAGTCCGTGTGCACGATAACTCAAAATCTACTGGACCAATCGCTTTGAAATTTTGTATATTACTTCTTCCCATAATTCACCAGGTATTGTCGAGAGCTTTTTTATTTTTTTTTAATAATTACTAATTTTTCAACAACAAATTAGCCGATTTTTTTTAGCGAAAATCGGGATTTTGGCTCCCAAGTGCTACGAAAAATCGAAAAATCGAAAAAAAAAAATTCTCCCGTCATTACCTCGAGAAACATCTCCTTTAACAAATGCATTTTGATTTTTTTGTTTCAAATGATTCTGTTGCGAGTTATGGTGCACACCGCAAACCAACTTTTTTTCGAGGCGCCTCCGGGGTTTAATTTTCACTCGCTCAATTTTGAATATTTTGCAATGCAAATTTAGGAGAATGTTGTTCAAATGTTGCTTTATTACATGTAAATTTTTCAATAAACGAACACTATTCGTTACGCCAACAAAAATCTTAAAAACATGCCTTTTTTCGCCGAATTAACTTTACCCCGCCGTTAAAGGGAGAGACACCTATTGATAAGGAATCAATTTGCCGATTTTCATTATTTTTTTTTTTTTTAAGAAAATATTTCATTACTATTTTTGAGGCTTAGGGTATGTTTTATTACTACTTTTGGATGTTACCTGGTATTTTTCAATTTTTATTAATCTTTAAATGTCGCGAAAATCGCGGCACGGTTTTCTAAACTGCATTTTCAAAACTGGCGTGACGTATAGCTAAAAAAACTAATCCACCGATTCTGATGAAATTTGGTGTGAATCTCTCTAACCTTATTATCTAAATCATGATCCTAAATGTTTTTCAAAATAAAAAAAAGTATTTCTTTATTGCGAAATGTACCAATCTTTTTCGGCCAATCCTATCTTTTCGTTTCAAAGCCTACCATTTCATCGATTTTCAACATTTCCAACTTTTTCTTGGTTCATATACTGCCTATAAGTATCAACGAAAGGAAAAATCTTCGCTGTTTTTTTTCGGATTTATCCCGCCCCCGCTACGTGTCACGCCATCTCACAGCATCCGCCGCAACCCGTTTAAAGGACCGTGCCATGCCTCCGCAATTTTTTAACCCAAAAAATAATTTCAAAAATACCGTGTAACACCAAAAAGTAGTAACAAAACATAACCCAAGTTTCAAAAATAAAAAATAAATCGTTCCTCGAAAAAAAAAAATCATGAAAATCAACTATTTTTTCTTCGCCTCATTTTTTTCTCACCCCTTAACCAGCGACCGCATCGTAGAGCGCTCAAAAAAAAAAACACGAATTTCCACGCGCTCGCACCTCGCGTCAACCAATAAATTAACCATCTCTCCCTGTGTGTTATGCGATCGCGATAAAAAAAAAAGTCATCGGCCCTCTTCGTCCCGCGATATCGGTCTAAATACATAGAACGTGTGTGCCCCGTGCGCGAGTTTAGTCGTACACGACTAATACACTCTTGTCGCGCGTACATACGTGTGCGCTCACGTACATTTCGAAACGACTCGAAGGAGCAACCTTTCCTCGCCACGATCTCCCGGGCGCATCATCATCATCATCATCATCATCATCATCATTATCGTGAACCTGTTGGCCGCGTCGATCGTCTCAAAGTTTTGCGCAACCGAGAAGATGATCCAGCTGCTCGCACGTCGTTCCAGTTTCGTTCGTTACGTCGCTCGTTCCTGTTAGAGGGAGAGAGAGAGAGGGGGGCCTCTCCTAGATCGAATTTGACCGCCTCATCGGATATCACTTGAGAGGGAAAACACAATTTCCGTTTTCTCACGCTCGCCGAGTTTCCCCTAATTCGTAGATTTTTCGAACAATCCACGGCAACCATCGAAACGTCGCGAAAAAAAAAATTAATAAAAAAAAAACAAAAACGTCAAGAAGAATCGTCCGCGAGGAAGCGAAAGTAGACGTGCACCCGCGAAAAATGTGGCAATCGCGTCCTCGGTGAGCGAGGACGGGTATCCCCGCCCCCGTAAAAAATTCGCGGCTTTTTGAGGATCGGCGGTGCAGATCGGAACGGCCGATAAGAATACACGGGCCGGCCGCGTTGGTGTGTGACCGAGGGCAATAAAACTCGCGAGCCGTTGCTCCGTTTTAATTGCCTCTTCTCTCCCCATCTCGCTCGCTCCCGTATCGTTTTGTCATATTGGGACGATCGGGTTAATTACCTCGGAAGCCACGTGACACACCGGGCCGAACCATCACCGCGAAGCACCTTTGTATCTTCCTCATAGGGACACGCGTGTAATATAAATCCCTCCTGTGTCTTTGGCCCGCGAGACAGTCGTTAAAATTGCGTCATTTCGCAGCTCGCGCCTATTGCCCCTTCACAGATCTCGTGATTATTATATATTTCGTTGATTGCGTGACGAAAATTAACCGTAAGAAGAAGTAGAAACGTGGTAGTGGACGATGAGGAAAAAGGGGAGAGGGAGAAGAAGAAGAAGAAGAAAAAAACGTCGACTGATCTCATCGCGCGTTGTTTGCTCGCGGATCTACCGATATTTCAATGCACGGCGGTGGAGGAGGAAGATGCGACGTGGAAGGACTATTAGACACGAGAAGCCAGTCGTCGAGGATCTTTACACGGTCCTCTCCTCGTCTCAACGAGCCAAGGTGCCCCGCCATATACAGGGTGTCCCAGAAACTGATGGTAGTCCCTGCAATGGGGGGGGGGGGGGGGGGGGGTTGAGGGTGAAATTCTGAATCGATTGATATAAGCATGTATGGGTCTCGGATCATCGCCTGAATTATTATGAATTTTCAAAGGCGGGCCAATCAGGTGCGCCCTCGTCTCAACGAGCCAAAGCGCCCCGCCATATATAGGATGTCCCAGAAACGGATGCTAGTCACTGAAATGGGGGGTTGAGGGTGAAATTCTGAGTCGATTGATATAAGCATGTATGGGTCTTGGATCAATCCCTGAATTATTATTAATTTTTAAAGGCGGGCGTACCTGATTGGTTCACTTTCAAAAATTCATAATAATTCAGAGGTTCATCTGAGACCCATACATGCTTATATCAATCGACTCAGAATTTCGTCCCCAATCCCCCATTCCAGGAACTACCATCAGTTCTAGGACACCCTGTATATATATATTTGAGCGTATCGGTCTATCCACAGGGTGTTCCATTTTAACCGAAACCAATAGAATATCCTAAAAACGGATAGTCCCCATTGAAATATCCATCAAACCCAAGTTGCGTTGGCACGTCTAGAGAGAACAAATCATATTCAAGTTTGCTGCTCCAGACCGCAAGGTCAAACAAAGGTCACCCTCGCTTTATCGGGTCTGTATTAAAGATAAATTCCAATACAGTGATGACTAAATGTCGACCCGCTCGGCGAAAAATATATCTTACGAAGCACCCGTTGTGTACAGTGTACGTGTGCAATAACGCTCAATATCCCGAATGCTTGACTAACGTTCAATCTTGAATGTTGAACCCGTGTGTCTCCGCGATCGTTGTTGCGCTGGTGTAGCGCGACTGTACCGAAGAGCATACCGGGGGAGAGAGAGAACGACCTCGAGTGGCGTGGCATTGTCGTTTTTAAAAACCATTACCATCGATCAACCCGGTCACCGCGTCGTTCCTCGCCAGCGCAACGCGAGAGAGAGAGAGAGAGAGAGCAGGAGAGAGAGAGAGAGAGAGAGAGAGAGAGAGAGAGAGAGAGAGAGAGAGAGAGAGAGAGAGAGAGAGAGAGAGAGAGAGCGATTTTATACGTGCAATCGCAGGTAGCAAGCTTCGCTGCGGGTGCACGAAAACGTACTTGGGCTATATAAGTGTGTCTGTGTAAATGCATGTACCACCCGATGATCCTACGTAACCGAACGAGATGTCAAACGGCTATCTCACGATCGAGAACTCCGCGCCACTTGTTCCCGATTTCATATAGCCGGGGGAATAAAAGAAGAAAAATTCAACGTACTCCCGTTCTTGGTCGTTTCGTTTCACCCGTTTGCTCAAATTCGTGATACCGGAATGAAGTAAAAAAAAAAAATAAGTCTCGCAACGTCTATTTTGCAACCTCGTGCGGCGGGGTCTCTTTTTCTCGCGCGCCCTGCGCTGGGATTATCGCTACTCGGAGACGGTGCAGCTGCAAATTCCGCATTTACATCGAGAGGCAGAGACGAAAATCTGTCGAATCGCTCGCGGGTCGACTAACTTTTACAGAACCGCGCGAATATCGTTCTCACGCTCCAACGAGAGGGAAAACAAGGCGCGAAAATTCACCCATTTCCTCCGATGTTTGTCCACTTCCCAATCAATTGATTTCCCAAGAGGGGATCAAATCCCAAATGGCTTGGTGGGATGTTGAATAAGTTCTCGCTGCTTTTTTTTCGTGGAAATTAATGCTTTCTTTAAAAAAGTCATTCCTAATGCTTTCGAACGTTTCGAAACTGTTGTGTGGTCAACTCCTGATGATTTTGCAAGATCAGCTAGCGATTGACATGGGTCTTCGTGAATTGATGCCTTCAGTTCAACACGTAAAAATCATTATTTTTTAAGCGTGTAAATCAATCGCTGCATGTTGTTTCCGACAGAGCATGGTCGCCGTAAGTCTCAACGAGAATTATGTCTGCTCCTGCTGCAGATCTTTCTTGAATAAAGTAGTTTAACACTATGAAGATGAAAAGTTGTTTACGCTTTGGTGAAGTGGCGAACACTGAATTACAAGCTTACTTGTAGTACTTCTTTATAGGTGCATTGCCATGTTAAGTCTTCGGCTGCACACTTCCGCCACGAAACTTTGACTGCATATGGGGTCAATCGGACCCCAGATGTTTTTCAGATCGTTGTATTTCGCTAAATATGCATTTTTTTGTATTTTTTTAAGTATGCAAAATGTATTTTTTTAAGAAAAACAAAAATTAAGTGGCCAACCAGTCGTTCAAAGTGGGAGATCCGTTAAAAAATACGTACTTACATGAAAAAGATCATAATTTTTTTTTATTCAAAAAATAAAAAAAATCCTTTGAGGTTTCCAAAGAGTTTGGAGATACGAAAAGAGACAGTGTTGACCGTATTTACAAAAAGTATATTTATTCGGAGGTTTGAATTTAAGCATTTTCGGGATAGTGAAAAATGGAAAAAATCGACTCCTTCGGCAGATTGTTGAAAACGTATATTTTTCGCATTTTTTTTTTTTACTTCAATGACTTATTATTATTCACAACCCTCCTGCATAACGGACAGTTACTTTTAGTTTCATGATCGGCATTCTAAATACGTAGTTTATTATAGTATTGCAAAATAAAAAATAGCTATGAGCATTTTCTATGGTAACTCACTTAAAAGTAGTAATAAGACAAATTTCATAAAACATTTTTTTTTTTTTCAATTTCCCCGCACTACTGCATGACCGGGGTCGACACGACCCCAGTCTCTTTTTCGACCGCTGTCCTCAGTGCACGGGCAGGACGTAGGATCAAGCGCCGCACTGCGGCCGAATAGATTACCCCGTTTTGCGATACAGTCAGCTGAAAAAAAAGTGGGGTCAAAACGACCCAGTGGCAGTCGAAGGGTTAAACTACATGCACGCAGTTCTAGTAACGCCATATGTGGGAAAACAGCGAGTACCGTAAAACGGGACTACTTTGAACAAGTTTTGGAAATTTTTTTGTAAGTGACTTTTTTTTAACATCCTTGATATCCACTTTTCTTGCTCCAATAGAACAGTGTGTCCTTTAACTATCAAATGTATAAGAAAGTCAAGCTCCACCACCCCCTCACAATTTGAGATATACATTTTTTTAAATGTCGAAGTATAGCCCCGAGTGTGGGACTTCTTTGACAGGGCATTGAAATGCAACTTATGTCAAAGATTAAGGGTTACTTTGGAATCATTTTGATAAAACAATGTAATATTTTATGCATTATATATTAAATTGATGAAAAACAACGATTTTTTATAACCAAATTGTCATCGTTATTAAGGCAGCAGAACTCGAACAATTTTCGTCCAGTCGACTTGAAATTTCATTATTTTTCTTTAAATTATTGTTTAATTCCCCCCGTACTTGACTGCTAAAAACAATATAATTAAAAGCTCTTTTGACTATGCATTTTATTCCTTTTTTTTTTAAGAATCCAAAGAAAAGTGTCGAAAATGGGCAGTTACAGTGGTGCCCTCCCTTAAGGAAACATTTTACATGAAAATATCAAGTACATGGGGTGCTATTATAGGCACTTAAGGCGTTACCCCCACTTGTAGCGCAAAAAAAGGCCTTTTTCATGAATTTTTTTAAAGAAAACTACGAAACTTTTTTAATCGATCAATATACCATCTTAAAGAACACATCTTGAAGAACTTTCAGTAATTTTTTTATTGAAAAGTATTACATTGTTTAGTGGCAAATGGCCGTCGATGAAATAATGTTTTTATATACACGGTTTGCGGTGACCAACATTGCGGCGAAGTGGATCATCTGAAAAAACAATGCGGATGCATTTAGTCAAATATAAGTATAAACTAGTCTTTAATCGAAGGATTTTAAAAAATATTTATTTTTCACAAAATGGCGGACAGTCAAAGTTAATGGTTCGATTTTAACAACAAAAAAAACGGCCGTTTTTTGGCTACAAAACGGCCATTATTTTTCGAAAAAAAAATCGAACGATTAAAGACTACATTTTTATGTATTAAATAAGCCTGCAAAATTTCAAGAAGATCGGTTCATTGGTGTTGGAGTAATCTTGGTCACCGACTTCAGAAATGCCATTTTGAGAAAAACGCGTTTAAAGTTTCAATTTCCGGTCGTTTACACAATGGATTCTTCTCTTTCAACGCTCACATCTCAGTCAATTTTGTTCGGATCGACTTGAAATTTTCAGGACATATTCTCAGATAATTATACTTGAAAAAAATGCAATAAAAAAAATCGATTTTTTCAAAATCGCAAGTGGTGGTAACTCCTTAATGAGTCTTATAATTATCATTAAGATAAAAATCAACTTGAGCAACATCACAAGCAACTTTAGCAACATTATAACAAACTTGAACGACAAATTGCTAATCGAGTTTATTCCTCGCATTCGTCGCCCCACAGGATGTCAAATGGGCTCGCTGCGCAGACATTTAAAAACGTATCTTGGCGCTCTGTCAAAGTAGCCCCAAAAACTGTCAAAATTACCCTAAATGTCAAAATAGCCCCGTTTTACGGTACTCATTCAACGTCCTGAAATTTATATTTATCGTGAAAATGTCTCTCTCGTCACTTGAGAATTTATCGACGAAAATTTGAGGTTAAACATGAGGTAAAAGGAGCCATTTTCGTTCCGCGGAATATCCTACTTTGTAGTAACAAGTGCAAACTCAGGGATACGCAGAGACGCTTCGGGACAAGAAGAAGAAGAAGAAGAAAAAAAGCGAAGGGTATCGTACGTGTGTTACAAGTCGTATTACAATAGAGTCTGGGTATAGCCGTTCTACTTAACCGAAAGTACGAGAGTGTGACGAGACGAGGGCGAGAGTGAGAGCGTATAGACGAGAAACGCGATCAGGGATGGGACTCACGTTCCCACATTTACATTCGACCTATTGTCCGTCCGTCTCCGTCGGACTCGTCGCCCCGCTATTGCTATGCGCCATATCGCGGAACAACGCTCTTCTCTCTGCTCATCCTTATTCTCTCTTGGCTCGCGCGCGTTGCACTCACCTTGCTCGTTACATCGCTCTCCCGGCCGCTCTCCTTAAGCGGCGAGGCCTTCGCTCTTGAACTCGCCCGAGTCAGCGTCGTCGTCGTCGTCGTCGTCGTTGTCGTCGTTGTCGCAAAACCGATTCGCTTTCGATGCAATTTTTACACGCACCGACCATTACCGTACGCTCCAGCGATACTACGCGAAAACGCGTTTCTAGTAAAAGTGACGAGGTGAGTGCCTTCTCGTATTATTCCGTATCGTTGATACTCGTTTACTTGGGAACTTTTATCGTCCCGAGAGTGGGCTGAGCATTTTAAGGGGCTACATCTACCGAGAGACCCGAAAAAAATTGCCAAATTCCGATTTTTTTTTCTGAGAAACGATCGATGAAAAAGAAACGCATTTTTTCAACACAAAGGTACATATATTGAGAGCGTTTAAAAAAAATTATCAAAAAATACAGAAAACAACAAAAACATGGCCGCCGGCAGATGACGAAATTTTTTTCGCGACTTTTGACGGTTGACACTCTCCAACGTAAACGGTCCATCCGAAACCTAAAAACCAAACGGGGTAATCAAGTTAACAATAAATACAAATCATTGACGATCGTCGATTTTTTGAATCATTTTTTTAAACAACGTGCTGCCGAATTGAAACTCGAGCTTACAAAATGTATGAAAAAAGTCGTCATTTTTACGTGATTGTAAACAAAATTAAGATCGACTTAAAAATTGTGAGATCGTCAATGATCTTTAAATGTCTCTCATCGTATCTCCCATCAATTTGGAAACGATCCATCAAGTGGTTCTCGAGATATCACGTCCACCGACTTGAAGAAAAAAGATTTTCGAGAAAAACACGTTTAAAGTCCGAAGTACACTGGAACCTCCGTAAACGGAACGTCCACAGATGCAATCGCCCCCCACTACGTGCCGAATATCAATCGGTGCTGCGCATGGTGGGAGAAGCGCCAGGCCCTCGCGTGAGGCTCGAAGCATGCTAGACAATGGTCGTGTTCGTTGGGTCTCATCATTTGGTACGAACAAGTGCGCATGCGCATAATGATGTGCACCGCGCAACTGCGCAATGAAACGAGTCATTTGTTTTGCGCATGACTCGTTTCATTGCGCAGTTGCGCGTTGCGCATCATTATGCGCATGCGCACTTGTTCGTATAAAAATGATGAGACCCAACGAACACGACCAATAAGAGAGTGCTTTGAGGGGTACTGCAATCAGCTACCCCAGCTGCGCAGAGTCCGCTTGAGTGGATGGTGCACGACTTCCCTTTTTTGCAAGTGCGAAGCGGAGCCGATCCCGTCACTGTGCTGACTAAAGAGGTTCCAGTGTATGACGCCGTTGACGCTCGCCCGGCCGACTGTTGGAAGCTGTAGCTCATTCAATTTTAGGAATATTTCAATGAAATTTTCAGGGAATATCGCTAGAAGGTGATACTATCGAATAAAAAAAACTCCACCTAGGTAGATGAAGCTCGTTAGTGAATAGCTTTGGTCAAAGTTTTCATCAAGCAGTCAAGTCGCGAGTCTTCTTCGAAGGGTAAGCGTGACATTTTGAACAAATGATTTTTCTTCATTGCATCATTCAATAGCCCGAGCTCTTGACCTGATTTTTTTTCTTACTGCAAATATCCTATGACAAGGTGGTTTTCGAAAAAGAAACGTTTTTTTTTCTATAGCTTGCTATTTTCGTAATTTTAAAAATTTCAAAAACCATCCGCCACTAGGAGAATTTTATTATTATTATTGTGACCAAAGTGGAATCTTCAAAATATGCATCTCGGACTCGAGATGTGGTGTATCGATCGGATGGTTTCAAAGAATTGAAAAGAATCGGAGATCGAAGCTTCTCGGGATTGAGGTCAAAGACGAATCAGCGGGTAGGTACATTTGGTTTTCGACTCGGGAAGCGCCGAGTTATTATCGTGATAGATACTCGTCGATGGAATTTCAATGTCGTTCTCGCGTGGCATGTGACGCCACGCAGAGTCGTAAATAGATCCCTCTCTCTCTCTCTCTCTCTCTCTCTCTCTCTCTCTCTCTCTCTCTCTCTCTCTCTCTCCCTCTCTCTCTTTCTCTCTCTCTCTCCCCCTTCTCTCAGACGAAAAACCGAAAGACGCGAAGGAAAAAACAAGGCGCGTTTCGCGTTCAAGCCTGGAGGATCCGATGATCCTCCGATCGGAACGCTCATCACGTTACGCTGGTGCGCGCGTGTGATTTCGTGGTACGACTCGTCGTAGGTGTATATAGAGAGGGCGTCTCGCTCGTCCTTCGTACGTGCGCCATTTGGAAGAAAAATTTGTCAGGGTCGATGCGCCCCGAAATCGCGAAATTATCATCGGGCCGCAGCTAGGCAAAAGGCACCATATATCGGATACTTTTGTTTCAAATAGAAAAAAATAAGTAAACAATTGCTAAGACCTTCAAATTTCGTGTTTTATGATTCATATGTCATATAAAACAAGATGTTAATAATTATTTTACGCGTTACATTTAAAAATTTTACTTATATTATGTTTTACAAAAAAAGCCAAAAATCATGATTTTCAAAAAGGTTGCCTATAATCGGATGTTCGATATACCCAAACTCCATTTTTCTTATGTCTGATATAAGGGGACCATTTTTATATAAAATAAAACAAAACGGTTATTGTTTTAACTTTGTAATTATTATCAAATAATTAAGTAAATAAGGTCGGAACATTTTGCCACAAACGGATATCCAATATTAGGCTCGATCAAGTATCCGATATTGAGATTTGTCATGGCGAAATATGAAAAGTAATATTTTTGTACATATTGCTATTTTTGCGGACATTATATATTTATTAAATGAAATAAATGGCATGATTCATCCAAAACAACAAAACGATAAACTTTTTAACACAAAATACTTTTTCACGCCAATGAAAAGTAACATCAGTACACTGTTGTGCCATTTTTATTGCTAAGCAACCAAAAGTTTTGCAGTTGTGATATTTTACAACTAGTTATTAGTGTATTAAATTTAAAAAAAACAGATGTCGCTATGGGAGAACGCCAGGTAGTCCACTATCCGGTATTAACCCTTCGACTGCACACTTTCGCCATGAACCTCTGACTGCATATGGGGTCGATCCGACCCCAGGCGTTTTTCAGATCGTTGTATTTCGGTAAACATGCATATTTTTGTAGAGACGTTTTTTCGTAGTCAATGATCCTTATTTAACGGCCCGAAAATTATTTTTTAACTAACATAAAACATGAATTAAGTGCCCAAACATTGGTTCAAAGTGGGAGATGTGTTGAAAAATACGTACTTGCACGAAAAAGATGATAATTTTTTTTTCAACATAAAAAAAGTCCTTTGAGGTTTCTAAAGAGGAAGGTTTGTAGATACGAAAATAAAGACGGCCGGCCGTCTTTCCAAAAAGTATATTTATTCGGAGGTTTGAATTTGAGCATTATCGGAATAGGGAAAAGTGAAAAAAATCAACTCCTTCGGCAGATAAATTGTTGAAAACGTATATTTTCCGCATTTTTTTTACTTCAAAGACTCATCAGTATTCACATTTAGCGCAATCGACGTATAAGTACATTCGGCGCTCGTTGCACATAGCCCTCCTGCATAACGGACAATTGCTTTTAGTTTTATGATCGGTATTCTACATACATAATTTACTATAGTAGCGCAAAATAAAAAAAACATCTATAAGCATTTTCTATCGTATGTTACTTGCATGTAGTAATATAACATCAAATTTCAGGACAAAAAAAAATGTTTTCACTTTCACCGCACTACTGCATAAACGGGGTCGATTTGACCCCAGGTCCTTTTTCGACAGATGTCCTCAGTATACGGGCAGGATGTAGGATGGGGGCCGAGTGTCCACCTATAGAGTGGGAGTGGGGAAAAATTCGAGCGCCGCACTACGGCCGAATAGATTGCCCCATTTTGCGATACTGTCGGTTAAAAAAAATGGGGTCAAACCGTTTGGTTAACCCTTTGGGGTTAACCCTTTGAAGCATACACTTTTCTTTACGTGCAATTGGCTTGAAATTTTGTATTCGGTGGTTTTCGAGGTCGCTGATTACGAATCTGCACTCAAAATTCGCGAATTCAAGATGGCCGATCCAATATGGCGAACCATAAATGCAAAACGTCGTTTGATGATAGCGAAAGTTGGTAGTCAGGGGTTTTCGGGGTCGCTGATTACAAATCTGCACTCAAAATTCGAGAATTCAAGATGGCGGACCATAAACGCAAAACGTTGTTTGATGAAAGCGAAAGTTGGTACTCGGGGGTTTTCGGGGTCACTGTTGCATGAAATATGCTCCCCCCCCCCCCCCCCAAAATAGATCATCAAATTTGGAAAAAATCCTATCGTTTCTACCATTTACAGTCGCCATATTGGATCCACTATTTTCAATTTGACGTTTTAGACTTCGGGTTCGTATGCAGTGGACCAAAAACCAAGATTTTACCTATTTTTTGGTTATGGTTTGCCTGCTAGATTAGTCAGTCATAATTAGTAATCAGATTTTTTATGTAAAAAGTTCATTTTTTTGCACTTTCGTTATTGATGACACCCGCTACGTGAAAAATAAAAATTTAATAGTCATGTTTTAGTAGTTATTGAAGTCTTAGCAACCTTGAAACGCATTTACAACTGCCGTATTTAATTAAAGAACACTTTTGAATCGTAAAAATCTGAATTGAATTAGGTGTAACATCAATGTTACACTATGCTGCAAAGGGTTAAGCAACTATCCGATATACGGTATACCACCACTATCCTCGCTCGCGCTAACTCACTCGCGGATCTCAAAGGCGAGAAAACATCAATCTTTCGCGTCTTGTTGATTGTACGAAATTTCAATGTTAACACCGAGCAAAAAAAAAGCATTTCAATTCATAACATGAATATTGTTGATTCGAGTACACAAGAAAAATAAAATTTCGTTCGTTGGATCCAGATAAAATTTCTATTGAGTTAATGTTATTTTATTTTTTTCGCCGTATCCGATATTGATTTCCAAGTACATTATTCGTTAAAATATTTATATCTTATTTTGATTGAAAAATATTAAGCAAATGCCTGAATTGGTTAAAAAATTATGCGAAAATAAAAAGTACTTCCGCATTTGGTTGAAAAAATTCAAACAAATCATGGCCAAGCGCCACCGAAATTATAGGTATGAGGAAACCCGTAGTTCTCGTCGTAACCGCTAGAAGCCGCACGCGCGCTCGTTTCTCGTAAGCGTAGCGCGAACCGAAAATCTACTTAAACGCCGGAGAAACTAAAGCGTATCGCTTATCGTAGGAAGGACTCTCGAGCACACATCGTACTGAACTCTGCTCATCACTGTGCATAGACTAACTCACTGGCTGGTTAAGGTTCTGAACCTGAAAAGCAAACACAAAAGGAAACGCCACGGAAGGAAGGGAAACAAACATCAATGAAGGTGCTGGTCAGGTGACCGCAACGATGAAGAAAAAACGCCATCTAAATATGGATGCAAGCAACGCCAAGGGCAAAAAGAAGACGCGAACGGAGGTCCCGGCCCGCACATCTACAACTAGCAGTGTGCCAATTAAGACACACAACCGATATGAGGCGCTCACATCCGACTCAGAGGATGAGAGTGAAATGGATACAGACCCACAGGAAGGAAACAAAACCAAGGACGCAAAAACCAAAGTTATGCCCGTTGTGATCAAGAACGAAGGGCTAACAGAGGAGACTAAAACTAACCTACTAAAGGACGTCAGGACAAAATACAAGGGATCAACGATCCAGTATTCGGCTAAATACATCACCATAAAACCAACAACGAATGATGTAAAAGAAAATCTCAAGGCGAGCCTAGTCGATCAAAAAATCAGCTTCCACACGTATGCAGAGGCTTCAGAACGGACAAAAAAATTTGTCCTGAAAGGACTCCCAAAACTAGATACAGCGGAAATCCAAGAAAATATCCAAGAACAAGGAGTCAAAATATCAAAGATTGCAGCCATGAAACTGGGACCGAACAAACAAAACGACCACACGTTTTATTATGTAGCGGTCAATGCCACAAAGGACGTTGGCCAACTAAGAAGCATCAAGTACATCTGCTCTGTCAGAGTAAGATGGGAGCGTTATAAAAATAAAAGACGCACGACGCAGTGCTACAAGTGTCAAAGCTTCGGGCACGGCACATCACACTGCTTCAACACACCAAGGTGTGTTAAATGCACCAAAGAGCACCTCACTTCGGAGTGCGACAAACCAGAAGGAGCTCCACCCCAGTGTACAAACTGTATGAAGGAACACACAGCCAACTCGGTGGAATGCGAAGTATACCAGCGGCAACTAACCCACATAGACCGAAACAGACAGAAGCGGAGTACAGCGCACCAGAAAACGCCACCAGCAATAGCGACGCCAGGCATCAACCCACAGGACTTCCCGCAGCTTCGAACCAGAATCATGGCAGCGAGAGACAGCAGAGAGGAGAACCTGGAGAGCGCCCAGACGCCTCCAAGCGCGAGACTTTCAGATAATAAGGTAGAAACCGAGCCCTCAACATATGCTAAGGTAACGAAAAACCCGCGACCAAGCGTCCCAAATGAAGACTTTTCCACCTTCTGCGACGTAGTCAAAGAAATCAAACTCTTGCACGACCAATGCGACCTAAAAAAGATGCTTCAAATGCTTAGAGAATTAAATGGGAAAATTCATGACTGCAAAGACCACATATCCAAATGCGAAGCTTTCTATTCAGTCATCCTAAACTATGTATAAGACCAAAAATACAGTAATTAAAAACATAAACATCGCGCATTGGAATGCAAATAGTATCAAACCAAAACTCCCGGAGGTGATGGACTTCGTAGAATTAAATAATATTGACATCATGCTAATAAATGAAACAAAACTAACGGAAAAAACAAAATTCAAAATGCCTGGCTACAAGGTTTATAGGAAGGATAGGCCAAACGGTAGAGCCGCGGGGGGAGTTGCAATTGCCTGCAAAAATGAAATATCATGCTCAGAAATCGATTTCAAAACAGAAACAATAGAATCAATTGGAATCAAATTTGACAACAACCTCGTTTTAGCCTCGGTGTATGTTAAGCCACAAATTAAAATTGACACAAGAGAGATAGATAAAATAATAAGTGCAGCAAACTCAGTACTTCTGATTGGGGATTTCAATGCCAAACACACAAGCTGGAACTGCCCGCAAAACAACGCAAACGGCAGAATACTTTTTAAGTACGCAAACACCAGAGGACTAGCCATCATAGCCCCAGATAATTTCACCCTATATCCGTACAATGATGCTCGCCCTAGCGTTGCAGACTTTGCCATAGCCAAAAACATAAACAAAAGCATTAAAATTGAAGCAATAAACGAGCTAAACTCCGATCACCACCCAGTTATTCTCACCCTCCTCAACACCCAATTTGAGCAGCAACGCAAAGCCTTCCTGAACTATAAAAAAGCTGACTGGCAGAAATTCAAAACATTTATAAATGAAAACATCGAACATAGAGCAGACGCACACTCCAAGGAGGAAATAGAATCAAACACAACAAATCTTACGCAATTAATCATAAATGCTATGGAGCATGCTATCCCGAAATCTAAACCTCAATTCAAATTGCCACCACTGCCAGAGAACATCAGAGCTTGCATTAGGCTGCGCAATAGAGTACGGCGACTCTTTCAGAGCACGGGAGAAGCTAAGCTCAAAGCCCTGCAAAATAAACTTTCAAAACAAATTAAAAAACGAATACAAGAGTACAGCAACAAAAATTGGAACGAAAAACTCAAAAGTCTGCAAATCAGGGACAATTCCTTATGGAAAATGGCGAAAGCCTTTACCAAACCAGCAAACACCTCCCTACCGACCCTCCAAGGGCCACGGGGCCTAGCACTGAGCGATAAAGATAAAGCGGGTGTCTTAGCAGAAAACTTCGAAAGAGTCCACCACCTCACCGAGAACATGGGAAATGATAGACTGAATAGAATAGTATGCGATAGGTACAGAGAACTTGCAAACAGCCACATAGAGCCGAACAGTGTCAAGCGCGCAACAGTCAAAGAAATAGAAAAAGCAATCCAAAATACAAGGCCCAAAAAAGCCCCTGGAGCGGACAGGATTCAAAACATAGTACTAAAAAATTTACCACGAGTAGCACTCCTCCAACTGGCCAGCATATTCAACTCTTGCTTACTACTGTCACACTTCCCGTCGCAATGGAAACACGCGAACATACTAGCATTTCAAAAACCCGGGAAGGATAAACTTTTTCCGCAAAATTATAGACCAATCAGCTTACTCCCAACGCTAAGCAAAATTCTTGAAAAAATCATCCTCAATAGACTCAAAGCACATGAAACAGAAAAAGAGCAGCTAATCCCCGAGCAGTTCGGGTTTAGACAAGGACGTAATACTGTACAACAATTGGCCAGAGTTACGGGCCACATTAGTAAAAACTTCAATCTAAATAAAACAACAGTCATGGTACTCCTGGATATAGAGAAAGCGTTTGACACTGTATGGCACAAAGGCTTAATATACAAAATGCACAGTTTGGAAATACCACTCTACTTAGTAAAAATAATTCAAAGTTACTTGCGCAAGCGAACCTTCACGGTCACAGTAAACGGAGAAGCATCCGCAACACAAACAATAGTCGCAGGAGTCCCGCAAGGCTCGATACTAGGACCAGTATTATTCTTATACTATATCAACGATGTTCCTAAAACCAATAAAACAGACATAGCGCTCTTTGCCGACGACACGGCAGTTTATGCTAGCTCGTGGCGAAAGCAAGTAGCACAAAAAAATGTGCAATATCATGTAAACCTAATTCTAGAGCACTTCAGCAAATGGAAAGTAAAAATTAATGCAAATAAAACGGAACTAATCCACTTTACGCATAAGAGAAAAAGCGAGCCCTATGACCTATTCATGATGGAAAATGTACAAATTGAGCCAAAGCGAAAGGCCAAATACCTCGGGGTGATATTAGATAATAAGTTAAACTTTACCGAGCATGTTAAAGAAGCCAGGAGCAAAGCACAAAAAATTAAAGGTATTCTGTACTATTTACTATGTAAAAAAAGCGTCTTAAGTATTAAAAATAAACTAACATTATATAGAGCCATTATCAAGCCAGTAATGCTGTATGCATCCCCAGTCTGGGGCAACACTGCTGCTTCAAATATTAAAAAACTAGAAATAATACAAAACAAAACACTTAAAATGGCTGTGAACGCAGACTTGAATACACGAAACGTAGATATAAGAAAGCAAGCAAACGTACCTGAACTCATGCAAGAAATCCGGAAGGCCACAAAAAACTTTTATACGGAGCAAATTATAAACCTACCCCTCCTAAGTGATCTAAGCGTACTCGCGAAAGACTCGCTACCGTACAACATCAAGCATAAGCTACCCCAGCATCTTATCATGTACTAAGCATGCACCCTTTGTAAATACTGTACATACCTAGCTCTAAGTAAGTAGATATAAGGCAAAACTAACTCTAAAGAGGTTTTTTCAACTTTTACTCGAATAAAACAAAAATCAACCATGTCGCGCGACATAAGAAAACCAAAAAAACAAAATAAACAAATGACAAATAGTCTAGTAAGCTTGTAAAGCAGGCAGGAATAGACAAAAAAAACCCATGTCTCTCTTACTAAAAACCAATGTAAAGAAACCAAAGGACGAATAAAGAAACTTTAAAACGAACGAAGCGTATCGCTTCTTGGCATGTGGCTAAGATCAAAGTGTAGCATCTGTTATTATCAGTTGAATATCTGATATTCTCTCCATGGATATTCCATTGGATATCTGATATCCTCTCCACTGTTATCGTGGATGATCATTCTAATGCTCACTTTTTATTTAAGATTTAATACAAATGGAAAAACTTACCTCCCATGGCATATTCGTTTCGATGCAGTAAATAAATAATTAATTCTATCGATTATATTTGTGTACGAAATAAAAAATGTTGTAGGAACCGCTTAATTATTTCATCCATAAATCTACGGATTGTATATAGAATGATTTCAATAGAATATCATTTTATTTGAAGGATCATGTAAGGTAAATGTCCCAATTATTGAACAGGTCCCAATTATTGAACACTAACTTGTATTTTTATTATTTCTCATTCACCTGCATGCATTTACTTATTTATAAAAATTTCATTACATATATAGAACTTTTAGCTATCGAAATGTTACCTTACTTGTGCAAAAAAAGGTTTAATTAACAGAGCAAAAAATTATTTAATCAGCAACGGTGACCCGATTTGACGTCTCGTGGTAACTGCTTATCGTTTTGCTAAAACGCGCCGCTTCATGCGTAAGGGCATAAAAAATTCAAAAACTGTCGCATCTCAAAAAGTAAAGGCGTTTCAGGTTCCTCAGAAAATTTCTTACAAACAACAACTTTTATGAAAATTTTTTATTTAATTATTTGTCAAAAAATACGGTGTTCGATCATTGGGACATAGAAAATGCAGTGTGTCCCAATTATTGAACACTCCAATTCTCCAAGATGGCGTCATTAAACCCATCAAAACATCGAGACAGTTAACGTGTGGCAGATCGTGTGAATCGGATTTATTCGAACAGAAACTGTAAATTCCTGAATAAACTTACCTTTATTCTTTTAATAATAACTCTAAGATCGTCGAATATATTTTTTATTTGTATTTTCGTGCAATAAACATAATAAGGAAAGTAAAAAGAGAATATAACCTAAATATAACCTAAAAATACGAACGTACTGTTCAATATTTTTTGCTCTCCGATATTTCAGGGAGCCAAGCTGCGACAAAATCAAACAAAAACAGAACATAAAAATGAGGAAGCTGAAAATAAAAATAAAATAAAGTTCGAGTTGAAAAGCAAAAATAAACCAAATGTGAATAAACCAAAAACCTGTCAAAAGAGACTAAATATATATATTTTTATTTTTACATGATTATCAAAAGATTATTTAAGTGTTTGATTTTGCTTTTATTTCTTAATATTGTACCCAAAATAATATTTTCAAAACGGAAAAAGAATTCTCGAGAGTGTTCAATAACTGGGACATGCCTATTCAATATTAGGGACATAGGCACTTCCAGTGTTTAATAATTTGGACATTTGCATGCTTCACATTATTCTTTTTTTTAATTTGAAATCATTTAAAAATAATTTAAAGGGTGATTTTTTCGAAATTAAAAATATCAAAGTATCATTTGAACCTAAAAGCGATGGTTTTTTCTTGATTTTATATTTTTTTCTCACCAAATTTAATTCCCCAGATCCTTAGCTGTTCAATAATTGGGACATTTACCTTAGATATTCAGAGAACAGAAGAGCTTTTTCGAATAAAATAATATGTTATTCAAATCAATCACATTTTCCAATACTTCATAGTATTGTAACAATCTCATATATCGGTGGCACTCCGCAGCAGCACATTTATTAAGATCAATACCAGCATATTTTTTCGATTCAATTGGTTTTCTTTTCTCACTGTACCAAAAGAAACGCAGAGAGCCTTTGCAAAATAAGCCGAACGAGACGAAAAGTGTGAAAATTGTTGTCCGCAGGGGTAGATAATCGGCGCAATCTCGATGGATATTCCAAGGGGTTCGGAGCGCGGAGTGAATCCGCTGATGCACCGCCGACTGGCTGAATCATCGTGAGTATACGAGGATAATTATAAATGAACGTCGATTGCCGAGACGCGCGCGCGCGCTAAGACGTCAAAGGTGCGTACTACTATCCGCTCCTCTCCGCACGTAATCCCTTAATGCACACACGCCGCGGCCTGCTCACTCGTTATACTCAGCGAGGACTCGCAATCAGAGACTTTGTCGCGCCTCGACGTTATTGCCACACCGCGACCAGCACGCGCGCCTGTGTGTCTGTGATTTATAGATCGTTAGGCAGATTTTTTTCCTCGCCATATCCCGCGAATACGTTGATCGTTATCACCGTTATTATAAAATACGATGTTAATCCGAACAAAGTTCGTTCATTTGTTTTTTCACCATTCCCGGATACTCTCGATTCCCTCGGGTAACGGGTCCATCTTCTCGCCAGTGAAGAACCGTGACATTAGGTGCAGTCGGAGGTGCGAGAAATAAAAAAATAAAATAAAAAAATAAAAACAAAGAAAAAAAAAGAACCGATGCATCCGTTTCCCGAGGTAGCAGCAGGTAGGTATCATAAGTCAGGGGAAACGAAGCCGTCTCTGGCATTTTCAGGACAATGCTCGGGCGCGAGTCTCCTCGTGACGCCTCGTCGCGGTTTATAACCTTGCCGAGAGACGCTAGTCGATCGAGGGTGCACCTATATACACGTACTTTGCAGCACGGACTTTGCAGCGAGATGGAAACGAGATTGCACCGCGGATGGATCACTCCCCCCCCCCTCCCCCTTCCACGAGGTTAGTTTCCTCGCGGATAATTACGCCGCGGGGTGCGATCCGTTCGATAAGGTCCCGCCGAGCGAAGAAGCTCGGCCATTGTCTTTGCCAACTCGGTCAATCGAGATGTCCTTCGATCGGTAGAGAAAGAGAGACACGAAGAGAGATGCTCGATCGGCAGAGTTCTCATGGTTCTCTCGGCGATCCTCGGATCATCATCCGTTCCTTCGATAACATTGGAAAGCCCAACGCAATCGAACTCGTTGTTTGCACTTGTGTCTCTCCTCGAGAACGTTATTATTATTTTGACAACACGATGTAGAGGGGTGGGGGAGGGGGGGTGAGTGCAACGGCCGCGTGCATACACGAGCGTGTGTCACCTCTGGCACTCAAAAGCAGCAGAGTGTCCAACCCTCGTCGCGCGTCTTGTGCGAACCACCATCATTACAATTATTATTCGATCCTCCAATAATCATGTCCCGTACGACGACGACGACGACGACGACGCTCTAACCATAGACGTATACCGTGCCCCCCCCCCCCCCGCCCTAGCGACGTACATAAAGAATAGCTTGGAGGATCACGTTCGTACACGTACACGATGCTTCCTCTCCTCTCTTTTTACCCTCTACCTCTCGCGTCGACATTACTACGAGAATCTTCCCTGGCATCACCAAAAGTGGCCAGGGGGGAGGGACTGCCGGAAACGTTCGCCATCGCACCCGCAACGAATAATTTTCACCTATATATATATATATATATATATATATATATATATATATATATATATATATATATATATATAACCTACATACAATAACAATCACGTGTATGCCTTTTTCAAGTGTTATTTACACGTATATATAGTATAGCACACTCTTCCTTGGTGTAAACGATAAAGGGCTCGTTGCGGCTCGTTCACGCCCGGCCGATAAAGTGTCAGGTACACACGTACGTTGGACACCGCACGCGTACGATATGACGACGCCTGTGTAATTTCATTCAATATACGAAATTGAGGAAAATTGACGGAGAAAGATACCTCGCGTTTATCGCCTTCGGATCATCGAGACTTTGTATCCAACTTTTGTTAACTAACAACGACTATATCCACGCTGGGACGTCCCACGGGTATGCGCGATAAAAACGGATGGTCCAAACGTACGGGAAGACTCTAGCTCGGTCCATTAACTCGAATAGTCGAGAACTGTGAGTTCGTTAAAGCTCCCGATCGCAATTATCCCTGGGATAATCCGCGCTCTACGAGGCATAAATTGACGGTGGAAGGGAGGTGTGCGAAAACGGCAGAGGCGACGGCGTGAGATCACCGATTTATCGAGCGGGGACACGTACACACACGCGGAGCTGCCCTGGAATCCGGAAAGCGGCGCATCGCGTAAATTGCTCGTCTCGATCTTCACGCCGGAGTTGGCGCTGACCGTATCCCATATAACGCGCCTTGCTTACTCACTGACACGCGTGTAGGTATATGATGATAAATAAGGGGGAAAAAAGCGAAGCGTGGGAACGTCGGCAATTCGAGTGTGCTCGGGATCGATGGAAAATTGCATTAATTATATGGAGGATGTAAAAGTTGCATGTACGCCTGGACCAATAACTCGGGTGTATGGAATCTTCCGAATATACGTGTGTCGTGTATAATTGTGACTGCCTCGCGAGTGTGTGTCCCCGAGAGTTTCAATATAGACGCGACTGATAAGGAAAATGTTTCCGGTGCCCCCCCCCCCCCGTGCCAATTTCGTTCATTTTTGGATATGTTGTTTTTCATCGAAATCTAAGCGACACGTATTGGGAGTACTAATAAGGGGTCGTCCATTAAACACGTGAGGTTTTTAGGCCACTTTCTGAGCCCCCCCCCCCGACCACATCACGTGTATTTTTTGTGTTAAGAAATGTCAGACACAACCGATAGGGATTACGGTCTTTGATTGTCAAAAACGAAATAATATACATTGTCAATATATTCAAATGGTATTGTCCTAGGACCATAGGCTCATTTGCGTGTTTTCTACAGTAGCAAGTGGACAAGCCTTTTGTGGATCAGATGTAGGCACTTCACTTTAAGTAGGTGGCCAGTCGAAATTAAATAGAACTAAAAACTGTTGTTTAGGTTACTTTTCAGGCACAACCAGGGGGTTGAAACCTTCTTTCCCCTACCGGTATACAAATGCAGTTCTTTTTGACCGCTTTTTTAGTTCTACCTCTCCCCATGGCGCTAGCAGTTATCTTACAATATTCTTATTGCGCAGGCGCGGGGCCCGCACGGCGTACCGTATTATATACATAGCTCCTGCGCACGCATCAGATTGTGAGAGTATAACTAGCGCTGCGAGTGGCAGAGTGCGACACTAAAAATGCGGTCATTTTGCGTAGCAAAAATTCCAAAAGGTGCCAGCCCCCTGGGCACAACTTGCCTGTTCAATAGCTCACAGCGGATACTCTCCGGTTTACGCAGTTACACACAAAAAATACACGTGATATGTCACTACACCCCCCCCCCCCCCCCAGCGTGATCAATCGTGATGTTATCCAAACCCTCCCTTCCCCTATTTGAGCCTCACGTGATTAATGGACAACCCCTGAGTCTCCGCGGTTTTTTAATTAAAAAAATGGGCATTTATTGTGAAAGATCGGTACTTTACGTTTTATTCAAAGTATTGTCCATCGCCAGCCACTGCCTTTTGCCCAACTTTCTGGCAGCATATGGATACCGCGACGGAATAACGCTTCATCTTTTGAGGCTATCCACAAATCGACGCAATTTTTGTTATCTTCATATGATGTGAAGTGCTGCTCAGACAGGCCGTGCGTCATCGATCGAAATAAATGATAGTCAGAGGGAGCGATGTCTGGTGAACACGGCGGGTGGGGTAAAACTTCCCAATTGAGTGTTTCCAAGTAGGTTTTGACCGGCGCCGCAAAATGTGGACGAGCATTACCATGCAGGAGAATAATTTTTTTGTCGTGTCTGGATTAGGCATGTTTTTCGTTGAGTGCTCCAGAGTCAAGATTTTCAGCCTATTTTAAAGGCCATTGATTCTGTGTCAGCCTCACTTGAGTCTGTTTACTGCTAGAAGTCCTACTATGGGCTCCTAACATGATTTTTCTTTGTTGCTTACCTCCTGCATAGGCCCTTATACTCCTACCTAACCTAGCTGAAGTCGTTGCAGCTCCGCTTTTGATTGCCGTTGGACCTATCGCGCATTTGGTTGTTTCGACGAAACGAGGGTGGGGATGGTCGCATTCGAAGGAGCGGGTCTGATAGTTTTCAGTAACCATCATGCGTTGGACTAGGTACTAGGTTTCGACTAGGTTGGACTAGGTTTCGCATTCGCTTTAAACTTGCCCCAGCAGCTCCAGCAACTCTCCAAAGGGGAAGAAATGGATCTTGGGCAAACAGTTACAATACTTTTGATAGGAATTGCCCTCACGTATGCATGTATACGCGGATCCCTGTAGCAGGCACGCATGCATACGTATAGGTACTAGTATACGTGTGTTGGTGTATGCTTAGGCGTGTAATGTGTAAATTATCAGATAGGAATGTGGCCAGCGTGTCATCTCCACAACGTGCCATGTAAATGAAACGATTTTTGGAGTCGTTATTTTTCGTTAAAAGCTCGGTAACTTGGCTTGAAATTTTACCAGTGTACTGGGATGTAGTTTTACCTGATTATAGACAAAAATCAGTTGTTAAATGTTCGGATTCGTGAAAGGAATATCTTAAAATATTTGAATGAAACCAATTCGAGAGTAACCCGAGTAGAAATCCTGCTCCCACTACAAAAACGACTTGATCGGGCATCATGATTTCTTTTTAATGCTTTGATCAGGATTTTTTATTTAGCCGTGATCATTTATGTGACACTTTTTCTGATTTCGGTCTAATCAAGGTAAAATATGAAGGCTTGATCTGCGAAAAAAATCGAGGCCTGATCAGCATACAAAACCAAACATTGATCACGGTAGAAAATAAAGGCCTGATCAGTACAAAAAATATAAGCCTCGTCGGGACTTAATTTTTCAAGGATTAATTAAGGTGAAACATCATCGCCTTGTCAGGTCATGATGGAATGAACCTCTGCTGAGGATGTACTATTTATTACTGAAATAAAAAATACCACGTATACCCAAAATTAGAAAAAGGTACATAATTACAAATAATTTTGATCCTTTATTTTCTAAACTAAATAAAAATCTTAGTTTATCACATAGATTTTTCTTATCACTTTAGTTTATCACATATGTTTTGTATGTGGGCAATAAATAAAACTTTGTTTTGTATTTTTTATATAGAAAAAAAAGCGAAATCAACTTTGATATTTTCCACACAAAACTGAGGGAACTTTGAAAACAAGGGAAAAAACTCAGAAATGAAGTTAAATGAAGCTTATAAAGTTTTTATGGGCAGAGCTTTTTAGGGAACATCACATTGTTCCTTCTGTTGCTGGTTCTTCTGCACCCCTCGACAATTGTCCCAGTCTTTTGCGCAATTGAAGACTGTCCCAACGGCTTGTCCGATTTGTTTCGAAAGAACGTCAATGCCATGTTCTTTACATATCGAGATAACAGCCGCTGAAAAATTCGAAAATATGTGTCCCACTTAAGATTCAATGTCTACATATACAACCTCGGCCAAAAGTATAGTTTTGGCGAAGATTGTATATCTATATGACGTATGCACTATATATATATATATATATAGAAAAGGGGTAGCGGTAGCGGTAGCGGTAGCGGTAGCGGTAACTTTCCTCTTCGAGTGGTTGAACAATTTGGTGCGTGTTCCGGATCTTTTGAATGTATCATAAAATAAATATTTTGACCAATTCATATCTAATTTGGCGTATGATTAATTTATAGTCTTAGATCAAATCTAATTTATACTCATAGATTTAATGCAAAGTACCACGTGACATATGAGTGCGATAGTCGACATTTTCAAAATGCGATTTCTCAAGGACGTCACATTTTCAACGTAAAATGAAGGCATGAATTCTAAAGAGACTGATGTTCGATTTTTCATTGCAAACTTAACCGCCGCAGAGAGAACGGATTTCGAAAATTTATACGATTATGTCGATCTTCTACATGTCCTTAAAAATTGTAAACGTCATAGAAAAAAAATAATTTTTATACTAACCTGCTGTTGCATTAGTCCTTTTTTTCCTTCAGCCATTCCCGCATACGCAGTCGGTGCGCAATTTTCTTCCGCTTTTCTTTTTCCATCTCAAATTTACTTTGTAGACGTTATACGTGAAAATGTATAAACTGATTAAATTCGCACACACTTTCTCGTGTTTTTCTAGCATTTGACCAGATAAGATTAGGCACGTTTCTAGCGCCAAACTGTATAAGTCCAGTTAAGGTAAATGTCCCAATTATTGAACAGCTAAGGATCTGGGGGATTAAATCCGGTGAGAAAAAAATATAAAATCAAGAAAAAACTATCGCTTTCAGGTTCAAATGATACTTTGATATTTTTAATTTCGAAAAATCATCATTTAAATTATTTTTAAATGATTTCAAATGAAAAAAAAAGAATAATGTGAAGCATGCAAATGTCCCAATTATTGAATACTGGAAGTGCCTATGTCCTTAATATTGAACAGGCATGTCCCAGTTGATAAACACTCTCGAGAATTCTTTTTTCATTCTGAAAATATTATTTTGGGTACAATATTAACAAATAAAAGCAAAATCAAACACTTAAATAATCTTTTGTTAATCATGTAAAAATAAAAAATATATATTTAGTCTCTTTTGACAGGTTTTTGGTTCATTCACATTCGGTTTATTTTTGCTTTTCAACTCGAACTATATTTTATTTTTATTTTCAGCTTCCTCGTTTTTATGTTCTGTTTTTGTTTGATTTTTTCGCAGCTTGGCTCCCTGAAATATCGGAGAGCAAAAAATATTGAACAGTACATTCGTATTTTTAGGTTACATTTAGGTTATATTCTCTTTTTACTTTCCTTTGTATGTTTATTGAACGAAAATACAAATAAAAAATATATTTGACGATCTTAGAGTTATTATTAAAAGAATAAAGGTAAGTTTATTCAGGAACTTACAGTTTCTGTTCGAATAAATCCAATTCCCACGATCTGTCACACGTTAACTGTCTCGATGTTTTGATGGGTTTAATGACGCCATCTTGGAGAATTCGAGTGTTCAATAATTGGGACACTCTGCATTTTCTACGTCCCAATGATCGAACACCGTATTTTTTAACAAATAATTAATTAAATTTTTTTTTAAATTGTTATTTGTAAGAAATTTTCTAAGGATTGTGAAACGCCTTTACTTTTTGAGATGCGACAGTTTTTGAATTTTTTATGCCCTTACGCATGAAGCGGCGCGTCTTAGCAAAACGATAAGCAGTTACCACGAGATGTCAAATCGGGTCACCGTTGCTGATTAAATAATTTTTTGCTCTATTAATTAAACCTTTTTTTGCACAAGTAAGGTAACATTTCGATAGCTAAAAGTTCTATATATGTAATGAAATTTTTATAAATAAGTAAATGCATGCAGGTGCTTATTTTTATAAATAAGTAAATGCATGCTAGTTGGGTCAGGCGAATTCAAGTGAGCCGTAAGTCCAGTTGGTTGACCATCGCCTGAAGCCAGCTCAATCAGGCAACTGGAGGAAACAGTACGTTCAGTTGCGCGACTATCACCTGACACCAACTGGATCAGACAAATTGAGGCATACCTTAAGTAAGGCGTCTGTACTACAACGTGATCAGACCGGGATCGAATATCAGGCCAGCCTGACAATGTTTCTACTCGGGAATGCTTATAGCGAATAATAAACAAAACCGCGTAATATCTTAATTAGAAATATGCGAAAGTGCAAAAATCACTCTGAGGGTGTCCAACTATGAGGGCGGATTTCAAACCGTGAAACGGATTTCCGATGATAAAAAATATTGGGAGTACATATGTCTCCGCCGTTTAACAAAAAATGGCCCCACTAGGAGGTAATGGTTGGAATTGTCAGATGTAAAACGTCATATCCTAAGGTTGGTTATCTGGCAAGACCATAACGTCGAAATATTAGCGATTTTGTATCAGCATGACATAATTTTTTCGTGCGAAAATGTCGAGTTTTGAGCCGAATAAGCGTAATTTGCGGGAACTTTCGGTTTACTTCTTTAATTTGAAGAAATCTAGAGCTGAGGCGCATCGATTGCTTGTAGAAGCGTATGGTGAGGCGGCTTTAAATGAGAGAAGTTGTCGTGAGTGGTTTCAAAAGTTCAAGAACGGTGAGTTTGACGTCGAAGACAAACAACGTAGCGGAAGGCCGAAAGTGTACAAAGACGCGGAATTGGAAGCATTATTGGAGGGAGATTCGTGCCAAACGCAAGAAGAACTTGCACTTACATTGGGAGTGACTCATCAAGCAATTTCACATCGTTTAAAATCGTTGGGAATGATTGAAAAGCAAAGAAATTGGGTTCCATATGACCTGAAGCCGAGAAGCTTTTAACGCTGATTTTGCACATGTGAAATGCTGCTTGCCAGGCATAAGCGAAAGGGTTTTTTGCATCATATAGTCACTGGTGATGAAAAATGGATCCCCTACGATAACTTAAAGAAGAGGAAATCATGGGGACCATCTGAACATGCTTCAACATCGATAGCCAACCCGAATATTCACGGAAAAAAATTATCTTGTGTATTTGGTGGGAGCAGTCTGGTGTCGTGTACTATGAGTTGCTCAAACCGAACGAAACCATTACTGGGGCTCTCTACCGAACACAATTGATCAGGTTTTCAGCCTGCTTCGCCCCTCCAGATTTTCACAGTAGTGGGAGATAAAGGCAGTAAAGTAGCTTCGTATTCAATACAAAATGAGCTCCCCCAAGTCGAAATTTTCAGCCTATTTTGCCCCTCCAGATCCTCACAGTGGTAGGAGATAAAGGCAGTAAAGTAGCTTCGTATTCAATATAAAATGAGCTCCTACTTAGGGCCTAGAACAGGAACGAACTTCCCTTTTCGCCACTTGCAGGCGTTAAGGAGGACTTCGATTGGCACACGTATACACGCACACGCGTACACTTTATTACGCATATACAGATACGTATGCCTGAATACGCGCACGCGTAGACACACGTATATACTCGTACATCCCAGTACACTGGTAAAATTTCAAGCCAAGTTACCGAGCTTTTAACGAAAAATAACGAATCTAAAAATCGTTTCATTTACTCGGGAAGCGCCGAGTAAATGAAACGATTTTTAGATTCGTATTCGTATTCGATTGTATATACTTAGATACAATTATATAAAAATGATATAAAATCATATATATATATATATATATATATAGGTTTTTATATAATTGTATATAACTCTATACATTCGTATATATAATCCGATATAAATGTACTACTTCATATATATACTGTTGTAACTACTTTGATGGAAGTTGTACTATGTATAACTTCCATCAAATTTGATTTGATAAAATTATACATGGTTCTGTATTTAATGATATATGGAGATATTATTTTTATACGGAGTTTATATAATTAGATATAATATCATATACAGTTATATATAATTCAATATAGTGCTGTTATTAGATATATATTATATATATACGTGAAACTTTTATTTATAGTTCATATAATTAAATATAATATTATATTCAGTTATATATAATTCAATATAGTGTTGTATATAATTATATATATACGTGAAAATTTTATTTACGGTATATAAAATTGTATATGACTGTATATGAGTACTTTTATTTTCTTTTGAAATACATTTAATTGTATATATCTTTATATGGTTTCATATATGATTAGATATAGAAAAAGTTTTATTTGGTTTTATTCGGGTATAGACGCAGGTAAATCAAAAGATTGTTTATTAAAAGTTAACAAATTATGTATTGATGCAATATATTTACCAAATTTGATTACAATTATTGGGTTTCTTGCAGAGATCATTTTCAATTCTGATCACTTGATTAATATTAGTTGTTTCTTGATATTTTACTAACAAAGTGTCATCGCTTTCTTCGACTGGTATAATATGTGTCACAATAGCTTTTTTTTCTACATGACAAAATATATCAACGTATTTTACATTGAAACGTAGAATTATAAAATATAAACCCGAGTAAAATGAATATATATAAACATATATAATTATATATTAATTGATCATATACAATTGTATACAAAAATTGGCCCGATAGAATTTTATATATTTGTATATAAACGTATAAATTGTATATTGTATCGGCCGATAAAATTTTCTATGTATTCATATACTATCGTACATAACTGTATATTAGTATATACAATTGTATACTTTTATATACAAATATATAAAATTCACGCTGGCCACATTCTTATCTGATAATTTACACATTAAATAACTCTGGATGCCTGATACAAACTGCTTACGCGTGTGAACAAAATCTAAAGTTTCCGAAACGACAAATGAAACGGCGGGTCACCGAATGTTTAAAGAATCCATTAATGATCAATGTTGGAAAAACGTGACTAGCAGAAGAGTTTTCGTAACTGCGATGTTCAGAAAAAATGTTAAAATGATTAAATCTACTAAATTCACGCGAAATTTTTTATTCCATTTTACCGTTTGGTATCATAATTCATGGTAACTTATTTTTTATTAAGCACCACTGTAATTTACCGATGATTCAGAACGCTCTGCTTATGCCCCCATAAAATACGGCCCTCCGCGAAAGGAATACTTAATTAGCGATATACGAAATTGCAAAAGTCACTCCGAGGGTGCCCAACTCTGACGGCGAATGTCTCTCCTTAAAACTGTTTTTCCGCCCCAAAAAAATACTCGTCTCTTAGATTTCCACGAAAAATGACACATCCAAAAATGAACGAAATCGCAGACGGAAACATCAGAATCGGTTTTTTCCTTGTGAGCCTTTTTTTGCCGCCTCGCTCTTTTCGATCGTACAAATCGATAAACACATTGAAATTCACCAATTATCGTTTGCATCCGAAAATCGCGTGGGATGCGATAATGCCGCGCAAGGACTTTTGAGATAATCAATAATCGTTACGTTCGATCGAGCTCGCTCGGCTGAGTATTAAAAAAAAAAAAAACACACAAAACGACGAAAACAGAAGAAAAAAAACCTGACTACATATATTTCGTGGCACACAAGACGCGTCCTTTCCCGTATGGACAAATTGTAGGAAGGGAAAAAAAAAGAAATTGATTATCAAGGACCTCGGAATATCGTGGACGTCGACGAGCGAGCGAGCGCGCGTCATGAGTCAAGATATCCTCCGGGTTTCAGCGTGCCGGGTCAGGGGTCGGTTGCATCCGCGCTCCTATATACTCCGATCAAACACGCGAGAGGAAAAGACAGAGGGGGGGCGGGCAGGCAGACGAAGGATCTTGTACCTGTTCGTCCATCCTCGAGAACTCGCGTTATCCTTGATATTAGAATGGTCCGGCGATGCGCCGCCGCCGCATCTCGCACAATGACCGTTATACACGTTATACGTAATCCATCCTTAATACGGTGTACGAGCATCCCCCACATGCATGCATGCATCAATTTACGTAGACGGAATCCTTCACGGAGATTCGTATCGTTTTTACGAACTTGCGAACGCTTTCCTCTCCGCGTATATCGCGGTGTCAATGTATACGGAGGTTGACTCACGTGTGTGCGTGTGTGTACCCGTCGTTCTCGCGCCTTCCAACGATCTCGATCCTCACCGAGGATCAGCACGCGATCGCGCTTACGACATTTGCTTTATTACAGTCGCCATACGAATTCCCCGTGAATGCCTCTCAAACTACTACACGTGTCTCGCTCCCGTTGCTTCGTTTTTTCTTTTTCTTTTTTTTTTCGTTTTTTTCTTCTTCTTTTCTCGACGAAATAATCGGCGCAAAAAACAACATTATACGTAATAATAATGAAGTGTAGATAAATAAAATGAAATAAAAAAAAAAGCTTCCAATCGTCCGCGCGGCACAAATGAATTTTGTGCACGAAATTGATGAGCTCTCGCGCAACGATGTTGCATAACGCGCGCGAGCGCGAATCTTCCGACGATGTTTGTATTTCGGTGCTTTTTTGTTTGGGTTTGTTTGATTTTACTTTCATCCGACGCTTCGCGGTCGCGTTATTTTTATCGGGCTCGATCATTCATAGGTATATCGATGACGAATGGGCCGGTGTTGCCAGTCGGTAAATAACCCAGGTAGAAATTGTGTTTGGAATCCTATAGGATTCCCCTACTTCTCCCTACTCCCTGATAGGGATCCAACGGGACACCCCATTGGATCCCTATCAGGAAGCGTCACGCTCGTACATTGGATTCCAAGAGGGACTCCCCATCGGGATCCAAAAGGGATTCCCATCGGGATCCAAACGGATTCCATAGGGATTCCATAGGGATTCCCTATTAGGATCCAATAGGGATTTCCCATCGGAATCCAATGTAAGAATCTTAAAGCTTCCCCACAGTATTGAACGGAATCCGATACGATGCTTGATCGATCATATCGCATTCTGTAAGCCCAAAATGCTACAAAAAATAAAAGCATCGATACACTAAAGAGATCAATTTATTGTTTACAAAGGAGTACATATCGAATACCACAATATACTTATTTATTTATTTTTTTAAATTGTTTACCCATACTGAATATTTATAGTGCTTTGTATAGTATTCTTCGAATACTTATATCTTATATCTATATCCTCGAGTACTTTTTATACTTTATGAACTTTTTAAAAATACTTTAAATACTTCTTATGCTGTAACGTAGTTTTTATACACTTTTTATACTATTATTAAGCAAAAATACTTGTGCAGTTATGGGCGGAATATTCTTTGAATACTTTTCATATTATATAAAATTTAAACACTTTAATAAGGTTGATGCTTGCATCATTAGAATGTAACAAACATTAATGCGTGTTTGGAGTAAATAAATTTTACGATCGCGATTGCGCAGTAACTCGATCGTCGCGCGCTTTTCAACGACGATACGAATATATATGTACCCTGCGCCGCTTATGTTCTATCGCCCGACGTCTTTCTTTTGTCGCAAGTGATTTTCTGAATCCTTATTGGATCCCGATAGGGAATTCCTATTGGCTCCCGACAAGGAATCCCTGTTAGATCCCGATGGGGAATCCCTATTGGATCCCGATGAAAAATCCACCGGGTCGGGTGGAAATTGATGTTACGGGCTACAAACTTAAGCGAATGTGTAATAGATATCATGTTTATAAAAATATGATTTCATACTTACATTTAATTTTCTTTTAAAACCTCATTTAAGCCGCTCTAACAAAACTCCACACCCACAGCGATAAACCGCAGACGCAATCGTAACCCGATTGCCGTCACGTCCAAAACAAATTTTTATGCACACAAGTATTAAAAATTCAAAAAGTGTGCATATTAAAATTTATAACAAGCTTTTTTATTCGTATAAAAAATACTAGCCCATAACAAACTATAAATATACAATATGGGTAAGCACTAAAGTAAAGAAGTTACTAAAGAATATAATTATATATTGTATTATTCGATATCCTAACAAATTCCTAGAAACACGTTGGTGCATCTTGAAACTCCTAAGCAAATCTGTGCACGGGACCATCAAAGAATAATTTTTTACAGAGCGTCGCGAAATCCTATTTTATATAATTTCTAGTAAAAAATTCTCAAACCACGTTAATCTGGAAACAGCCCAGGATCCATTTGGATTCCAATGTGGTCTCCCTACCTGGGGTGTCCATATCAAATCCCCATAAGGATCTGGTAGAACCTGGGGAATCCCCAACAAATCTATTTGGATTCCAGTGTGGACTCCTTACTTGGGGCGTCCCTATCAAATCCCCATAGGGATCTGGTAGGATCTGGGGAGTCCCCAAAAAATTTCTGCATGGGAAGCGGCGAATAAAGTGGCTATTCGTGCGGCCAAATTGCCAGGCTCAATGGAGAGTATACGGGCAATTGTTTGCTTGAAACATTTATCGATACGTTCGCGTAAAAAACGATATTTCGATTGAATTTCCTCCGGAAGTGTGCACGTACAAGTGGGAAATAAGAAATATCTTGTTAAGGGGTTACCCCCACTTGCGATTTTGAAAAAATCGATTTTTTTATTGCATTTTTTTGAAGTATAAGTATCTGAGAATATGTCCGGAAAATTTCAAGTCGATCCGAACAAAATTGACTGAGATATGAGCGTTGAAAAAGAAGAATCCGTTGTGTAAACGACCGGAAATTGAAACTTTAAACGCGTTTTTTTCTCAAAATGGCATTTCTGAAGTCGGTGACCAAGATTACTCGAACACTAATGAACCGATCTTCGTGAAATTTTGCAGGCTTATTTAATACATAAAAATGTAGTCTTTAATCGTTCGATTTTTTTTCCGAAAAAAATGGCCGTTTCGTAGCCAAAAAACGGCCGTTTTTTTTCGTTAAAATCGAACCATTAACTTTGACTGTCCGCCATTTTGTGAAAAATGAATATTTTTTAAAATCCTTCGATTAAAGACTAGTTTATACTTATATTTAACTAAATCAATCCGCATTTTTTTTTTCAGATGATCCACTTCGCCGCAATGTTGGTCACCGCAAACCGTGTATATAAAAACATTATTTCATTGACGGCCATTTGCCACTAAACAATGTAATATTGCCACATAAACAAAGTAATGTAAAAAAAATTACTGAAAGTTCTCCAAGATGTGTTCTTTAAGATGGTATATTGATCGATTAAAAAAGTTTTGTCGTTTTCTTTAAAAAATTCATGAAAAAGGCCTTTTTTGCGCTACAAATGGGGGTAACGCCTTAAGGCCTTAGGCCACTCAAGAGGCCGAAATAATAGGCTTTTTGGGTATTTTTTTTTTTTCAGAAAAAACTACAAAATAAATCGAGATTACAAAAAAGGGTGTTTATCATACATATCAGTGACTGTATACAATAATTTTTTTGAAGCGATTAATTTCAAAATGGCGGCTGTGTAGCGTTTATCTCAAAACTGAATTTTTCAAGTTGGCCGGAAACATAACTCAGACAATTTTCAACCGATTCACTTGAAATGTTGAATATATCTTGAAAAATACATTGTCTATGGAAGTACGTAGGAATTTTTTTTATATTGCATAGTTAATTTGTTATTAACAATTATCTGACGATTTTTTAGGCAAATTTTTGGAAAGCGAAACGTTTTGTCAGATAATTGCTTCATTTCATAAGGATCGGTTCAGTAGTTTCGAAGATTTTATCAACAAGCCGTTGAAAAACGTTGTTTCGATAAAAACGGGTTTGAAGCGTGTGTGTGGGTTACATAAATAATTTTTTTTTTTAAATGTATTTCGGCAGTGTATTGATTAAGCGGAAAGGCCACAGTAGAATTTTCAAAAAATCTTTTTTTCGTTACAACGGTGCTTTGTCATAATAAGAATAAATTAGTATTCGATTTATAGCAAGACATTTTGTGTTTCGCCGACTTTGAGCGTATAACGTAAGCCCACCTCTGGCACGGCCATAGAGTATCTAAACCTTTAAGCGCGTTTTTCTCGAAACAGCTTTTTTAAATTGCCGTGACAAAGAACTTCAAAAATTTGCACTCGATTTACTTCAAATTTAAAACTTATGTTCATAATTGCATTTCGCAGAGAAGTACGTACAGAATTTCTGATTAAGGGGCCAGTCCACTTTGGAGCCACGACAAAAGGCTATTTTTTTGAGGATTTTATAAAAAACGCGTTTAAAAAACGCGTTTGAAGTTTATACTATGAAAAACTCTTACCTAAACTCAATCGGTAATTCCTACACCGTCCAAAATCCCTTCTGATTGCTCATCATCGTCGATTTCTTCAAGTCTTGCTTGCTTTCGATTTTTCGAAATTTTCAAAATGGTCTGGCCCCTTAATCGAAAACGTTTCATTTTATGAGCAGTTTTATTCGAAATTTTTCACTGAAAATTCATTCAAATACCTACAACTCAATGCAAATACCTACTATTGAACTTTTGTATAAAACAATATTTCTTCAATTCTGTACGTACTTCTCCAGGTATTCTAATGTAGATTGACGAGAATTTTTGTTTTTTGTTCTAGGTAAAAAATTGTGGATGCTAAATGTCACGCCGCGGAGCGCCTAGAAAAAAGATAACTAAAGAACATATTAGTAGTCGGCGATTTTGTACATTGAAAAAAAAATACATTTTCTAACAGCTTGATATTCATACTAAATAGATGTGTAATTAATTTTATGAGTGAATCACTCCCAAATAAGGTTTTACAATCGGCACAGCAATGTGCCGATTGTACTATGGTAATCCGTACACCCAGTAATGCCAGTAATCTGGCAACCCACGACTGGTTGCCAGAGAAAAAACGATGGCGCGGTAATGGCTATGTAAACGGGCCAGATCCGCACCATGCATGGTTGTTAATGGTAAACCATGAATGGCTGCCAAGAATTGGCCAAATATCATATGCCCATATTGGCCCAGCAACGGCTGCTGGATCTTCGGCCGGAAATGAAAAACAAAAATTTTACAAATTATGAGTATAAAAATTCTAGTAGTATCCTTTTTGTTTTCTTATGCTTTATTTATTTCCATGTACATAGAATAATTGCATTAAAAACGCTTTCTGCATTGTTCAAGTTTTTACCTATCATCGGGATCAAACCTACGTCTTTCGTTCTAGTGTCGAGCGCCCTACCCACTTACCCATCCTAACACTTACAGAATCCATCGTTTATTGATTCCTCACTTTTATGCCGATAATTTTATTCGTGACATTAAAGTTTACCGACAATTTTTTTGGTCCATTTAGGCTGTGAAAATAACTCGCTCGTTTTGGGTGAAGTTCCGAAAACATACTCTTCTGATCGAGCTGAAATTTTGCACCGAAATTCCTCTCATTATCCTAAGAGAAATCCTTAACGGATTTTTGACGACTAGCAATAGTTTTCGATATATGGCATTGTAAAGTTTATTGTTTCACGCCATGTGGGATGGGTTTGTTTGGGTTTATTTAGTATAGTAGAAGCGCAGTACAATAAATAACTTTCAATATACGATATATCGAAAACTATCGCTAGTCGCCAATATCCTTTTAAAGGTTCTCTTAAAATATGGAAACGAAGGTCTGCGCAAAATTTCAGCTTCATCAGTGGGATATGCTTTCCGAAACCTTATCCCTTGTTTTTACGTATTACAGTTTAACGACCTGCATTTGCAAAACGCCCGAAAACAAACCATCAATGGCTGGCATAGATCTGGCAAGCCGTTCATCCGCCTGCGATACCCCAATGCTGGTCGACGAATTATCGGCCGATTATCAGCAAACCGTTGAATGGCTGAATGCTTGCATTTTTGTAACGGCAGGCGACCCTATATGGGCTTTTTATGCGAAAAAAATTGTTCGCACATGATACCCGTTACTGTGGCCTAACCCCTTAAGTGTAACGCCTTGTATATCAATATCTACAATATAAACTTATCAAAAAAATGCATGAATCCGAAATTCGTGCAGCATCTCTGCTGCTTCCGTCGTTCTTTCTTCTCCCTTTTGTTCCTCTCCGCGCGAGGGATCGCTGGTGAGTGTGACCAGAGGCCGCGACACTCGTCTCAACGATACAGCCTCCGGGGCCCGTGTCAGTCATCGACCCAAGCAAAATAT